>CAIGQW010015581.1:11411503-11424622 GCA_903798125.1 Danio choprae | reverse complement strand
AGGACGGAACCATACGAAGCAGACGACCCAAAATACCGGACAACAATTGACACAGACGAAAGGGTATATATGGAAGAGGAAATGATTACACTGATGACACAGACGGGATGAACACAGGTGGAACAGATGAACAATGACGGTGGCAGGAGAAGGACAAAAAGGAATCACATGACAACAACAAATGATGACACGGACGAACACTGACACTCGGTGAATGAGGAAATTCAGTTAGTGTTGTAACACGCTTGCGGCACCTTTTCTCTCTAACACAGAGATACGTGCGCATTTTTTACTTTGATCAGTTCAGTTCCCCATTTGGCGAACCCTACAGAGTTCCTCCGAGGCCCCCAGCATCTGACTCAGGAGAGGAGTCAGGTGCCTGTGCCCCTGGCACACGTTGTTGGCATGCCCACTTGGTCAGCCCGCGTTTTGGGTATAGGTGCCTGCTATGTGCGATCCCCACTGGCGATCCTATATGCTTCACTCAGCCACGGTATAGTTCTCCCCTCTTGGCGGGCCCTTGTCTTCCCTCCCCGCTAACCATCCTTCGTATGTGTACTCCCCCTTTCAGGGTTAGTCTATATGTCTTCTTGCCACCAGGTCTCCCCATTTGGGCAGCAGGTGGCCTCCGCAGCATCCTCCCTATCGGGACTGCACGCTTTCCCAACATACTGTCGTATCTTAAAATTCCTAGAACTCCCCAAAAAATATAATTAAACCTTAGCAGGTAAGTAAGGTGAATAAGGGCCAGGGGACACGTTGGAGGCCTGTGTCTATGGTGATGATGGTGCGCTCACGCTGATGCTTGGCAAATCTCTCATCAACGACGATGTAAGGTTCAATCGCTGTGGCGTTTTCCATACATTTCCCCATAATGGAAGTTTCCACATAGCATTGTAGTTCCCTGAAGTAACCCTTGTTCCCCGAGGGGGGGAACAGAAATGCTATGTTCCTTCGCCACAGCGATTGCGCCTTAGCTGGCAGCTGTAGTTTGGCTTCTTCAGCTAGAAAAGTTATGGTTTCTGAGCAGAGCTGGCATCTTATACACGAACTGATTGTGATTGCTGCCAGCTGTGCACGCTGACACCGCCAACTCATTGGCATTTCATTGGCCCGTCTTATTACTCTTCAGATGATTGGCTTTTTTGATGAAATCCCCATAGTGGAAGTTTCCACATAGCATTTCCTTTCCCCCCTCGGGGAACGAGGGTTACTTCAGTAACTGTTCTGTTTTTACTTGAGTTGAGATTCATTTTCTAAGAATGCCTATTTTTAGCAAATAGAAATCTGTGAATCAATACAAAATATTGCATAATTTAAAAATAGTGTGAAGCTCCCTGATTTGTAGTCTTATGTTTTACATGAGCCATGTATCCTATAATTCACAAAACATTAAAAGTATGGAAAATTAATGTCAAATCAAAACCGAATAATGTGTTGATAATTTAATAATCGAAGGGTCCATTTAAAATATAAAATACATATTTAAAGCATGGAATCAATGATCAAAAAGAGTAGGCTTACTTAATATCCTTATTTTAAAAGGATAGTTTACCCAAAAATGAGAATTCTGTCATTAAAAGAAGATATTTTGAAGAAAGTTGGTGTAACCATTGACTTCCATAGTATTTGTTTTTTCTACTATGGAAGTCAGTTGTCACCGGTTTTCAGCTTTTTACATAATATCTTCTTTGGTGTTCAACAGAAGAAAGAAACTCATAAAGGTTTAGAATCACTTGAGGGAGGGTAAATATTGAGTAAATGTTAATATTTGGGTGAAGTGTCTCTTTAAAATCAAATACGAATGTTAAGAAAACTATACCTTTTCTTACTATTGATTCCTTTGCTTTAAATATGTATTTCATACTTTAAATTGAATCTTTAAATTGACTCATTTGTCTGCAAGAAGTGTTTAAAAGATGTTAATTTATAGTGGGGGAAATAAGTATTGAACACATCACCATTTTTCTGAGAAAACATATTTCTAAAGGTGCTGCTGATTTGAAATTTTCACCGAATGTTTGTAACAACCAAAGAAAACAATATATGCAAAGAAAACTAAACTAGTTTAAAAATGAAGGTATGTGTAATAAAATGATAGAGTGAAAAAGTATTGAGCACATGAAGAAAGAGAGGTGCAAAAAGGCAGTAAAAGCCCGGACAGCAGCTGAAATCTCTCAGTAGTTCTTTAGCAACCCTCTGCCCTTCGTCATTGTAAATGAATATTAGCTGCTTCAGTTCAACATCTACATTAGCAGGATGATGAAGATGAAACCAGAGTGGACTTTTCAGCGAGACAATGATCCAAAACACAGCCAAGAAAACTTAAACTCCCAAATGCTTTCAGAGAAAGAAAATCAAGCTGTAGAATGTCCAATCACCTGACTTGAATCCAATAGAAAATGAAAAATAAAGATCAGATTTGATAGACGAGACCTACAGAACTAAGAATATTTTAGTTTCATGTCAACAGCTCCTTTAGAAATATTATTCCCAGGAAAAACATGATGTGTTCAATAATTATTTCCCCTACTGTATATTACTATAATATAATAAACGTTTGTATGATGATATTTAAGGAAATGCCACTCATTGGATGTTTTGCATAAATATACACAGTAAAAAATGATATGACAAAAACTCATGACAACAAATGTTTTTATGTTAGCTTATTAGCCTTATTGTAATAGGTTGATCAGGCTTCAACTAAAGTTTAACTTAATATTTTTAATCATTTTGATTGATGTAAGTTGAGATGACTAGAAAAATGAATTTGGTTCAAATAAAACATTTAAAGCAGCCATAATTTTATACAGTGTATAAGTTACACTAAGTAATGATGGAACTATAAAATAATTAAAATAGTAATATTTATACCAATATGATCACATCTGTAGATTTTTAAATAACATTTGAAGGTTTGGCTGATTGTTTACGATGGCCTTAAAATCCCATGCTTTAGTACATGCCCCTCACTAGACTGCCCTTTTCACATTTTTCCTTTAGTAAATCTCATAAAAGTGAGTCACTGACCACAAGAAAAGCTTTTGACAAGAAGCGTCCGATTAGGCCCCATAATTGTGCGAGTGATTAAGACTTTGCATTTGTGCTTCTAGTCATCAATGACCCTGCGGGGGCTCTGATTTCCAAAGCTTTACTGTATGAGCTCCAACTAGCTCACTTCTGTGTGTGGACTAAAGGACAATCTCCCATTCTCCGTGATAAATTGGCATAAAATTGGCACCATGGGCCAGAAGGGAAGACTGTGGGGCGCATGTTTCCATTGCCTCAGCACAGCTTGTCTCCTCAGCGATTGATAGTGTACGCCGGGCTGTTTTTGTCTCTGTTCAGGGGACGTGCCGCCGGGAAAGCCTGTGTGGCTGTGAGCCTCGAGAGGAGATACGTGCCATCTGACAAGTGATGAAAATGAGGGGCATTTGGATGTGATCCCTGGTCACTTCCCAGTGTGAGAACTTGGCAGAGAGAAATAGATTTAGAGGACAACAGTCAGTTTAACATTTGGTAAAAAAAAAAAATTCAACTTTCACACAGATATTGCTAGTAAATTTCATAATTAATTATAAGGAAGCAGCAAGTATCATTGTGCATAAAATTTCAAAGTTTTTTCAAACTATTTTACTGAAAAACACTAATAATTTGTGTTAATTTATGTAATAATAATTTCCAAAAGTCTTTGTTGTTATTATAACATGCATCGTGTATACAGTATGTGAGATCTGAGAATAGAAAATGTATTGACAACTGCTGAATATGCCACACTATGTTAAAGCCATAATTCACAAACACTAAAATGTCAATAAGTCATGGAAACAGATGTTTTTACGTTAATGCATAAATGAAATTATGTCATCACTGTGTTCACACTGTCAGTGTTTAGGAATGGCAACCACATTTACAGTGAAAATGTCCTTTTTCACAAAGCCAGCATTAAGACTTGACTGAATATTAATTAATAGAGGGAAGATTTTGTTCCTCAGTAGGAATGGAGAATTTGAGACAAATGCAGAATCCAAAAGGAAAAATAAAAATCTCCTTATGTTAAGAAAGGTAAATGTGGCGATTTTATTCTCTTGAACACATGGAAAAAGTGCTTTATTCTCAAATCTCTTCTAAAATATTCTCATTTTCAGCATAAATTTAAATTCACAACTTTGAATGGAAACAGTGACTGTCTAAAATTATATGATTTTTGACTCCTGTATTCTTGTGTCGGGCCTCACAGTGGCGCAGTGGATAGCACGTTCGCCTCACAGCAAGAAGGTCGCTGGTTCGAGCCTCGGCTGGGTCAGTTGGCGTTTCTGTGTGGAGTTTGCATGTTCTCCCCGTGTTGGCGTGGGTGTCCTCCGGGTGCTCTGGTTTCCCCCACAAGTCCAAAGACATGCGGTATAGGTGAATTGGGTAGGCTAAATTGTCCGTAGTGTATGAGTGTGAATGGGTGTGTATGGATGTTTCCCAGAGATGGGTTGCAGCTGGAAGGGCATCCGCTGCGTAAAACATATGCTGGATAAGTTGGCGGTTCATTCCGCTGTGGCGACCCCAGATTAATAAAGAGACTAAGCCGAAATGAAAATGAATGAATGAATGAATGAATATTCTTGTGTCATTACTTTCCAACTAATTGATCCTACTTGCTCATCAGGAAACAGCTGTGGAAGAAAGTTCGTTCATTCATTTTCTTTTCTGCTTAGTCCTTTATTAATCTGGGGTCACCACAGCGGAATGAACTGCCAACTTATCCAGCATACGTTTTACGCAGCAGATGCCCTTCCAGCTGCAACCCATCAGTGGGAAACATCCATACACTCCTGCATTCACACACATACACTACAGACAATTTAGCTTACCCAATTCACCTATAGCGCATGTTTTTGGACTTGTGGGGGAAACCGGAGCACCCGGAGGAAACCCACGCGAACACGGGGAGAACATGTAAACTCTACACAGAAATGCCAACTGACCCAGCTGGGGCGACCTTCTTGCTGTGAGGCGATTGTGCTACCCACTGCACCACCGTGCTGCCCCTGGAAGAAAGTTAACGAGAATTATTTATATTATTTTTTAAATTACCCATTAATTGTATTTTTACATCACTGTAATGTAAAAAAAGTAATTATGTCAAGTATTATTCATATTATTTATTAAACTACCCATTAAATTGTATTTTATTAACACCTTCACTCACCCCAACCCTAAACCTACCCCTCACAGCAATGTTGAAATATTTATTATTATTATCTAGACTTCAAAAAATGGCTACTGGCTGTCTTTTCATCAGAAATGAGCACACACCTTTTTTCATTGCAAACATTTAATTCAGCTTTATTTTATTTCATCCTGTTTGAAAGAGGTTCTGTGCTCCTATTGGTCAGTGTTATGAATGAAACCTGTGGAGAAAAAATCAAAGACTGAAATCCTTTAATCAGTGCATTTCATAAATGAAATGTCGTATTGCACCATTTTAGTTTTAACCCCAACAATTTAGTTTTTCAACCCATAGTTTAGTTTAGGTTTTTTTTTTAGTTAATTTAGTTTTTAGTCATTTAGTTTTTGACCCTCCAATCATGATCCACTAAATACACTGTATAAAAATGTTGTCCCAACACAAATTGAGTTAACTTAATCGTTTTTACAAATTTAAGTTGGTTGAACATAAAACATTTAAGTTGTCCCACCAAAGAAATACAAGAATTGAGATGTTTTAACTCATTTTAAACAAGCAGCAAATGTCTTTTTTGTGTGTGTAGGTATCGCCAACAATATGGGTAAGAGTCTTGAAAGAATGCAGTTGTCACAGCATTTACTCACTGTTTACACTATTACAATTTTTGTGGAGGACAAGCAGAATATTTTTGGGGGGTTAAAAATAAAACTGGACCCCAGTGACTTTCATTGAATAGGCTAAAAATGAGAAAACACAAACAACATGAAGAAGATTAAAAGACAGAAATGTAGAAAATTTTAGACTCTTAAAAAGAAGTTAATTATATAAAATGTATATATCTTTAATTTCATTCATTTCATTTTCATTTCGGCTTAGTCCCTTTATTAATCTGGGGTCGCCACAGCGGAATGAACAGTCAACTTATCCAGCATATGTTTTATGCTGCGGATGTCCTTCCAGCTGCAACCCATCACTGGGAAACACCTATACACTCTCATTCACACATAACCTATGGACAATTTAGCTTACCCAATTTACTTATAGCACATGTCTTTGGACTTGTGGGGGAAACCGGAGCACACGCGAACAACATGCAAACTTCACACAGAAATGCCAACTGACCCAGCCGAGGCTTGAACCAGCAACCTTCTTGCTGTGAGGCGACAGCACTACCCACTGCGCCACCGTGCCGCCCTATTTATATGTCTAAAAAATTATATAAATTACTATATTTATTTATATTTTAAAAAATTATAGAAAATATAAATAGATCCATATACACACACATATGAAGTAAACAACAAATCTGTCACCACTTCTGACACAAATGAGGTAATGCTTATAAAAATGCTTTCGGTTGAGTCCTGGAGGAAAATGACAGAGCATTAACTCATCAATACAGAAACTATGTTGTGCCACACGGTCTGAGGCCCTCGCTTTATTGATGTAAACATTCCCAGACCGTAAAAGGACAGTCAGATGTAGAAGATCTTCAGCAGGATCACTCGCCTCATGTACCTCATTGAGTCAGATGACACTGCTCGTCTTTGGCTGTGTTGAATTTGTAATATCTTTGTTTACAAATGAAAAGGACAGTGAAGAAGGACCCAGGATCTAGAGCCTTCTGTATGCCCGTGTTTACTTTACGTGAGAGCGTGCCTGTGTCTGGACATACATATCTCTAATAATTTTGCTCTCCTTGAAGAAATAAGAAAAAAATCCCAATATGAGCCATACTACCCCATTTATGAATTAACTCTCATCTTTCTGGGAAACTAATAGATAATAAATCCCCTAAATCATATCTTTGAAAATGCTGACCACACCATTAGACGGAATCTGAAGGTTTCAGATTCCAATAGTAGAACTTCCAAAAAAGAAAAAAGAAATGAAAGTTATGCAGAGGAAGTTGGCATCCAATAAGTGTCTTAAAAAAGACATCGTTAATCTTGGAGACATGTAGATATGTTTTTTTCTAGTTTTTTCAATAAGGATACTTGTTTAAGATACAAAAAGAAACGTCCCTGAACTTCCTTACAATGTATTATCTCTCAAAAACAAAATTCCAGACCTTGTTCACTGTGTGGTCCCCTTAACAGAAAACATTCAAACACGTTAATCCAGGTGCACAACCTTATGTATGAAAAGTTTGGCTCAGTTTGCACTTTTGGCTTACAAGTTCACGTCTCCTTATTAAACAAGCAACTTTGACTTTTGCCTCAAAAAAACGATAATTAGGTAGTAGTTGGGTTAAGGTACAATGAAAAAATTATTCATTGGATTTACAACACTTTTTTAAGGTAACTGGTTGTAAATAATTAAAAAAACAAATTCAATTTAGTAATACTGTAACTTTACTTAATGTAACTTAGTTTAAATTCAGCCTATATAAATTGTTTGCAACCAGTTACTTTTAAAATTTTTTGTAAATTTATACTTTTAAGTTTACATTTTGGGCAACACAGTGGCTCAGTAGTTAGCACTGTCGCCTCACACCAAGAAGGTTGCTGGTTCGAGTCCCGGGTGGGTCAGTTGGCATTTCTGTGTGGAGTTTGCATGTTCTCCCCGTGTTCGCGTGGATTTCCTCCAGGTGCTCCGGTTTCCCCCACAGTCCAAAGACATGCGCTATAGGTGAATTGGAGAAACTAAATTGTCCGTAGTGTATGTGTGTGAATGAGTGTGTATGGATGTTCCCCAGTGCTGGGTTGCAGTTGGAAGGGCATCCGCTGTGTAAAACATATGCTGGATAAGTTGGCGGTTTATTCCACTGTGGCACCCCATGATGAATAAAGGGACTAAGCCGAAGGAAAATGAATGAATGAATGAATTTACATTTATTATATATAAAATGTATTATTTAAAAAAATGTCAGTGTATAGGATTAGGTATATAGAATATGCACTTTATACAATTAAACATATAATCTCATATGTCATATAATATGCAGGTAATAAGCCGCTAGTTAATAGAGAGAATTTTACCCTAAACTAAAGGTGCTCTATTATTATTATTATTATTATTATTTATACATTTTTGCTCTATTTTTGATGCTT
This sequence comes from Danio choprae, assembly GCA_903798125.1. NCBI lineage: Eukaryota > Metazoa > Chordata > Actinopteri > Cypriniformes > Danionidae > Danio > Danio choprae. The sequence continues at coordinate 11,416,387 of CAIGQW010015581.1, read as the reverse complement.
TCCTTTGTTTGTTTCATTTTTTAAAATAACACTAGCTCTCACAACTAATAATAAATAAAGTTTGTATATGCAAAATATTCAGTGATAATATCATCTCATAAATAATCAATTTCCTGCTCAAAGCTATCATATGATTTTAACAGATCTGGCATATCGTAAATGAAAAGTGGGGATTTCAGTTATTGCTATTAGAATCTTTCTCAGATATATTTTCTGAAGACACTGGAGGAAGGAGGATGTTTGAGTCAAACAGGAAAAACCCAGTATTTAAAAAAAAAACATGAAACAGACAAGACGTTCTTTGCTTAAAACTCTTTCTCAATTGTTAAGTGAACGTTATGGCCTTTCATATTGTGATTTAATGTATGCTTGCATATGGAGACATTCCAGTCATTACAATACAATGTGTATCCATATATAAGGTTGCTTCTGGTTTCATTCACAAGTTCAAACTAGAGCAACTGGTCAGTGTCTAATTCTAGGGCACGCATTCTTTGCACATTACCTGAGGAACCAGTTTTTGTATCAATGTCCATTCTGTGTCACACCCAGAGGTGTAGAACAACCCCCCAGCAAGAGTGAAGGTGGGGGCTGTTACTGCACAATCAAAACAGTCCATATGAGTGCTAGCACAATGCTATTTTGCACTAAAAGAAATGACTGATATCACAATTATTATTATTATTATTATTATTATTATTATTGTTTTTGTTTGTTTTGTTAATGAGAATTCAATAAATCATGCTTTTTTTTCTTTCTTTTTTTTTTTTTTTTTTTTTTATTTTAACTTTCCCATAAAAAGGTTTTGTAAAAGAATGCAACAAGCATTTTACCTTTAAAAATGTCCAAAATGTCATTCTCTTCAAACATTTTTTTTTCATAAAGTTCTCATCTGGTGTGTGCACTGAGAATAGCAAGTTTGGAAAGCGTCTACTGGCCCATTGTAGTCAATAACAACTGATTAAACGATTCAAAGTAAAACCGAAATGTATCGGCACACAGAATGATTTTATCATTAGCAGCTAAAACTGTTCAAAATAGACAGTTTTTTTTTATTTTTGGTCATATCGATAAGAATTATACAAACGGAAGAGAGAGAATTCTTGTTTTCAATTTAGTTTTGTCAAATTTGATCATGATTTAATAGATTATAGTATTTTTATTGCTTGCTAAATCAAGTTGAACAATCTATTCAGTTGTTTATTCATTCATTCATTTTCATTTCGGCTTAGTCCCTTTATTAATCTGGGGTCGCCACAGCGGAATGAACCGCCAACTTATCCAGCAAATGTTTTACGCAGCGGATGCCCTTCCAGCTGCAACCCATCAGTGGGAAACATCCACACACTCTCATTTACACACATACACTACGGACAATTTAGCTTATCCAATTCACCTATAGCGCATGTCTTTGGACTTGTGGGGGAAACCGGGGCACCCGGAGGAAACCCACGCCAACACGGGGAGAACATGCAAACTCCACACAGAAACGACAACTGACCCAGCCGAGGCTCGAACCAGCGACCTTCTTGCTGTGAGGTGAATGTGCTACCCACTGCGCCACCGTGAAGCCTTCAGTTGTTTAATGATCAGTAATAGGTGTCAGTTGTCGTTCAACAAAATTGCTGAAATGAACAAACCCAACATTTTTGGGGGGCCCCACCACACAAGGCTCCACTGCATGACCGTCTGTTACATCACTGTTCACATCACTACTTTGAAACTCAAATAACTTCATATACAAGCCCAAATCAGAAAAAGCTGGGACAGTATTGAAAACAAAAATAAAATTATTTCTAGTGATTCTCAAGTGATTTCTAAATTAACTTTGACTTGTATTTCATTGCAGGCAATACAACAGCACATTATCTTATGTGTTCCTCATGATCCTCGGCCCATATTTGCTCCTAAAGGACTAGACCTTTCTTGGATGCTGCATTTTTACCAAATCATAATGCCACAGCCATATCACTCTGCAGCCCAAGACCGGTTAGTCACTGAAGCTAAGCAGGGCTGAGCCTGGTTGCTGTTGGAAGTTGGAACTAGGTTGCTGTTGTAAGTGATGTTAGTGAGGTCAGCAGGGGGCGCTCAACCTGCGGTCTGTGTGAGTGCTAATGCCCCTGTAAAGTGAAGAGGACACTATACTATCAGTGAGTGCTGTCTTTCGGATGAGATGTTAAACTGAGGTCCTGACTCTCTGTGGTCATTAAAAATGCCATGGCACTTCTCGTAAAAGAGTAGGGGTGTAACCCCAGTGTCCTGGCTAAATTCCCTCCATTGGCCCTTACCCATCATGGACTCCCAATCATCCCCATCCACCAAATTGGCTCTATCACTGTCTCTCCACTCCTTCTATAGCCAGTGTGTTGAGCGCACTGGTGCCGTTGTCCTGTGGCTGCTGTCGCATCATTCAAGTGGATTCTGCACACTGGTGGTGGAGTGGGGAGACCCCCCCATACACAATAAATGCGCTATATAAATACACATTACAAATTTACATTACATCATAATTACAATCACCTGTTGACATCACGTTTCAAATCACATCATTATTTACCAGTTTACCTGATTACTAGCCCTAAATTGCTTCTGTCACAACTTTTTTTGAAATGTGTTGCAAGAACCAATATTGATGTTTATTTTGAAAAAAATAAAATAAAGTCATAAGGAACACATTAAATAATGATTTTTGCATTGTCTGCAATGAAATACAAGTCAAAGTAAATTTAGAAATCACTACTTTTTTTATTTGTGTTTTCCATACTGTCCCAACTTTTGCTGATTTGGGGTTGTACGTCATACTACAAGTCAGTCGCATTTGTAAGGCCTAAAGTTAGTGAGTTAGTGAGTCTATTAATGGGGGTCTCAACGGATCAACGTATATAGGAGCCAATGAAAAGCATTATAAATTTATATGAATATCATTTTTTGTATTGAACAACACCTGATTACTCTGTGTTGGTGATGCAGTACCTCTGCAGCAGTTTCTTTTGAAAACTATAAAATGTATGAAAGAGAAACACTAAGGCTTGGCTACAAAAAAATGACTACAATGTGAAGAATTGCTTTTATGGCATCCAGAAAAACTGCATTTAATTCAGGGTGATATCATCTGAAGTTAGCATTGACACAACAGTATTGACTTATTGGCAAATGAGTCTTTGAATGACAGTAATTGGATGCCTTTTTTTAGTCAAAAATGCTATTTTTAAAACAACTATTTTCAAAAGAATGGTTAAACAGCATGTCCTTTGGCAAGTAAGCTGACTTTGGGGTCACAGAGAAAATTTTCAAAAGCTATTTTTGTGGAATACTTTAAAGTGTCAAAACAGTCCTCTATCTTGAATGACACACAGCATGTGAAATATGGCTAAGTACAGTATGTGTTGTCTAAGTATGTGGGTATGTGAAGGAGTATGACTATGCTTTACTCAAGGATGCTGTGTTACAAAGAGTTCCACTTGACTTGCTTGATAGTTTCTGTCTAGCTTCTTTTGCAATTAGTGATCACAAACACACCTTTTCTTCATACTCCGAGGAAACCTTCTGTAGGAAATGTGCCAACTTGTTCTATTGTAAAATAATGTTTTATATTAAATATCCCACATGTGACATGTTTAAATATCTTTTCATGTTCAGCATGATACAGAAATGATTCCTTAACTGCGTGTTGAGAAGTGTGTCACCGATTAGGCCTCATTCCCACTTGTCTTTTGACTATAACGTTTTGGGGGTTTTTTGCAGTTAAAAATGAATGGAAGTGAATGAGACTGAAGTCTTCGAGGTCCCCTGAAGTGCTTTGAAATATGAAACATAGTGTGGCTCCTTCCATTTTAAAAAAAGAGCCAATAGCATTTTGTTTTATCACAGCTCTGCCAGTGAGAGTGGTTGAGCTCAAGTGCATCAAATGAAAAGCAAATGAGGCGTGTCTTGAAAGGGGTGGGGCATGTCAGATACTAGAGAGCATTTGATTGGTCATGATTTGATGAGAAACTGAAGTATGAGGTGACGTGAATAAAACCGTTGATCCATTTAGGCAGAAGTGACAAACTACAGGCTTTACATGTTTATATAATTTTTATGTCTTCTAAACATGAGTTTTGTCACTGTTTTAGAGCACACTAGCTTATAGATATCCTAAAAACTAACAATATTGATACTAACAAATAAAAAACTTCATTATAATTTCATGGGACCTTTAAGCCAATGGCTGAACCCACTTGTAGATGAGGAATAAGGACAATACAGTATGAAAGCAATACAATCAAATGAGTTTTCAACTACCTCTGTGGTCAAGGTGGACACTTACACCCATGTTTAATGTCACCCACTTGTGATCAGATTGCAAAAAGCATTTAATAATACTACCTTCCTTCCTTTTGTTTTAATCGTCTCATACATTGTCCGGGTTTGTCATGTAAACTATAGTATTATTTCTTAAACAATATATTGATCCATACTACTAAAAACGTCAATAAAAATCACTCTGTTGAAAGCAAGGTTCTAGAAAAAAAATGCTTTGCGTGCAGTTCTTCTGAGATACCATACCTAGCGCATATAAATATGATATTCTGATTCATTTTCACTTTTTTTCCACCGAATGCTAATTTGGAGCCTATTTTGAGTGCAAATGCCCAGTGCTCACATTTAATTGTGTATTAAAGGACAGATTATACAAATAAACTACAAACCAAATTGTTTCATTCTCTTTCATTCTCATGGCCAGTGTGGAAAGATATTTCTGACATTTCTTTTGGCTTTCTATTGTGGAAGCAATGCAAAAATTAGTTTGAATAGAAAGTGTCTTCAAATGCAGTTACATTTTCAACATAAAAATGTAAATATAAATGCAAAAATAATCATTCATTCATTCATTTTCATTTC
>CAIGQW010015581.1:11389082-11411403 GCA_903798125.1 Danio choprae | reverse complement strand
AAATAAATAAATAATAATAATAATAATAATAATAATAATAATAATAATAACAGATCAAACTCAGAATGAAGACAAAAAATCTTTATGTGAGAAAACATGAATATGGCAAGGCTGCATATTGACTTCAAGCATGTAAAATTTTGAAACCATTTTTGAACCATTTTTTAATGGTTCAAATTCTGAACCATTTTTCAAATTCTGAACCATTTTTTAAATTTAATTGATTAAAAAGGCTAAATTTCCATATTTACCACATGATATCACATTTGTGTCTGTATTTGAGAGATGTGTTCTTAAACGTGACTCACATGACAATAACATATGCTTATATTGCCTCCATATTTAATCATGTTATAATTGTTTGGAGGATTGGAAACTTGAGATTAAACTCAAGAAAGACATAAAAGTTATATTTTTCTCTTCTTTAAATATCAAAGGGGGTTCTCATGGAACAATATAAAAGATCTGGCAGATCAGGTCAGACCCTTAGATGACTGTACAGAAAATTACTGTTAATTAGAATTTCAACGTTCACGTAACTAGGTTTTTCGTCCAAATCATTAAACATAACACACACACCCAGCACACACACATACTCGGATCCGATTGTGACTGTTTAATTGCTAACAGTTGGCTTGCATCTCCCAATTTTGTGGTCAGTCACCTGAAACTGGAATTTTTGATCCCTGAACTAAAACAAAGCAAAGGAAATCCCCATTCATACACATGTTCTCACTGGGAGAACAACAATGATAAATAAATTCATTTATGGTCAACACTTTCATTTACTTGTGGTCACGTTTGTCAATTTAAACCACAAAAAGTTTAACAGATTTAAAAAAAGACCATTTAGTATTGTTATTTATAAGTTACAAGTATAACTGCAAACCAATATTTGCATTTCGTTTTACTTTAAATAAAAAAGGCAAAGCATTACCTAAACATAGTATTGTAAATCATTATGTTAAAGTTAGCATGATATAAATTTTAGAATGGCAATTTATTGATCCAGCCATCCATTTTATAATTCTTCATCAAAATATGGCAATATGGAGAGTTTCTTCAATTTCTTTCAATAATATTTTTCACTTATTTATAATCAGCCAAATTTAAAATCACGTTCAAACTAATTAGAAAGTGGTATGCTTGTATAAAATATTAAGTGCGTATTTTTTCCATTAAAAATTATCCTTTGTTTAGCCCAAAACCAAAATGGAATGGATCTGATATAACCATTTATCACATTTTAAAATAAATGTCAATGAAAAATGATCAGAAAATCCCATGCTGTAGTTGTATTTGACTGGTTGTTTTTTGTTTGTTTGTTTATTTTTCACCTTCTGGGTTTAACAAGCAACATTTTGTGAAGGTCAAATAAGTGACTAAGGGGATTTCCTACAAACTCCTTATCTGATACAACTGAAATTTTGATTATAAAATGAAACCATGAAACAGAGAGGTGTTGTTTAAGAACCAGAATTAAATACTTCCTGCATGCTCTCTGAGTGGGAATGTTTCCATAACACTGATAAACAGCTCAACATACCATCCTCACATAGTCACAGTTTAAGAAGTCATGTAAAATGCATGTCAACAACAGACACATCCTCAAATTACAAGTGTTTCAATGCAAAAAAAATAAATAAATTGAATATGTATTTTTTTTATAAGAAAAAGAAAGATTAAGTTGGAACAAATATATATTTAAAATATGATAATTGCCAGGATATTTTTTTAAATCCTGTCAACATTCAGAATAGTTCATCTTTTTAAGGTTTGAGCTAAATTTGGCCAACTAAGAAACAAATTATATAATATTTTGAATAGAAGAATTGAGTGAACATAAAACATTTGTATTCATTCAATCATTTATTTTCATTTCGGCTTAGTCCCTTTATTAATCTGGGGTTGCCACAGCGGAATGAACCGCTAACTTATCCAGCATATCTTTTAAGCAGCGGATGCCTTTCCAGCTGCAACCCATCACTGGGAAACATCCACACACACCCATTCACACACATACACTACGGACAATTTAGCCTACCCAATTCACCTATAGCGCATGTCTTTGGACTTGTGGGGGAAACCGGAGCACCCGGAGGAAACCCGCGCCAACACGGGGAGAACATGCAAACTCCACACAGAAAACATTTGTAGTTACTTATAATTAATTGAAGCTGCAGTGTATGGCAGTGAACATTTTTAGACGTGAAATATTAAACGAAGTATGATCAAGTGAGCCGTTATATTCATTTACTTATAAAATTTACACATAATCTAAGTGAAATGTTGATTATTTTCAGTTTAAATGAAATTGAATATGATCAGGTGAACAGATTACACTGACTCACTCACTTGTTTACAGCATGTAAACAGTGTTAATAAACCCGTTTAGACTATATGTAAACAATTTGAGGACACTTTAAGGAGGGATAGCTGTATGTTTAGCAGGTGGGTGAAGACAAACTTTCAAGTTGAAGATTTGATTTATTTAGTTTATTTATCATCGCAAACACAACCGAAGATATGCACAAAACGCTAAAACATCCCTAAAGCATTATGAATACTTCCTAAAGGTCAGCTCACTTGCATATGCTCATGTAAACATTAGTACAAATAAACAAGGACCTACGTGACATCTCACATCCAGGCCTGACGTATTGTATTTGGTGATAAGCTTTTGCAAAATCACTACATGGGTGGATTTTAGTCATGTTCAAACTATCTGAGACTTTGTGAACTATTAAGTAATCAGGTGTGGCTCAAGATCAGACGTCTTTATTTGTATTTCTACTCTTCTTTACTTAAGCTTTTTTTTAAATGAATAAATAAAGAGAGACCTAATGTTAGGAGGTGGAAATGATGGGTTGTTTTGACCTTTATCATAGGGTGAACAAAACTAGATGTGTAAGTGATAGCTTTCTAATTGCTGTATTTTGTCACATATGTCCTGAGGGTGTGGTGGAAAATAGGGGTAAATCAGGCATAAACAACTGTTTTTGAAGTGCATCATTCTGGAGGTTTTGTCATACTTTCATGACAGTTGCTGGGGTAATGTGTGTCACTGATTTAGAAGCTAAAATGCTTAAAGGGATAGTTCACCCAAAAAAGAAAATGTACTCACCTTCATGTGGTTCCAAACCTTGAGTTTCTTTTTACTCATGAGTTCAAAATTTTGGAAACTATTTGCTATTGACAATCATTGTAGGAAAACAAAAAAATTATATTTATATTAAAAAAAGTCTAGACCCTACTGGTTTACAGCATTCTTTAGAATATCTTCTTTTGTGTTCAGTAAAAGAAAGAACTTCAAATAAGTTTGTAACTATTGAAGGGTGAGTAAATAATGACAGAATTTTTCTTTTTGGGAGAACTATCCCTTTAAGGTTGAATAACTACATGTTGCAATTGTGCCCTTAAGCACAGTTCACAAATATATATAATGATATCATATATCAATATATGTTTTTTTTTTATCATGTATTTTATCACTAATACTTCTTTATTGAAATGTGTGGAAAAAAAACTAAAGGCATAAACACTTCATATCAGATTTGGTCAGTTTGATCCACAACATAATAGGAGGGGTAATGAATTTTAAAGAAATAAGACGGCCTTAATGGTCTTACACATAAACACCACTAAGATCAAATAACAAACACTAAAATTAATTTTTAAAAATGCTAGTTAAACAGACACTTTATAAAAATAACGTTATAATAAGAATAATTTGACCAACAGATGTTACCAGCTTGTGGTTCAAATGCTTCGAAATAATTTGCAAAGCAACCTCTTGAGTCTATTCAGAAGATTATTTTCTCATCCATTACATTATGCATTACATTATGCATTACATTATGCATTACATTATGCATTACATATTAATTACATTTCTCAAATTTTCCATTGGTGGCTCAGTGATTAGCACTGTCGCCTTACAGCAAGAAGGTCACTGGTTCGAGTCCTGGCTGGACTATTTGGCATTTCTGTGCAGAGTTTACATGTTCTCCCCGAGTTCACGTGGGTTTCCTCCGGGTGCTCCGGTTTCCCCCACAGTCCAAAGACATGCAGTATAGGTGAATTGGGTAAACAAAATTGGCCATAGTATGAGTGTGTGTGTGTGTGTGTGTGTGTGTGTGTGTGTGAGAGTGTACTGGGATACAGCTGGAAGGGCATTCGCTGCGTAAAACATATGCCAGAATAGTTGACGGTTCGTTTCGCTGTGGCGACCCCTGATAAATAATGGACTAAGCCGAAGGAAAATGAATGAATTTTCCATTGTGCATTCCACTGTGTCATATACAGTACGTGTTTATTGTAGCACTACTTGTAAAAATATGCAGTTAAATTAGTTGAGTGTCAACATACACATTCCCAACGAAACATGACACCATAGTTGGTTAAGGATACTTTTGAGAACCTGTCTGACTCATGAATTAATCACTCAAAAGAGATTCCATGAACTGATCAAGTTTCATAGTTTGTCAAATTTGCCCCTATTTCGGGGTGAGCATAAAGACACAGATTTTGTGTGTGTAATTTTAAATGTAAATAAACTACTGCTTTCCAGAAGAGGGTGAAGCTATATGCTATCCTAAAACTCCAGAAACAACAAAACAATGTCAGATTAAAGCCTTACATGTTCAAACTGAGTCAGACAATAATGGGGAGGAAGAGGTTACAATCTGAATCAGTATGTCTCTGAATGGTTAGTGCAAACATTTAGTGGATAAAAGTTGATAGAGCAGTGACAAGCTAGTCAATGCATTTTGTTTAGATGTCCTGGCTTTTACATTAGTAGAGTTCTTTTATCTGTACAGAAAATGTCCCATCATCTGACTTATCAGTAAATAATAAATGTACAAATTATGTCGACTGTGAGCATTTTTGGGATAAATTGATCAACAGAGACAATGTTATATTTAGCCACATTAGCTGTACTAGATGTAAAAAATGAAAATTCTGTCATAAGAATTTGTATCACACTCCCTCTCCAATTGTTCCAAACCTGTTTGGTTGTATTTCTACTGTTGAACACAGAAGATGATATTTTGAAGAATGTTGGAAAGCAGCTGCCATTGATTTCCATAATATGATTTTTTTTTCTTCTTACTATTGGTCAACACTTGGTGCTCACCATCATTCTTCAGATTTTTTTGAGGAAATTTTATTTACTATCCCTTTAAGCACATACAAAAAGGGCATTATGAACCATTCACAAAATACTGACAATAATATTAAACTGGCATAATTATATTTCATAATTTATAAGTGGCATGAAGTGAGAGTACAAAGTGTTTGTTGTACCCATCTTTCAGAAGCAGCATTTAACTGTTGCTCATTAAAGCAGTCTTTCGTAAAATATATTAAACCCATCAACATTTTTTCTGCAGTGGGTAGCACAATCGCCTCACAGCAAGAAGGTCGCTGGTTCGAGCCTCGGCTGGGTCAGTTGTCATTTCTGTGTGGAGTTTGCATGTTCTCCCCGTGTTGGCGTGGGTTTCCTCCGGGTGCTCCGGTTTCCCCCACAAGTCCAAAGACATGTGGTATAGGTGAAATGGGTAAGCAAAATTGTCCGTAGTGTATGTGTGTGAATGAGTGTGTATGGATGTTTCCCAGTGATGGGTTGCAGCTGGAAGGGCATCCGCTGCGTAAAACATATGCTGGATAAGTTGGCGGTTCATTCTGTTGTGGCGACCCCAGGTTAATAAAGGGATTAAGCCAAAAAGAAAATGAATGAATGAATGTCCTTAGTGCCCTGGATATTGGAAATTTATTCTTATGAAAAAGTATGTTCTTATGAATTGTGTTTTTTTTTTGTAAAGTCATTGTAAATTGCTGCTCCAGCAGTGGCATTTTGGGTGTATACATGCAGAATAAGGTGTGGTAGTAATACATAGCAACATCACCTTCCTACATCACTAGATTCATTCATTCATTCATTTTCATTTCGGCTTAGTCCCTTGATTAATCAGGGGTCGCCACAGCGGAATGAACCGCCAACTTATCCAGCATATGTTTTACGCAGCGGATGCCCTTCCAGCTGCAACCCATCTCTGGGAAACATCCATACACACCCATTGACACTCATACACTACGGACAATTTAGCCTACCCAATTCACCTATACCGCATGTCTTTGGACTTGTGGGGGAAACCGGAGCACCCGGAGGAAACCCACGCCAACACAGGGAGAACATGCAAACTCCACACAGAAACGCCAACTGACCCAGCCGAGGCTTGAACCAGCGATCAGTGACCTTCTTGCTGTGAGGCGAACGTGCTACCCACTGTGCCACTGTGAGGCCCATCACTAGATGAGTGAAATCAAAATAGTTTGTTTTTTCACATGCATGTGCGCCGAGAAATGCTTATCAAAACAAGTCACTGCCCTGTTCTTTTTCATGTTTTCCAGATTGGCCAATGCACTGGGGACCCGATTATAGCATTTATACACAGAAAAAGTCATATTTCTATGATATGTCTGCTTTAAATCATCTTTAAATATGCTTTATTGTTGTTTGTTTGTTTGGCAAATATAATTATAAGAGTTGAAATTAACATTAATAATGCATTGCTTCATCTTTGGGGGGCAAACAATCTTGTTAACCCCAAATTGACCTAGTATATTGTCACTACAGATACAAACATTTGAATGACTATGTTTCCAGAAGTTTAAGTTAAAACAGGAAGTGGTTGCTGTGCCTGTACTGTCACCTGCTGGCTGTAAGGGAACTTTACATGAGTCAATTGTTTTCCTCGCGGTATGAGAGAGAGAGTAAAGCGGGCCCCCGACCGAAAACCTTATGAGTGAGCATGAGTAATCAGTGAAAATAAATGACTGAGATCGCTGCGTGAAACGTGGAAAGAGAAGCATCGCGCTACCCTTGCCTTGCGTAAAAACTGGATTGCGTAACACACACGCACGTGCACATCCTCACATTCACTCTAACCTGCTCGCAGCTACAGTGCGGTTGGGATGTGACAGAACGGTGCCAGATTGTATTGCAGTGAATGTAAGCGCTCATTGTCGTGATGGCGTAAGCAGTTGTGGGTTTGAGTGTGTATGTGAACAAAAGAGGGGATTGCTCGTGACGTAGTCTACCGTCTAATGACTGGTTATTTTTGCTTTAATGTTATTAATATAAGGTTATTTTAATACTCAGAGTCTGTATGAACTCTTAGATTTATTTATTTTTTTGACTGAAATATAAAATCGAAGTTACGTATAAAATATAATTAATAAAATATAGAATTTAATTAACAGGATTTTTTTTATTCTTCTTAAATAAACTATTATTTGGTTAAATACATCTATTGTTAAACTCTTAATAAACTAATATTAAATTAAATTCTTTTTTGATCAATATATTGTACAGGATTTTTTTTGTTTGTTTTACGTAAGAATTATAACATATACTTATAAAACATATTTATGTTAACCATTAGGATGGAGTTCAGAGATCATTTAAAATAGTAATGGTGAAAATTGTATCCAGAAAGATCAGTAATAAAACAGAGTTTGTGGGGAAATAAATATTTAAATATATATTCGATTGTGCACTATTCAATAAAAAAAGTGCATAAAAATTAATAAAAGCCTTAAAGGCATAAATAATCGAGAAGTCTTACATGTGAATGTGTATGAACTGAGAATACATTTTAAACTGCAATTCAATACCTGAATGTTGTGGAAAGTTACAAAATTATTAATAAAAAAAATGTTTATTATAATTTTGTGTTTATTATGGAGCAATTTTTTTTAGGCCATCTGTATATTTACACCACTAAATCTACAGATAGTTCAAAAATGCAGAAGGGTTATATAATTAATTGCTCCATGATTTTACCATAGAATAGATTCTAACCAGAAAATGGAATAAAATATGACACAGCAGAATTCCCGAAAGTTGTAATTCCTCAGAAGTCCCTTTTACACTTTTTACTCTTTCTGGGATGTCTTTGCCTCACCTCATTATTTTTGGGTTATGTCTGTTGTCTATGAGCAATGAAAACAGTTAGTGAGCTTCCTGGTAAATATGAGATGTGTGGAAGAAAAAAAATAGTTGGCCCCCCTCTAGATGCATATACTAGAAATGAGTGTCTGGACAAAGGATATGAAAAGCCCTCGGGGAATTTTGCGTGCTCAATACTCTAAAGCAATCTCAGACTTTCATATATTTCTCATTTACATGGAAATATAGGCGTAATGGGACAAAGAGATGCAACTAGTTCCTTTGTGGCTCATTGTGATGCAGTTTCATTCCTTTGAAAAGTTTTTATTAAAAAAAAGAAAAAGAAACTCCACTGTGGTCGTCCAGCTCTGATTCGGTGGTTTTCATGAAGAGGATCATAAAGGTTGGGAAACACTGAGACTGAAGCACAAACTGGCTTTCGTTTGCATGTAGATGCGTGCAGAAAGGCAATGGGAGTGTTTCCTGTCTGTTGCTTCAAAAGAGAACACATACTTTCTGAATGTAAAGGGATAGTTGTCTCAAAAGTGAAAAGAAAATTAAAGTTAATGAGGGACAAGTCAAAAATAATTTTTGTGGTAAGCTTAACTTATGTATTCCTCAAAGCTCAGCCCAGAATGAAAAGGTTGTCGTTATTTACTCGCCCTCACAAAACTTTTGTTCATCTTCAGAACACATATTAAGATTTTTGAAAGAATAAATAACATAAATGAATATAAGAATATATTTAAGAATATACTGCAAGACTTAAGCTCACTGGTTCAGAGCTTAAATTTATGTGACCAAATTGCAAACTTTGTTCCTTTAAAAATGAAGTAAATTTAGCTGTACTCCCTGTAAATATCTATTCATAATGGATTCAATTAAATTCATCTTTATTTCTATAGCTCTTTTTACAATGTAGATTGACCCAAATCTCATTCTGAAAACGTACCCCTTTATACATTTCTGGAGAGCGCCAAATACGTCCTGGGAGGTACATTCTTTTGCAGTTTTTGTTTTTACGAATCCACCAAAGGCTGCTGAGTACGCTTTTTTAGATCTCAAATTTCTCTCCTGAGTGCTTTTGCGTTTGCTCTTCTCATGTAAAAAGAAAAAGAAAAGCCCTCTCGGCAGCCTGATTTTTACCACATTCACACTGTTATTTACTTTTTTTTATTTTTATTTTGTTTTTGTCTTACCTGATTCTGGAACAGTTCTTCGCCAGGCTCAAACCGTCACAAGTCCGTCGATGTACATGGCGAGCCACTGGACAAACTGGTAACAGCAGAAAAGCCGTCCATACGGAGGTAAACGTTCACCTGTTAAGCGCGAAAAGGGACAGCGTCATACTACCCCATGGCATTTGTTTTAAAGACGAAATGCTGCCATACGTACTTCTGGCTACATAATTCACAATCTCCAGAAATGTATATAGGGCTACATTTTCAGAATGAATCTATGTTGCCCAAAAGGAAGTAAAATTTACTCACTATTTACTCACCATCGAGTGGTTCCAAACCTTTGAGTTTCTTTCTTCTGTTGAACACTAAAGATATTTTTTTAAAAGCTGAAAACCTGTAACCATTAACTTCCTTAGTAGGAAAAACAAATATGGAGGTCAATGGTTACAGGTTTACAGCTTACTTCAAAATATCTTCTTTTTTGTGTTCAACACAAGAAAGAAAGTGAAATGGGTTTAGACAAAGTTCAGGTTGAGTAAGCGATGGGATTTCCAGTTTTGGGTGAGCTATCACTTTAAATAAACTTTTTACTGAAATAATGTTAAAACACGACTAGATGTACAGTCATCAGGCACTGTCATACATACCACAAACATAATAATAACAAAAAAAAACAGAATTGGATTACAGTAAATGATATTATTAATTTTCATGTCAAGACAGAAATGTAAAATAATTTTGGCATAAGTTTTGAATGAAACAATTAGATAAAATAATTAATATTTAAAAATGTGTTTGAGGAGAGAGAAATAATATGTCTTACTTAACCGCCAAGCATATTTTGTATCAAGCATATTTTGATCAAATGTCATACACAAATTTTACACAAATGTCATATCACTGTCTTTGATCAACTAAAATATAATAATTTATATGCGAGAGAGTGTTTGAGAGGTGTATGTTGTAGTCTACTCTCTAATGACTAGTTATTTTTTGCTTTAATGTTAATACAGTGTTATTTTAATATTCAAAGTCTGTATAACCTTTGTTTACTGTAATATAAAATCTTCTAAATGATTATATAATATATAATTAATAAAATATATAATTTAATCAACAGGAATAAATTGTTGTTAAAGATTTTGTAAAACTAATTACTTAATTTATTATTTATTTGTTGTATTATTTATTATTTATTAACTCTTTATTAACTGATGTTAAATGAAATCTGTTTTATGATTTCAATTCATTTGACAGAGTTTTTTTTTTTGTTTAAAATGGTATCCAGAAAGATCATTAATAAAACAGAATTTGAGGGAAAAAATATTTAAAACTGAATTAACTGAAACTGAATGGTGTATGTTTCATCTTCAGTGTGTTGGATTGTTGAACATATAAAAAAAGCTTTCATTTTATTTCTATTGGACAACTGCTTCGAATTTTGGCCCAATTTTGACCACAAATAGAAAATTAAGGAGTTTTTTTACCACTTAGCTTTGTTGAATCAAGTCCTCTTTTTTGTGAAGGCAAACTTACAAAAACTAGCCAAGCTTTGAACTGCTCAGATTAAGAAAACTACTTAAAAAAAACTAATGTAAATTATCCTCTACGATGCTTGGTGGTTAATTTAAATAAATCATACACTATTCTTGTTAATCAAATATCTTCTGAAGACTTCTATTAAAGCCTCTGATTCAAATGGATTTTATTTTATTCAATTGTTTTTTTGTTCTCTTAATGAACTTTTCTAAATGCAACAAAAGCAAAACTGGGAATGTTGTATGTCTCATATTTCTCCTTATCTCTCAGTAGTATGCAAACATTCATGCCGTTTCTGAGCTGTGTTGGATAATGCTTTGTTTTCTAAAAGCAGAAGCCTAAAATAGATCAAATCAGGTATCACCTGAAACCTGTGGTCACAAATCCCTGTATTTATGATGGTGCCAAGGCAAGCCCTGATAGGAATCCTAATGGGGTTTACCTACATTTTACCACACCCAGTTACAGTGACAAACCATTTGAAGTGCTGAGAGGGGCGGCAGGCGGCGTTCACCTGCTGTAGATCCCAAAATAGGTGTGTCTCCAGGAGCCGCTTTTACCTCACATGACTAATAACTTATACACTCCAACACACCTCAGGTTTGTCAAAACTCTCTTTGATCGGTAAGATAACACTGAGGGGTTCTCATTAATCATTGACAGAGTGCCATTGATTCACTCCAAGATGTGATTGTAACATGAAAGTTGTTCTTTTGACTCACTTTACAGCCGTACAGCGTCCATGGAACATAGTATGACATTCTGAGAATTACAGTAATCAGAAAGCCAAAGAAAAATAAAGGAAACTAGATGCAAGCTTTAAATAAACATTTTACCGGAGTAAAGCAGCTTATATCATGACTTGATGTACAGTAAAGTCATCAGGCTGTCACGCCACACATACCCACAAATAACCACAACTTCAACTTCTAATTTCCTACCCTGTAAACTGGCGGTTTTCTGTATTTTGTGATTCATGTTTTCATATAATGTTTTCCCCTGCTTATTTATGCTTTTGAATTGCATTAGGGGACCTTGATCTTTCTTCCAACAACTTTTAATCTAGAAAAGTTATTGTTATATTATTATAATTATTGTATAATTATTATATATTGTCTGGTTGGTGTTATATATTACAGTACAAAAATCTTGTAATAAACTGCCATTTACTACCATTTTACAGACTTATTTCTCTATATATTATTTCTTATCCATTATATTATTTCAAGCTACTAAAAATGTCAATAAAAGTCACTTTGTTAAACTGTAGAGTTGAATTTTTAACATCAAAAGTCAACAAAGCAGAGATCAAGGTCCCATAATCCTATTCACAACTGTAAATAAATGGAAAACACAACATACAGAAACTGTTACTTAACAGATATTTTTCACAGTGTATAAAGTTAGCATTGAATTGCAATGAGTCAATGAATGAATGAATATATGAAAAATCAATAAATAATTTCATTCATTCATTCATTAAGCTTAACCGTAAAACCCCAGAAATGCAAAGCAAATTTTGGCATAATGTTTAAATGAGACCCCAATTAGATATTATTAATTTATTCCTATTTTAAACATTTTAAATATGTTTTATGGCGTTGTTAATTCAAGATGAGCACAATCTTGCTTCAGGACATTTTTCAGATTTTAAAGGATTAGTTAACTCAAAAATGAAAATTCTGTCATCATTTATTTTCCCTCATGTGGTTTTAAACCCAGTAAGTTTTCTTCTTCTATTGAACACAAAAAAAGATCATTTGAAAAGTTCTTGTTACTGGCATCAACCGACTTTCATTGTGTGAAAATAAATTACTATGAAAGTCAATGGGACCATCATTTTTCAAAGGATCTTCTTTTGTGTTGAACAGAAGAAAGAAGCTCCCAAATCGGTTTTGAACAAGAGGAGAGTGAGTAAATTCGTTTCATAAGTAAATTTTTGGGTGAACTATTTAATTCTGAAAAGTTAAAACTTAATGATTTTTTTATGATTAAAAGAAAAGGTGAATGCCTTTTTTTGCGTTTGAGGACTTAACTGAAGTAATGCATTATTGTTTGTATTTGTGATGTCAGCAGGATATACATAGAATACAGAGAAGTTAGGCTGGAAAGATGAGTGTTTTCACACTAATGAGGTCAATCCTGTTAATATACCATCTGTGCTGATCAGTGCTGTTTTATCTCATCTCCCTCGCTCTTCCTCTTTCTCTGTTTCTCTTTCCGTTACCCAGATCTATTCATTTATCCACCTACAATGGAATAAAGAGTATCTGTGGAATACAAATTAAATAAGCTCATCCATTTATTCCATAAAGAAATAGTCTTATGTTAAATAAATTAGTTCTGGACATCCTGGTCATCATGTGCCATGTGATCCTTTAAAAATCCTTCCTGATATGCAGATTTGTTACTAAAGCATTTCTTGTCAATGTTGAAAACCATTTTGTTGCTTGATAGTTTTGTGATAATTTTGTGATAATTCCTCTTAGATTTCTTTGAGTAGAGATTTGCACTAAATATTTTTACAGGCTCTTAATAAAAGCATTATTTGCATTTTTTATTACAGACACCAAACCTCTGTAGTGCATGTGATTTATAGCATATTACTTTTAGCATGTTATACTTTTCACAAAAACATGAGCTACATTGTGATAACATATGATTACTGAGAAAAAACAACTCATGTACAGTGTGCAAAAGACAATCTGTAAGCTATACTCTAAATATCAGTTATAACTTGTCTAGAAATGCAGATTTTACGTCAATGAAATGCCTATAATAAATAAGACTGAAGAAGGAAACAGATCTGCTTTTAGCTTTTCAAATTTGAATTCTTAGTGTCTTTCTCGTCACTCTCCTCTCTCATCAGTGGTACCGTCATTGGTTGTGTTCAAAACAGTGTCTAATTACTGCACTTCAATCCTCTTAAGTGCACTGTGCTATTTCTGCATTAGAGCACAGAGTTGTCCAACGTATCTTGACTTAATAAAGCTTCTTTGTGCCCTCCCCGTCCACGCTCAAAAAGCATGAGGGACAAGCTAATAGTGATAGTGACCACGTAACAGCTCGCAGAAAGACACACTCGGACAACACAAAAAGGTGAGCAGGCAACTTTTATTTACTTTTGAATCCTTAGAGGCATCTTACATATTCCTATTGTATTGTTTTACAGCTTAAAGTGAGTACACTGTGTTATTTAAGTACAGCCTATGTAATTAAAGGCCTTAATATGCTTTTACGAACTGTGATTTTACAGCCAAATTGATTGCATGAAAGAACGTAAGAAGAAAACAATCTACCTGAATTGCACTTACAGCAGAATTCCTATTTATTACTATGTGTGTGCTTGTAGATCAAGCCTTGGAGCTGGTGTTTTTAAGTGGTTGGGCTCAAACGCTGTGATGTACTGTAGATAGTGATTGTGCTGTCTACAGTATATTTATCTTGGAAAAGTATGCAAACATTCATGATTCAACAGGATTTAAGATTATGGTCAGACTGAATAAAAACGTCCTGGGAAAGGCTTTGATAAAATAGCAAGCTATAAAAAGAGTAGAGCAAATTTGAACAATTACTCTGAGGAACTGAATCTATTTAAGTTCCTGTAATCATATAAGTGTGTGGTTATAAAGAAATACTTATTATATACTTATGTAACATAAGTACATTTTCCAAGACACAGCTGAAACTAAAATGCCATTTCTAAACACAGAATCTAGAGTAATCTGTGTGCACACCAAAGCAACCCCTAAAGCTGTCACAAGATTGTAACTGTTGCCATCTGAGCCCATGCATTGCATCATGGCTGTAATCTCAATTAGCGATTGGTGATTTACTGAGAGTAGTGAAAGGTACAAGTGCTGGAGGTCAGATGCTAGCCGTGCGGAAACCAGGACTCTGAGCTCCAGTATTAAGCTAATCTGCTGCACTGATGTCCATGTGTTTGTACATGAGCTTTGTCTGGTCTTAAGTTTAAACCTCATAGAGCTGAAGGCAAACTTATTAGCCCTCCTGTGAATTTTGTATTCAGATGTTATGTTTAACAGAGGACATTTTTTGAAAAGTATTTCCTATTAGGTTTTTCATCTGGAGAAAGTCTTATTTCTTTTAGTTTGGCTGGAATAAAAACAAAAATTTAAAGAAATGTAAAAACTATCGACATTATTATAAGCCCCCTTATATTTTTTTTATTGGCTACAGAACAAACCACTGTTGCCCAATGACTTGCCTAATTAACTGAACCTCCCTAATTAACCTAATTCATCTTTGCAATGTTTTAAATTGCAGTTTTAGCTAAATACTAGTATCTTGCATAAGTGCTAATAAAGTATTATGTGAGGTCATCATGGCAAAAACTAAAAATATGTTGAAATGTGTTGGAAACATTTTCTGTGTTAAACAGCACTTAGGAAATATTTGAAAAATAAACTAATAGTTTTGTCTTCCACTGTATATAAACAAAACATCAGTTTAAAGTTGGACCTTCGCACAATTAAATATGCGTGTGTGTAAATATGAACGTTTTATATAAATGTTGCGTATTCAAATGCATAAGTATAATATGCATGAACTAGCTCATTATTTGGGGTAAAATTGTGCATTTTGATGCATATTATTAGTTGAGGACAGTTAGATTGTCGTTCCGTGACATCACATTGGCGATGTCCAGTAGTGCAAACAAATTGGATCAAGGAGTAATCTAATCTTCTTATTCCTAATCAAGATAATATCTTCCAAGAAAGAGTGATCAGGTTCAGCGACAGAGAGAGGCTGTCCACAGGCCAACATTTCAATTACATTTTGATGCTGAACCTTGCTAGAGTTAAACGAAGATTAAATGCATCTTGAGTGCTTAAAAAATACTATGTATAGAAAATAACATTTATTACTTTTGCTGAAACCATTCAGAAAATTTGATTTATTTTGAAACATGCGTGATTTAAATTGAACCTCTTCCCACAGATAATCAACAGATAAAAATGTCTGACAGAATCGTGGACGAGGATCCAGTGACAGTAACTCACACAGGTCAGCAGGGCACTTGTTGTTTTTGAGAATGGGGTAAACTATTAAAAGAATAGCTCAAAATATTTTATATGAAATTAATAGGTAGAATAAGTACATTTAATTTAAACCAGTAAGCTCTGTTAATCATTTAGTGTTTATTTTGCATTATTCAGTTTTAGGTACATTTAACTCACTCAGTTTGTAAATGTAAAAGTTTTTGTTGTTCACACTCCAAACAGACATTGCAATATCTGGAGTTTTCTAATTAAAATATTGCATCCTTACAAAAAAAAATAAAACTATGAACTGTTATCATTACTGCAACCGTTCATAGTTTGTGTAAGGATGCGTCATTTTGATTAGAAAACTAAAATGAATTAACTTTTCCAATTAAATTCTTGCCTGAACTAGCTTATTCTCTATAAAAACTATGCTAAGTTATAGTATATACGTTGAAATAAGTAAATAAGTAATAGACGAATGATGTGTGTGGTAATGGGGTGGGGAAAATAATATGCTTGCGCTTAATCCCGCTCCATTTTCGACCATGATGAAATGTATTTTGTTCAAAGAATTGTTTGGTGTATGATTTTTCTGTTCAAAATAAATACATTTAATTAAATACTAACCTGATATCATCCACCAGTGAAGCTGAACTGATTATTGTTGTTTTTGTATTGAGGGAATCTAGTAATCGGGTTATACATTCATTTTATTTTCTTCTCCAACATTCTCTAGGACCCAAGGGTGTCATCAATGACTGGCGTAAATTTAAACTGGAGAGCATGGACCAGGAGGCTCTGCCACCCAATAAGAGGGAGCTGCTGAGACAGATGTCGTCCCCACAGAAACCCAAAGACTCCTGCGTGGGTGGACTGAATCGCAAGGTTGACTTGCTTTTGACCATCATTTCAAAATAGAATTTATCCCTTACTTAAAAAGCAGTACATTTTTCTGAGTTAGGTTGTAAATAGTTCGAATTGAGCACTGAATCTCCATCTATATGTCACCAGGGTAAAACATTTTTTTTTTTTTTTTACCTTTTTCTTAACCTTTTCCTAAAATTCCAACATTGTTTTGGTTATGCTGTGGGCTGTCAATTATTTTGGGCTCCTGTACTCTGTATATAAACAAAGGATAATTTAAAGCAGGGGCTTGCCAGGGGGGCACAAGGGGGTGCTAGGTGTTTTTTTTAGATGTCAAAGCTATTGTAGTGAGATATTAATGTGATATATTTTACCCAAATTACTGCAGTTTATTGTGAAAAGTGATATAGGAATAAATCTGAATGATTACTATGATAATGGTAATAAAAAAGTAAATTGCTACAAATAAATATTTCAATTACTTGCCTTAGTCTCAGATTAAAAAGTTTAAAAGCAATTAAAAAGTATGTACACAATAAATAGCTCATTATAAAATAACAATTAAAACATCATATTTGGGTGGTCTTATTTGGATCATATTTGGATTTTAAAAACTGCAATGGCTGCATCATTACTCACCCTGGTGATAGTCTAAAGCAGTATACACTTATTTTTCACTGACGTGTTTGCAAAAAGGAAATGTGCACTTAAGATGCTGATGATTTTTGAAAGTAAAAAAAAAGAAACATACAGACAAAACAAAAGTAATACTTGTGGCTCCTGACAATACATTGAAATATATGAATTATCATCAACCTCGGTTTAATCAAAAAATCCTTTTTGATATTGGTTAGTTAGTATCTGTAGATGACACATTCTCTCCTAAGTGTGCTTCAGTCAGGTGAGTGGGCTTGACAAACCACCTGTAGGACATACTATTTTCCTCTCCATATTTCCTCCCACCAAACCCCTTCTTATAAGCACCCCATGCTTCTTGGAAAACATTGTGCGATTCTAAATGTGCTCCACACAGGTGACTTAACAAACCACCTGTAAGACACTCTCTCTTCTCCGTTAAAAAGAAAATACAAAAAAATAACTAAGACTTGTCATTTCATTCATATACTGCTACTGTCTGATGCTTTAAAGTCCTTCTTTTATCCTCACTTGCAAGTCGCATTGGATAAAATGATCTGCTAAATGAGTACATATAAAATGTAAATAAAGTGGTTCACTAAATTATCAGCAAATTTTCATTTTGGGATGTGATTGTTCAAAATCTTTAGGTTCTGGGTGTATGCTATAGTTTGTTTGTTTGTATTTTAAATAAACCACTACTGAATGCATCAAATACCAAAAAGCTTGACTTTAATCATTGATCTTCTTAACTTAAACCTGTGCATTTCTCTCCTTCTCAGATGAGCGCTCAGGAATATGAGCTGATAAAGGAAGAAGACGAGAAAAGCCTGCGCAAGTACCGTAAGCAGTGCATGCAGGAGATGCACGAGCGCCTGAGCTTCGGGCCCAAATTCGAGGGTGTTTATGACCTTGACAGTGGCGAGGCCTTTCTGGAGGTCATTGAGAAGGAGCACCGGCTCACAGTGGTGGTGGTGCACATCTACAAAGATGGAGTGCCAGGCTGCGAGGCTCTTAACAGTTCATTGGATTGCTTGGCCACCGAATATGCCAGCGTTAAATTCTGCCGCATCTGTGCATGCGATACTGGAGCCGGCGATCGTTTCTGCGATGATGTGCTGCCCGCCTTGTTAGTGTACAAGGCTGGAGAGCTGCTGGGGAACTTCCTGGCTGTCACGCAGCATTTCAGCGAGGAGTTTTTTGCTACCGATGTCGAGGCCTTCCTCAATGCGTATGGACTGCTGCCAGAGAAGGAATGTGGTGGAGCTGAGGAGGATGAAGCCGATGTGGAGTGATGAAAGACGGCAGGGTGAAAGAATGGATGAAATGAACAAGAGGAATGCGTTGGAGAATCTGATGAGAATAAGTTTCAGTATTCTTCCAAATAACACGATGAAATGAATCGACGTGTGCACGTATGGCTCAGCAAGATCACATGAGCACGGTATAGAAAATTACTGAATGTTCAGTTTTAAAAGCAACACGGAATGCAATCAAGTCAAGTTTATTTCTATAACGCTTTTTACAATGTAGATTGTGTCAAAGCAGCTTAACATAGATGAGGCAAAGAGAATGAAAAGCCATAACAATGTTTCAGATTGTGCAGCAATGCAGCATATGAGGCAGGCTGGAGAGTAGTGGTAGAATGCTGGTGTAGTTCTAGTTAAATTAAGGCTGATTCAGTTCAGTGTAATGCAAAGTCACTGCTGGAAGGCAATCCACTGAAGAGCAGCTCCACCATAGCGCAGAGGCGACAGTGGCAATGAACCAAAACTTAAGTTTTCTTCAGCCTGATCTCACAAGGAAACGTAACTATTTTATGTATTGTTAGTAAGTGGCTGATTTGTACACATTCATACGAGTTCATTTGTATAAAAGCATATGATTTTTAAAGTGTGCCCCCAAATCTCATTATTGGGGGATGAGCAAATCATACTAAAATGTACAAATGAGATTGTGTTGGCTTTTTCATATAAACACAACTGCATGAATGTCAAATAATGCATTAGTCTTATTTGGAATACTTTGAAAGATTATGCAAATTTCTTTGAGGACTTAATTTGGGAGCCGTGTTGTATTTTCAAATGGTTTCCAAACTGCTACATGCTTCTTAAACTACGCATGCCCATTTTTTATTTTGCTCTGTATAGAAATTGTTTCAAGCAGTTTCCTGAGTAAGGTTTGATTGGTTTGCATGCACAAGCTGTCTTACTGTAAAGAGATTGTGATGTAAGCTGTGCTTTTAGACGTGCATAAATAAATGAAAATGGAAACATTCAACTTTCCCCTGCCTATAAATTTTGTTCAAATCAAAACCTCAAATGGATAACAGCTATTACCTATACACATGCTCCATTTACACGCAAATTACATGCCGCTCCAAAGAAAGCAGGAACAGAATCAATCAAACGAGCAATAAAGTGAGATTCCAGAGAATTTGCTTCTTCTTTTGATGTGGTTTTAAAAGCAAGACTGCACTTGCTGAAGCACAGTCTCTGCTACTGACTTCACTCTGACCTGCAGGTTCAAAAGTTTCTTTTTAGATTAAAAAGAAAAAAAAAATGTTACACATTTGCACAATTTCCAGTAGCTGTCATATTTTGACATGTTCTAATTATGCATTTATGGTAATCTTCCTTTGAGGTGAGTTACACATTGAGGTCAATAACCAGAATGGAGCTGAACTCTTCATGAACCATATATTGTGGAGAGGTGAGCCAGTGAAAGATGTGCAGGATACTCTTCTAAAAGGTCTTTTTGGTGATACGCTCTTGTTGGACTGGATTAAATTCCGTTATACTAAGGGACTTTCTGATTCTGATTGGATGGTCGATCTGTAAAGTCAACAAACAAATTTCACAATACCACTTTTATGTCATCAGCAATGAGTACACGCTCATGCTTTTTATGAGCTGAGTATATAAGAGTAAGTATTTTTTTAATCATATAAGTGGATTTAAATCTACACTGTAAAAAATGTGCCGGATATATATGGCGAATAACCGTAAATTCACTTTCCCTGCATGACACTTCACTGTTTATGCTTTTTGTTGTCATTACCGTGGTTCTTTTTAGTTTTTTTCTCTTTGATTGGGCACATTAGAGTTTTAGGTTATATCTACCATTGATAAAACATGTTTATTCCATTACTGTAATTTTATGTGTGTTACCATGATGGTGTTTAATGGTGAGCACCATCTATATATTAGTATGATGCTTCTCTGCTTAAGGGAAAAGTTATGACTTACTCAGTTATGACAAGTTATGACTTACTCACACGCGTATAGTTTTGTCAGTGTAACAAAGTTAAGTGGTATAGTAGATGATAGTTCTTCAAAACATTGTTGTATGACAAAAAAATGACAAAATACAGTATTCATTCATTCATTTTCATTTCGGCTTAGTCCCTTTATTAATCTGGGGTCGCCACAGCGGAATGAACCACCAACTTATCCAGCATATGTTTTACGCAGCGGATGCCCTTCCAGCTGCAACCCATCTCTGGGAAACATCCATACACACCCATTTACACTCATACACTACGGACAATTGAGCTCACCCAATTCACCTATAGCGCATGTCTTTGGACTTGTGGGGGAAACCGGAGCACCCGGAGGAAACCCACACCAACACGGGGAGAACATGCAAACTCCACACAGAAATGCCAACTGACCCAGCCGAGGCTCGAACCAGCGACCTTCTTGCTGTGAGGCGAACGTGCTATCCACTGCGCCACCGTGAGGCCCACAAAATACAGTAATGTACCTTAAAATTTAGAAATGTATTTTTTTTTAACATTTCTATCTAACGGTTAAATTTAGTCAACCACAGCTGCTGTTTTTTACCGTAACTTTTACAATTGTCTTTCACTGTAAGATCTTATTTTGATTATCAAAATATTGCCGTACATGGGCATTGCTAGGCCTATTTTAGGGGGGTTGTAGCTACTCAGCGCCCCTAAAACTTTTGCGATTAGCTCATAAACTGTACACTAAATTATCGCCTGTCCCCTTTAAATGTGATATGAAAACGGCGGAAGAATTCGGCTCCTCTCCATCTTTTGTTTTTCATTTGATCAGCAAACCACAGCTGTGCAGAGCGAGAGAACAAGGTGTGTGTTTATCGATAGATTGTTTTAATATCTGCTTATTTGCAGTTCTTTGCTATAGATACACTTGTATCACTTGTACCACAATGTCATGGAGGAGCAATAGGGTTTTCCATCTACTGTTTCATCGGTGCTCACCTCATAATCACGGCTGTTTCCTCGAAAAAGTAGCTCTTATCGAAAATTTCGCTATTTTAATTTCAAAATGAACTACCAATATAAAACGCATTACAGTGCATGTGGCATTAACTTTGACAGAAAGGATTAAACACAGTGACAGAACCACGTAGTGAATGTACTCATTTTAACTGCCAAAGTCACTGACAGAGATAGAAACATCATGTGTTATCTTGTATTCAGATCATGAAATATGTGAATGAGCCTGTAGGTTTAAAAATATAAATGGAAATTTGCTGTTTAATTAGAAAAGTGGCAGTTTTTTTTAACACATGGAAACAAAAAATGTACTTGAATATAGAAAGTAGCTTTTACTACAATAAAAACATTTGGCTCATTCAGAACTTAAATGGCTATCTCTGTTTTTGCAGTACAGTGGAATACTGCTAGTTTAGCATACAACCCTACCATATTAAACATTTTTAAGTGTATTACTATTAAATTACTACTTATAAATGTAATATTAAGCTTATATATATGGGCGACGCGGTGGCACACTGGGTAGCACAATCGCCTAACAGCAAGAAAGTCGCTGGTTCGAGCCTCAGCTCAGTCAGTTGGCATTTCTGTGTGGAGTTTGCATGTTCTCCCCGTGTTCACGGGTGATCCGGTTTCCCCCACAAGTCCAAAGACATGCGATATAGGTGAATTGGGTAAGCTAAATTGTCCGTAGTGTAGTGTATGTGTGTGAATGAGTGTGTATGGATGTTTCCCAGTGATGGGTTGCAGCCGGAAGGGCATCCGCTGCGTAAAACATATGCTGGATAAGTTGGCGGTTCATTCTGCTGTGGCGACCCCAGATTAATAAAGGGACTAAGCCGAAAAGAAAATGAATATATATATATATATATAT
>CAIGQW010015581.1:11357217-11387217 GCA_903798125.1 Danio choprae | reverse complement strand
TGTCACCCGGCCAAGTGACATTCCTGTGTGGAGTTTACATGTTCTCCCCGTGTTCGCGTGGGTTTTCCCCGGGTTCTCCGGTTTCCTCCCACAAGCCAAAAAACATGTAACATAAGTAAATTGACCAAACCAAATCGACACCATAGACGAGCTTTCAATCAGCTACATTTCTCTCCACAAGTACTCATAATTTACATTCACCATTAACAAGCGGGGGAGTTCTCGAGACCTACCTGAGCTCAAACTCCCCTCTCGCCCCGCAAACGGGAGGGAGCCCCGGGCTCGAGGATCTCATGAGCTCAGGGCTCTCTCTCGGGACAGCATGCCAAATTCGCTTTTACATTCAATCATCAGCTAAGTGTGAACTCTTGAAATCAGCTTGTGAGGTCATGAAGCAGTTTTTTCTGTCTCTTCTATATTTGAAAAAAAGACATGCAAACCAATTTGAGACTAGCATATTTTCTCTTGAGGGCCAAGCTGTGCAGACACACCTACTGAGGGCCTGCAGGGTTTGGTTGGTGATTTTGTGGTAACGTTTTTGTGTCTCACACTGAGATCTTGCTGTATATCGTGCGACGAGGTCGTCTGCGCTTCACACGAACATGTCCTGACAACGTCTGCACCTGACAACACATTTGCCTCCATCCTCTCTGCATGCGTGAAGGAGTAGCCCAAACATCCCAGTCCTCGTCTGATTCCTGAGACATGTTGTCACGTGTTCTGGGCTTAGACATTAAAAACCATAGAGATGAAAAAAACCTTTGTGTTATAAAACATCAAATAATTATATGTAATATAAAATATTTTTACAATAAAAAAATTTTATACAGTAAAAGTGTTAATCATTTTCTAAAAATAAAACCACGCACCATCCAACAAATATAAAATCAACATTTTTGTGTTTTAGAGCATCCAGTAAGTAATCCACTTTCCTTAAGATGGCGGTGCTTACAGGCCTGAAACAAATATTTACTTACGGACTATGACTAGATTTATCCTGTTTTCATAAGGAACATCAAAGAGAAATCGCCCACACAAAGGCTTTCTTTATGTCACTGATGTAACAACCGACCAAAAAGCCTGGAGATCTTTAGGTCTGGAACTTTGAAAGGATCATGTTTAATTGCAATATCAAAAGTTCTGTCATGCAAAGTAAATGCATGACTACAAAATTCATGCCTTGTTATATGTTGATGTGTTTGAATCTGCAGGTGGCATGGTGGCTAAGTGGTTAGCATGGTTGCCTCACAGTAAGAAAGTCGCCGGTTTGAGTCCCGACTGGACCAGTCTAGGAGGCTTTTCTGTGTGGAGTTTGCATGTTCTCCCTGTGTTCGCATGGGTTTCATACAGGTGCTCTGGTTTCCCCCACAGTCCAAGGGCATGTGGCGAATTGGATAAACTAAATTGGCTGTAATGTGTGAGAGTGTGTCTGTGGGTTGTACTCTAAGGGCTGGGTTGTGGCTGGAAGGGCATCATCTGTGTAAAACACATGCCAGAGTAATTGTCGGTTCATTCCGCTGTTGCGACCCCTGATAAAGCTGGGAATAAGCTGAAGGAAAGTGAGAGTTTGAATCTGTTATTAATGTGTGAAACTATCTTTACAATACAAAAACATAATATTTAGAAATATTGACCACTCAAATATGCATAATCACTCTTAAATAACAAAGGATACAATACATTTTTCCTGGAGTGATGCCAGAGAACACTTTCAAAAATAATGGTTCTTTAAGGGTATTTTTTATGCCAAAGAATAATTATTTTTGGTTGCCCCAATAAACTTCTTCTTTTTTTTTCATAGTAAAGAAGATTTTAATAATCTAGAACAGGTATTCCACTATAAAGAATCTTATGTGGAATGAAAATAGTTTTTCATGGAAACATCAATAAAGAACCACAGTAGAAAATAATAGATTCCTTAAAATGAGTTTGTGGGACAGGAAGAATGACCTGTACCTAGGTAGCAGTGTCTGTACTTTCTTTGATGGGTCCAAAGATTATTATCTCAGATTATTTACCTTGGTTTAAATAAACCAGGTAGGTAAGTTACTTAAAAACACAATTTTCTACTGAAACATTCTGTATCATCATCATTAAAGTGGTACAATCTGCCATATTTTTTAAAAAAAAAAAACAGAAACAACTTATAAAGCAGAATAGGTCCAATAACAGACCCCTGAGGAACTCCAGTTCATAAAAAAGTCACCAAGCTGTATGGTTTTTAGAACAGTATGTGATTTCTTCACATTTTACTTCCATTCAGTATACAAACAGTCTGCTCCAAGAGCCTAGAGGTTAAGTGTGCCAACATATAGCACAGAGGTGCTCATGGTGACCTGCGTTCGATTTCCAGCTCCAGATACTTTGCCAATCCTTCTCCTGTCTCTGTCTCCTACACTTTCCTGTCTAAAATATTCACTATCCTGTCTAATAAGACTATATATGTATAGAATATATTTGTGTATATACATTAGATGTCAGTACTAAAGCCAAAACTGGAACTAATCTAGCAATAATAATAATAACTCCTTACATTTATATAGCGCTTTTCCGGACACTCAAAGCGCTTTACACAGTTTTGGGGGGAATTTCCTCATTTACTACCAATGTGCAGATCTTAAAGATTTGTACACCCCTATTAACATGTTTGGGAAACATATCAAATACAATTTTTATAAACAAAAAAAATCAAGAGCAAAAAAAAAAACAAAAAACATTTTTGTAGTTAATAATTTTTTTTTTTTTGCCATTTCTCAGTTGATTTTAAATGTATCTTCTATTCCTAAAGATGTGGTGACCAAACTCTTATTTAATAGAATAACAAAAATTATTGAAATTTTTAAAACTTTTGTTTAAAAAAATGAATGGATCAGAATATTCATTTGCAAAAGAGGGTGTGCTCATATACACTGAGCATTGTACATACAATAAGGTTTAGTAATCAAAATAAAGATCCAAAAGTAAAATTAAATGGATGCAGTCCTCACAATATCTTATGGCACACAGTAGTATTACCGCCATAAATGATGTCTAAGCAATACAAAAATTGACAAAACCTCAAGAATTTTACAGGGAAAATAATCTGGAAAAATGAATCATGCTTGACACATGATTGTAATAAATAACCATTAAATAAAAAATATTCTAGAATTTCTCAAGTAAGAGCATAGTGTGAATTACAAAACAAATACAATGAATAAATATATAAAAACAAATGATTTTGAATTGATTTCCACTGTAGCATTTGCTAAGCTCTGTAATATAACATTGGTATAATAAAGGATAATAATAAGAGGTGTAAACGGTTGAAGGCTTGGATGAAGGTGGGGTCACGGGGTTTACATGAGAGGATGTGAGGTTACAGGTTTGTTGAACACTGCTTTGTGTGAAAATTACAGCAGCATTCATCACCCACACACACAAACACATACTTGAAAACTTCCTACTCTCTTCTTACTCAACATCTTATGTAGCTTTGTCACGCAAGGTGAAGAGGTAGTTTATTTTCCCCATATGGTGCTATGGAAACCAGGATTTGGGAATTAAAGAATGCAATAAATCACTGTACAAAAAAATTCCACACACATAAAACTTTCCATTATAGGATGCTTGCAAGACTGCTGCCATTTTTGGATATGGAAAACAACTACTGACTCTGTGTTCATTCACAATATATCAAGCAGATTTTTACATTATTATTATTATTATCATTATTATTATTAGGTATAATGGTTTTACAAATGAACAAAAAAGGTAAAGAATTTTTCAAAATATGAAATGAGGTTTGTGAGGTCTTGAGATATTCCTATGGGTTATTTTCTAAAGTGTGTTGACATTCAGAAGAGGTGAAACAGAGAGCATTGCGAGGCTGATTCAAGGTTAAGACTACATAGCAAAGAGAGGCGAGGTTACATTATGTTCCCATACTGACTGTCTTACTGTAAATAATATCTAGTGCCTGAGGGCCCACGAACAGCATTAACAGCTTCATGATATGTGCTTTATTTTCCATTTTGAAAATTCCATATTGATTAATCATTTGTGGTCACGTTGATATGTGTTACAACTGGTCCAAGGAATGGAAAGCAAGAGACTGTGAGCAGGAGACAGCGATGTCAAAAGATGCTTGTCATCAAAGGAAGAAAAGGCTATGGGGCAGAATAGGGTAAGATGAGCCAAGCAGAAAATGTGAAGTTAAACGAACTCAACTAAGTATGTTTAGTTTTCTCTTATTAACTGAATAATCATGAATTAAAGATATGGTTCACCCAAAGATGAAACAAATTAAAAACAAAATAAGATATTTTGAAGAATGTTAAAAACCGGTAACCATTGACTTCCATAGTAGTTGTTTTTCCTAATATGGATGTCAGATGTTACAGGTTTCCGACATTCTTAAAAACATTCTTTTGTGTTCAACAACAACAAAAAAGGAAACTCGTAAAGTTTTGGAACCACTTGAGGGTGAGTAATTTGTGAGCAAATGTATATTTGTGAAGTATCCCTATAAATACAAATGAAATATTTTAAATCATATGCACATTCTGTTTGTCTGCAACATAAATCTAAAAGAAAAACATTTTTTGTTGTTGTTGTAGAGTAGCGAAGATAGCAATCATCAAAACTTGCGCACAGTAAGAAGAGCATTATAAGGATCGTTCACCCAGAAATTAAAAGCTGCTGTTAATACTTACCCTCGGGTCATCTGAGAGACACTTTATTTTCAGTAGAATATCAAACAAGATTTTAATGATTCTTGGTGATTTATATATCTTGAGGATGAGTAGAGATCACTGATAACAGAATTATCATGTATTGCTGAACTAAGCAGTCAAAAAGGGATAAAAAAAAATAGTTCAAACAAAGAAATAAGTTAACTAGGGTCATATTCACATATACAGTTACAATTTTACAGTTCATTCATTCATTAATTTTTCTTTGACATAGTCCCTTTATTTATCAGGCGTTGCCACAGTGGAATTAACCGCCAACTTATTCAGCATATGTTTTATACAGCGGCTGCCCTTCCAGCTGCAACCCAGTACAGGGAAACATCCATACACACTCATCCATACACTACGGCCAATTTAGTTAATTATATAGCACTTATAGTGCATGTCTTTGGACTGTGGAGGAAACCGGAGCACCTGGAAGAAACCCACGCCAATAAGGGGAGAACATGCAAACTCCACACAGAAATGCCAACTGACCCAGCCGGTACTTGAACCAGCAACCTTCTTGCTGTGAGGCGACAGTGCTAACCACTGAGCCACAACTTTACAGTAAAAATATTAGTTAAGGGAAAGGTTGTCCATGTCAAATCCAACCATCAATTGTTTCTCATACTGACTTGTAGCTAGTAGATTTGACTTAATGAAATGTGACTTGTTTAAAGATAACTGCAGTAACCAACTGATTAGATCTCTTTTTCTTAATATCCATCCACTGCCATCTAAATTTGTTTGGATTAATATATTTACTGCATTTGAGTGGGAAAACTTTGGGGAGTTTTTAATTGATATTGTATTACAAATGAACAAAATTGTTCACAAAATATATTCTATTAAAAAAAAAACATTAGACAGTTTTCTTCTGTATGTGTAAAAGAGTCTATTGTGCATTTATGAATGTCCCTGTTCATCCTCGTTTTGGTCTGAAATATCACAATTTGTAGGAGTTCAATTGTACCCTCGTCTTAGATTTATCATTTGTTTTACTTAATTCAAATTTATGTTTATTTGTTGTCATTATTAGATACATTTTAAATTCATTGTACAAATGAAGAAACACAAACCCCAGCTTTAAACAACAGCCCTTAAACCAAGTGCATCTCTTATACTACATCTCCCTCTTGCGTTTACTTGATGACTTTGTTCTGTTTACATTATCGTACAATCAAGGATTTAGTTTCTAATTTCTAAACTAAAAAGAATCAAAGATATTCCATACAACAATTTTGAAATTCATCGACATAATAGGTATAATATTTTAAATCTTCATCCTTATTCAAGTATAAATTACTCTGTCGCAAGGACACAGTTTTCACGTTACTTTTCTATTCGATGACCAGCCTATTCAATCAAAATCACCTTTACTTGAAAGAGTGTGTTTGTTAAACAAGTCAAAGAATAAAATGTTTATTTGCTTTACTGAATTAGTCTTTGGACTTCGTAGATCCTTTAACGATTTGTTTACAAAGCTTCTCTAAACCTACTTGGGCGCCACCTGGTGGACGTTTTATCACCACGCGGAAAATAGTAATAAGCACGTTTGCGTTTGACGCGCCGGACGAGGAGGAGTCACCGGAACGAAAAATGGCGGCTGTGTTGCAGCAGATACTTGAGCGGTCGGAGATATCGAAACTCCAAAAAACTGTTTTGACTAAATTAGAGAAGTACATTTCTGAGCAGCAATGTGAAGTTGATTACCTTAAGGCACAACAGGAGCAATATCGTGTGGATAGTGGTAAGGCTATGTTGTTTTTAGTAAATGTAAACAGTTTATAGCCATGAACGAGGCCTGGGTCTGGTTGTCCTTAGTTAATTTTTATGTTGTTGTTGTTTAATGCTTGGACGTGTTGTTCTGCTAACCATATATGGTAAACAATTGTTACAATTAAATTCGAAACCTAAATGAAATGTTTTCTTTCCACATTTTTATAGTGCACTTGTTTGCATGTATGTTGATTCGTTTTGTTATATTACTTGATTGATATAGAACAACAGTATTTTGACATCGAGAAGAAGTTCGCAGAGAGTCAGGCTCAGTTTGTGTCCCAGACTCAAGAACATCAAATCCTGAAAGAAGAGCACTGTAAATTGGGTAAGTAGATGGCAATCAAATGCCTATATTTTTATATTATTTAGAATTTAGTTTTAGGAGAATGCCATGATTAATTGTATTTGTACTTTTCGATTAGAGGATGAGCTGAAATGTTTAAGAGAGAACAATAAGGAGCAAGCAGCTTCATACACCAAACTAGAATCTGAACAGGTAAAGAAATTTCACATGACAGTTTGCTAGAGGAGAAGATCTGAGTGTTTTCTTGAGGCTTGTGGTGAGATTAGAAAGACTGTGACTTGTTTGCAGAATGACCTTTCCAAAGCCAAAGATGGGCTCGAAGCAGAAAAACGAGAGCTTGTCCGTACACTGGAAAGAAGATCTCAGGAGATGGAACACCAAAGCGGTATTTAAGTATTATTATTGTTATGTTGTACTGTAATACTGAAAGGGCAGATTTTGTTTTGACAGCTTGTTAAAATACACCAAAATGCTTACACAGATTTATGTTTTTGATTTTGAATCAAGTGAACATAATTTGATCAGTAATGTAGAAATACTTATTACGTATTGTTATTAAAGAAAACAGAATGAAATGATATGCGACTTAAAATGACTATTACTATAATTTTTAAATTCCTGTTTAAGTAGATTTCAAAAGAATGACCTTTATTTGTTTTTGTTTTTATATTATTGTTTTTAGAGGACCTTAAGTGTCTTAATGATAGATTGGTGGAAGTCAATGCAGAAAAGATGCAGCTTCAGCTCAAACTGGAGGAGTCAGAAGCCTCTGAGGTCACAATCAAGGTAAAATAATTTTGCTTTTTTTTTTTTCATTTTGTAATGTATTTATTTTTCCTGAAATTGTCAATATGCATTGATCTGATACATGAATCAGTCTCTGAACCAATGTGACTTTTTTAAACACTATCACAGTAGCTAAATGCATTTGTAATTTGTAGTTATATATATTTTTTGGAATTTTGACATGTTGTCTTTATGACCATGATTTTAATGTTTGTATTCTAGTATAAGGAGAAACGAATGGAGCAGGAGAAAGATCTACTCCAGTCTCAAGTGACCTGGCTGAACACCGAACTTAAGGCCAAGAGTGAAGAACTGCTATCTCTGTCCCGGCAGAGAGGCAGTGAGATCTTGGAGCTCCAGTGTAACCTTAATAACAAGGAGGACAAGGTACTGCGTGTGTTTTGCATGAATTTAAAATAGCTTTTATTAATATCACCTGGCAGCACGGTGGCGGAGTGGATAGCACATTCGCCTCACAGCAAGAAGGTCGCTGGTTCGAGCCCCGGCTGGGTCAGTAGGCATTTCTGTGTGGAGTTTGCATGTTCTCCCCGTGTTTGCGTGGGTTTCCTCCGGGTGCTCTGGTTTCCCCCACAATTCCAAAGACATGCGGTACAGGTGAATTGGGTAAGCTAAAATTGTCCGTAGTGTATGAGTGTGTGTGTGTGCATGTGAATGAGTGAGTGAGTGAGTGTGTATGGATGTTTCCCAGAGATGGGTTGCGGCTGGAAGGGCATCCGCTGCGTAATACATGTGCTGGACAAGTTGGCAGTTCATTCCGCTGTGGCGACCCCTGATTAATAAAGGGACTAAGCCGAAATTAAAATGAATGAATGATAATATCACCTGCACTGCATTGGAATATTTTCTAAGTTCTTGTTCTGTGTATGTGCTATCTCTCTTTGGCTGACTAGATCACCCGCCTTCAAGATCAGGTGACCAGTCTGAAGGCATCTAATGAGAACTATCAGAAGCAAGCAGAGGAGATGATTGTTAAGATGAGAGAGGTCAGACAATGCATAAAGTCACCACAGTTATTGGTTGAATGTTGTTTCAGAATTCTTCATGTACCGTTGAAAATGTGTTGCAATTTTAGGCAAAGGAACAGCAAGCCACTTTGGAAGAAAAGTTCAGTAATGAGCTCAATGCCAACATCAAGCTTTCAAATTTGTACAAGGTAAGGTTAAATTCAATTGCCTCGAGATTTTAATTGAACAATAAAAGGAGTGTGTGAATCAGAATAGCATGTTTTATGTAATAACCAAGTGTAATTCTGTTGATGATTCACAGGGAGCAGCAGCTGATGCTGAGGCCAAAAGTGAGGAGCTCAGCAGAGCTGTCGATGAGCTTCACAAGCTGCTTAAAGAGGCTGGAGAGGGTAAGTGACACAAATGGTCAACAACAAAAAACTGTACAAAAATTCATAAAAAAATAATTTTGCTTTACTCTTTATTTTATTTTCTTTTTAAGTTTTTACTTGTGTTCATGACTATTGTTTTTCTACTCTGAACAGCACACAAAGCTCTAGAAGTGAAGATGGCAGATTTGGAAAGTCATAAGAATAAGGAAATTACTGAACTTAAAGAGAAAATAAGCAGCCAGGAAAAAGAGCTGGACAATGCTAACGACCTGCTGTCTGACAGCAGACACAGAGGTTAGCTATCTTGATGCTTTGTTTGCTTTTTATTGTTTTGTATATGTTAATTCTGCAACTTTATGGCTAGTGGTTTGTGACTTAAAACGATAAATGTTTTTCATTTGGCGCTCCAGGAGCTGCTTCAATTCTTACAGAAGAGCAGGTGACCACAATGTCCCCTACTGCAGCTGCAGTTGCCAAAATTATCAAACCAGGCATGAAACTCACAGAGGTGATAACCTAATTTCTGATTGATTATACTAGTCTAAGGTTCATATTTATAAATATTTTTTTATAGTTAAAATAAGCTAATGCACATTCTCCTATTTTTTTTGTAGATATATACCGCATACGTTGAGACACAAGAACAGTTACAGCGTGAAAAACTAGAGAGCAAGCGACTGCACAAGTACCTGGATGACATTGTCCAGGAGATGGAAGCAAAGGCTCCTATACTGAAAAGACAGA
The DNA here is from genome assembly GCA_903798125.1 of Danio choprae. Lineage (NCBI taxonomy): Eukaryota > Metazoa > Chordata > Actinopteri > Cypriniformes > Danionidae > Danio > Danio choprae. The sequence continues at coordinate 11,377,529 of CAIGQW010015581.1, read as the reverse complement.
GAGAAGAGTACGAGCGCATGCAGAAATCAGTTTCTAGTCTCTCTGCTAAATTAGAGCAAGCTGTCACGGTGAGAACAGAAGAGTTTTATTGCATGTCACATTACCAGTGACAGGCTGCCTAATGATTGCTTTTGTATTTATGAAACCAAATCTAAAAATGTGTATTTTTGGGACTTTTTAGGAGGTCCATCGCTTGCAAAAAGAATCAGATGAAAGTAACAAGCGTGCATCAGTCTTGGATAGAGATAACCAGAGGTTTGAGGTTCAGCTGGCTGACATGGCTCAACAGGTGAGGCCCGGTGGCACAGCTCTGAGATCAGTGTTTCATGCCAGAGCTAAAAAGATCTAAGTTGCAATCATTTAAACATTATCTTAGGTGCGGATCCTTCTTGTTGAGCTGGAGGAAGCACGTGGTAACCATGTAATCCGGGAGGATGATGAGGTGGGTTCGGCAGATGTGAGCAGTACATCGGAGGTGATTTCTCAGCACCTGGTCACTTTCCGTAGCGTTGAAGAGCTGCAGCAGCAGAACCAGCGACTCCTAGTGGCGATCAGAGACCTTAGTGAGGAAAAGGAGAAGGATGAATTGGAGAGAGACACCATGAAGTGAGTGTGTTTGTGAGATTTCAAGTGTTGATTGTGATATTAACTGGACCATGCATAATGCTAATTGTGTGTTCAGACGCAGTGAAGTGGAGAAATATCTCGAGGAGCTTCAGCGAGAGTTGGAGCAGCTGAAGGAAAAGAGAACTCAGGATCTGCAGAAGGTTGACACTGTTGCACGACAGAGGGACATGTTCCGCATGCTTCTGACTCAGACCACTGGAGTCACTTTCCCGCAGGGTAATGATTAGTCGTCTGAAAATGTTGGCATCATTTATTCAAAGGAGAAATAAATGTGCATGCATGTCTATATAATGGTATGCATTATAAATGCTAAATTATCAGATAATTGTTCCATGCTGCATATGTTACATGTAGTGTAATATTTATCAAATCTCCTTTATTAAAAATAGACTGTATTCATGAGAGTATTCTGTGCTAAAGTTGTCTTACTTTGGGCAAGTTGGAGTGAACTACAACATTGTAATAATAACGGAAGCGCCAGAATGAAAAAATGATCACTTAAGCTTTTATCTTACATGAACTTTCGCTTTAATGGAAAAGTTTCACAATTCATGAAATGGTATATGTTTGTACTGACAGGTGCTGGTGCTGAGGAGCTTATGCTGACCTCTACACCCCGTCGCTCTCCAGCCGTTACACCCACCACGGGCACCCCTACAGCACTGGTTGCCACAGCCATAGAATCCACTGAGTCAGTTGAGGCCAAGGCTGCACTGAAGCAGGTAGGCATGTGGTGCCATTTTTTTTTTTTTTTTCTTCTTTTTTTTTTCATCACTAACATAGAGACTTGGAGCTTATTAATAATGTAACAATGTGAGTACTAAAATGTTTTAAATGAATCCATTTGCTCAGCAAGGCTACATTAATTTGATCAAACAGTCACTATAACAACAGTGTTATTTCAGGGTTCTTTAAAAATGAAGAATAAGTCTGAGATATGGCCGTTTGTTCTGGAAATTATGGATTTTCTTCAAGATATTATATAACTATAAACACAAAATTAAACAAAAGTTGTCATGTGTTTGCTCAGCTTCAGGAGGTCTTTGTGGCCTATAAGAAAGAGAAAATTGAGTCTGAAAAGGGACAAACTGAGCAAAACGAGAAACTGCAAGATCAAGTTACCGAACTTCGCTCCGAGAACATGAAAATCTCCACACAGCTGGAGTTCACCTCCAAAAGGTATTTAGTCATATCTCTTTTGGTCATCATAGTTTTTCTTAACTGTATAAAGCTTGATTTATTTTTTTATGTGGTATGCTTGTCAGATATGAGATGCTCCAGGATAATGTTGAGGGCTATCGTAAGGATATTGCCTCTCTGAATGAGAAGCTTCAGAAACAGGCTGCAGCAATTCAGCAGAGTGAACAGACCACACACACCCTCACACAGGACCGACAAGCAGCAGCTGATAAACTCTCCATTGCAGAGGTACGTTCTTAGCTAATTCACTAAAATACCAGTTCAGTCTGTTAGTTCAATCTACATTCAAAATGATAATTTTGTCTTTTTATATTAGTCTGAATTGGAGAACCTGCGTAAAGAGAGGGACATGTTGAAGCTAGTGGAGATCAGACTGACTCAGGAGAAAGAGTCCTTCCAGGCCCAAAAGCTCGGCCAAAACATGCTGCTGACCAACCTCAAATCAATACAGGTCATCACTGCTTTAATCAAATAAGCCAAACTCTGGTACATACAAACACAGGATTTTTTTTGTCTTATTGCATCTGTGAATGAATTTTGCAGACTACTCTAGAGCGTTCTGAGACTGAGACCAGACAACGGCTGACTGCTCAGATTGAGAAGCAGGAGCGAGAGATCGCCCAGCTCCAGAAGAAACTTGAGAATGAGGTGGAGCAGAAGCACCTGCTGGCACGGAATCAAGATGTAAGAACTTCATCTCGCTATTCTTTATTATTTCCCCTGATTTAAGTCTTCATATATTTGCTTCTCTGTTATTTCTCTGCATCACAGGTGCAGCTGATGGACACTAAGAAGCAGCTGGAAACACAGATTGCTCAGCACCTCAAGACAAGAGAACAGCTTAGTGCTGCACAGCTTGAGTTAACCAACCTGAGACTACAGTTGAATAGCGGGGAGAGCCGGCTGGCATCCCCTGCAGTACATACAGGTGAGACATTTTATTTGCATAGTTTACTTAATATTCATAAGTTTACTTGAACAAGTTTGGTTGGGTTTTGCCCAACCTCCTTTGTAGATGAAATAGACTTTTTCTTAAGTTTTTTTTATTCTTATTCTTACTACTTCAGGCCTGCAGGGCAGTGAGAGGGACATGGAGGCTCTGCGTGCCCAGATAAAGCAGACTGAGAACAGGATTGAAGAACTGACTGAGCGACTTAAAAACACTACTGCTAGTATGGAGCAATACAAGGCTATGAGTCTTAGCCTGGAGGAGTCTCTAGATAAGGAGAAGCAGGTAGGTGGACATTTTCTTTCTTTCTTTCTTTCTTTCTTTCTTTCTTTCTTTCTTACATTCATTCATTCTCCTTAGACTTAGTCCCTTTATTCATCAGGGGTCGGCTATGAAAAGAATAAACCCCCAACTTATCCAGCATATGTTTTACACAGAGGAAGCCCTTCCAGCTGCAACCTAGTACTGGGAAACATCCATACTCTCATTCACACACATACACTACAGCCAATTTAGTTTATTCAGTTTACCTATACCGCATGTCTTTGGACTGTGGGGGAAACCGGAGCACCCGGAGGAAACCCACACTAACACGGGGAGAACATGCAAACTCCACACAAAAATGCCTACTGACCAAGCCGGGACTCAAACCAGTGACCTTCTTGCTGTGAGGCAACAGTGCTAACCACTGAGCCACCATGTCACCCAGGTGGACATTTTATATAAAAATAATATGTATATATATAAAATCACAGTGCTCGGCTATTAAAGGCAACTTAAAACTAACCACAGGCTGGCTTAAAGTACATTTTTTACCTACATTTCATTGGCGCTTTTGTTTGATTTTTAGAATTTTTTTGTTTGTTTGTTTCCCCCTTCTAGGTAACTGAGCAGGTTCGCTCATCTGTGGAAAACCAAGTGGAGGCAGCTCAGGAGCAGTATAAACAGCTAGAGCAGAAACTGCTTGAAATGGATAAGGAGAAACAGAACTTGCTGGAAGAGAAGAGCAAAGCTGTTGCTGCTGTAGAGCAAGAGGTAGGAAATTTCCACTGTCTTGTACAAAAGGATGGTAATTTTCTGACCTCTTAAAGTGACAATTCGCCCCAAAATGAAAATTCTGCCATAATTTTCTCACCCTTGACTTGTTTTAAACTAGAACCTTTAGGATTTTTTTTTTATTCTGCTAAAAATAGATATTTTTGAAAATTGTTGAAAACCTGTAACCATTGACTAATACTATAGTTAAACAATTTTCAAAATATCTTTTGTTTATGTTTAGCAGAACAAAAAAAGAATCTAACTGCTTTGGAAAAAGTTTGTATGAGTGAATGATGGCAGAATTTTATCTTTGAGTGATCACATTGTGACGGGCACATTAACGAATGGCTGTTTATGTAATGTCTTTGTTATTTCTGTGATTATGCCTTTCTTACCTTTGTTACAAGAACAGTATTTTATGAGGCAAAATTTGACTTTTTTTTTTTAATTTGCTCTTGTCACAGCTGAGCGAGCTGAGAAAATCTCTCAGCGGTTTGCAGGCAGAGCTACAGAGTGCCCAGGAGAAAGCAGCTGTTGCTGCTGCACAGAAGCAGCAGGCCCTACTGGATGGTCAGGAGCAGGCTAAAATGGCAGCTGAGGCACAGGATAAATATGAGAGGGAGATGTTACTGCATGCCGCAGATGTGGAGGCACTGCAGGCTGCTAAAGCTCAGGCTCAACAGGCGGCTCTTGTCAGACAGCAGCTGGAGGAGAAAGTTCAGATCACCAGCGCACAACTGCTAGAGGCTCGTGTGTCTTGGGAGGAACAAGAGAAGATTCTTAAGGTAAAGGAATTGCAACAAGATGTCTGTTATAGAGTTAGAAATGCAGTTTATTTGTTTTCACTCGTTTTGTTTCTCTCTTCATATCAGGAGGAGCAGTGTAAGATTCAGTCCCGCTGTGAAGATCTTCAGAGGCAGAACAAACTCCTCCATGAGCAGATCCAGACTCTGAGTGGACAGATGGCAAGTCAGCTGAAGCGTGTCACCACTGAGAGTCCACTCAACGTCTCTCTGACTGAAGAGGGAAAGTCTCAGGAGCAGCTTCTGGAAATACTCAGGTTTCTCTTTAGGCCTCTCTCATATGTGACAATAATTTGCACCAAGCAACCATGTGTCATCAGCCATTAACTAGGAAATTGATAGCTTTTACTCAACAATAATTGAGTTAAGTCTTTAGTCATCTTACTCTGTCAACTGCAAAACTAACACATCTACACTCCATTTCCATTACCACGAACCTTATGACGCACAACAAAAATGTAGCTTTGATCATGGAAGTTGTTGAATGTTAAGGCCTGAATATTGTTCTTGTTGGATGGCTTGCATTACTTTAGAAGTACTTTTTTGGAAGTATAACTGCAACCAGAAAATGACCCTAGAGAAATCAAAAGTGCGCTTTGAGAATTACCCTGTTGGCTAATCCCTGTGTAACATTTTCCCTTATTTTTATTTTTTTAAAGCTTTTAAATGATACCACATATGATTTAATGTGTAATCAAAAAGTGTATATAATATACATTTGTGTCTGGTAATTACACAAATTACTTATAGCATGTCCATTGGGCTGATTGTGGAGAGAAAATGCTGAAAAATAGAATGAAGCAGAGCAGAAATGAGGAAATCAATTGTCTCCACATTCATGAAAGTCTCACACTTTTTTAACTGGTTTTCAGGTTTGTGCGCAGAGAGAAGGAGATTGCTGAGTCTCGGTTTGAGGTGGTCCAGGGGGAGAGTCTGAGGCACAGGCTGAGAGTGGAGCATCTAGAGAGAGAGCTGAAGGATGTGCAAGAGAGTCTGAATGCAGAGAGAGAGAGGATGCAGGTTTGCATGGAGAGCCCTGATGCATTCCCTTAGCATAACTATATGTCCCTTTGGCTGTTACACAATTCTCAAACTCAAAGCATGTCTGTTTAATTGTTGTCTAAAGGTGACTGCAAAGACTCTAGCCCAGCATGATGAGCTGATGAAGAAAACGGAGACCATGAATGTTCTAATGGAGACCAATAAGATGCTGAGAGAGGAGAAGGAAAAACTGGAGAAGGAGTTGCAGGATACTCAAGCCAAGGCAAAGCACTTCTATTGAAATACGTAACACACAAATTGAATAAAACATAGTTTAAAAGTATGACCATCAAGATCCACTTGCTTAAAGTGATAGTCCACCCAAAAATGAAAACTTTCTTCATTTACTCGCTCTTTGCTCCAAATCATATTGAGTTTTTTGTTCTGTTGAATGTAAAAGAAGATGTTTTGAGGAATGTTGGAAACCTGTAACTATTGACTTCTACACTAGAAAATCAAATACTATGGAGGTCAGTGGTTACATGTTTCCAACATTTTTAAATATTTCCTCTTTTTGTGTCCAACAGAAAAAAAAACTGGTTTGAAATAAGTCAAGGGTAAAAAAAATGACATAATGTTAATTTTTGGGTGAACTATCCATTTTAAAATGTTATGGCAAAAGTTATAATTACTGTTTTTGTTCATAGACGCGTAAACTAGAGTCAGACATCATGCCGATGCAAGAGTCGAATTCAGAGCTGAGTGAGAAGAGTGGCATGCTTCAGGCAGAGAAGAAACTTCTGGAAGAAGACATCAAACGCTGGAAAGCGCGCACTCAGGTCAGAAGCTTTCATGTATCTTCAAGTGATTTCTGAAGAAACTATTTTTTTACTAAAATTGATTGTACGCTCTTATGGTGTTTAGCACCTGGTGAGCCAGCAAAAAGACACTGACCCAGAGGAGTACAAGCGTCTGCACTCTGAGCGGGAAGCACATCTCAAACGCATCCAGCAACTCGTTGAAGAAACTGGCCGACTCAAAGCTGATGCTGCCAGGTTAGAACAGCTCTCTTCACAGGATACACCAAAGTCTCAGTTCTCTTTTTTTTGGTATTGATAAATTACTTGTTCTCTACAGGAACAGTGGCTCTTTGACTGTGCTGCAGTCTCAGGTCCAGAACTTGATGCAGAAGGTTCAGAAGATAATGGGGGAGAGGGACAACCTGAAGAAAGACCAGGAGGCCAAAAATCTGGACATCCAGGAGAAACTTAAAACCATCACACAAGTTAAAAAAATTGGTCGTCGTTATAAAACACAATATGAGGAGCTCAAGGTTGAATATGACAAGGTGAGAAAGCAAGGTTTATGATTAAGTGTGCAAGTGTGTGTTTGGTGTGGAAGTCTGTGTTAATTGATTCTTTGTGTAGTTGGTAGCAGCATCTGCACCAGCCCAGGATCAGGAGGCACAGCAGGCATCAGCTCAAGAGCTTCAGAACCTTAAAGAGTCCCTCAACCAATCAGAGATCAGGAGAAGAGAACTGGAAGGCCAACTAGAGAATCTCAATAGAGTAAGTGCACTGTGTGTTTTTAAGGGGGTTCTTTAATGCTTCCTTATTTTGTTATGTCCAAATTTACGTTTTAGGAGTCTTTTTAGTTTGGGTATCGACAAGATGGGGCCTATCCAAATCTGAGATTGCACATGTACTATTTGTGTGATATTAATAATTTCCTATTATTATATTGGAAATAGTGGATAATTGCTGGTTTGTTTTATTTAGAAATGTATTTTTACATTCTGCTGTGTGTCTGTTAGATTGCATCCCTGGAAAAGAGAACTCTATGAACTCAGTAATTTAAAAGAAAAGGCTCAGTAATGTTGCATAGTGCTTCAATAACGTCCTTGGTAGTAGCTCAGTAGTGAACACTATAATACTTTTGTACAATAGAAGTCTGTAACATTTGACCAGAAGAGATATCATTCTTTTTTTTTTTTTCTTTTTTTTTTCTCCCCATACCTCCGATTATCAGAAGTATAGAAATAAAAATGTTTAAATTTTTTTTGCTGTTTTTGGATCAGAATCAGTTCTGAAAAAAACATGGTATCAGTGCATCCCTAGACCCTCTTTCTGCTTGCTTACTGGTTTATTGTTTATCAATCAATTAAAATATAGCTTGGCATACCTGTTTTTCGTGTGTGTCTTTGCACATCTTTCATTATAAACTGAACCTCTTAAGATCAGACTAAAATCAGCATCTGTGTTTCTCATGGTGGGAGATTTCTGCTGTCCTCTGCAGACTGTAGGCGAACGAGAAATGGAGGCCCGCAGTGCACAGGAACAGGCCTCTCGTTTGCAGGCAGAGTTAACACGTCTCAGACAGGAGCTTCAGGAGAAATCCTCTCAGGAGGAGCGTCTCAAACAGCAGTTGACTGAAAAGGAGGAGAGGACTAAGAAGGCCATATTAATGGCCAAGCAGAAGATCAGTCAGCTTACTGGTGAGAGCTGACCCTTTTTGAGAATATTTTGTGCTTTTAGTCTTTTTCTTATCATTACTATTTTTCTACATCCAGGTATAAAAGGACAATTTCAGAAAGAGAACGAGGAGCTGAAGCAACAAAAAGAGGAGTTGGAAGTGCGTGTGAGTGCGCTGAAGTCTCAGTATGAGGGGCGCCTGAGCAGACAGGAAAGGGAGCTGCGAGACCTTCGCGAGCAGCAGGAGAGACATGGAGAACAGAGGGACGAACCACAAGAACAGGGCTCCAGCAAGGTAATGCCACACAATCCTACAAATGCAAACTTATTCATAGTTTTTCAGCCAGGAAATCTGGAGTGTAAAACATCCATAGAAATGCAAAAAAGACCATTAGTTTCAAGCCACAAATATTTAGATCAGCCCTCGTAAGACAACAACAAACATATGGGGCCTTTAAAATGTTTTGAATGCTTGCGATCCTTAAACCCTACTTTGTCATTAAAAATTAAGCTTAATCTGGTAAGAAATTGATATTAATGCATGTTAATGGGGATGCATATAACATTTTATAAGGTGTTCTTCTTTGACTTCACCTTTAGATATCTAATGTTCTTTGCTTTCAAATGCTTCATGTAGCTGTTTTTTTTGTTTTTTTTCTTCTCTTGTTTGAAGACCCAGGAACCACAAAGGACAACAGAACAGCGACAGATTTCTCTGAAGACAACACCAGCGGCAGAAAGAGGAAGGTATGGAATATTAGCATACTCTAGATGGTGCTCATTCACCTGCATGTTTAACTGAGTTATATTTAAAAAATCAAGCTTCTCCCCATTGTTGCTTTCATAGTGCAAGCACTTCAGAGCCCCCAACAGCCAACATAAAGCCCACACCTCTGGCGGCAACCCCCAGCAAGCCTCAAGTCATTCCTGGAAACAAATCCACTCCAAGAGCCAGCATCAAACCCATGATCACTCCTGCCCCGGTGCCCACTCCTACACCGACTGCCACAGTCATGCCCACCACACAGGTGGAGAGCCAAGAGCGTAAGTGGTGGTTTTGTGTTATAATTATTTATTTGATTGTTTGGACCAGGGTTGTTGTTTTTAACTAAACCATGAAATGTACATAATTAATAACACTTAAATAAATAACTAGAACTTTTTAATAAACTGGCGAAAAAAGTTTTTGTTGACAAAACAACTTTTCAAATTGTTTTTTGTATAAAATAGCTAAAACTGAAAATATAAAACATTGTTAATAATAGTTTGTAAGTAAATTGATCTAACGGATTAAAATGAGAACAGAAAATATAAAAATAAAATCTAATTGAAAATGGGAAACATTCATAATTTTATTTCTAGTTTTTCATTTTTTTGTGCTTTATTGAAAAATTAAAACCCTTTAAAAAATAAAATAAAAATCTTTTAACTTTTTTTTTTTTCCTGACCTTGCAGCCATGCAGTCCTCCGAGTCCCCATTAGAGCACGTGACTGTGTATGGCAGTGCCAGTGGATCAGTACGGTCCACTAGCCCTAATGTTCAGACCACCCTGGCTCAGCCTCTGCTGAATGTTCAACAGCAGAATCAAGCCACTGCATTCATCCAGCCCACCCAACAACAAACCCAACCCCCTGCTGAACAGTCCAATCAGGAGCCCACAGCTGCTGTAATGCTGCCTACCTCACAGTTAGACAGGGCTCTTTCTACATCCACAGGGCTCTGGAGCGCCACCCCTAGCACAAGCAGTACCAGTGCAGGTAATGCTGACCTGCAAACAGTTATATTAGCTATACACTGTTGTCATGCATATCAGTTTATGGGTGGTCTCTTATCTGTCTGTCCTGTAGTGTCTGCATCTCCTAGTAGTGCCTTAAGCAAACGTCCCCGTGAAGAGGAACAAGAGAGCATGTCTGCTGACACACAGTCCCAAGATGAGCCCAATGACTCTCCCATTTGTAAAAGACTCCGCATCCATAGAGTGGGGCTGGAGGTGAGGCTCATTACTAAAGCTTGTTGTGTTCTAGTCTTATTGGTGTCATTTGCTTAATTTTATTAAAAGTTTTAAAGTCTGTGCAATTTAAAATAACAAATTTCACATTGCAGGAAGAGATGTTGGCTGAGGACAGCACTGAGGCTGAAAGTGTTGTGCCGGGTGAAATCCAGGAGGCTCCTGACGCTGGACAGGTAATAGCAGAATGATGTGTGTTTATGAACTTCCTGTTTGTGCTAGAGCTGTGTTCATCTTTTAGTTCAAAAATGCTGATTCATCCAGTAATTAAGCATGGAAAGTATATATGAATGAATAATTTAACATCTGTAATTCATCTAGAAAATAAAACAAAGTCATTATAAATGGATTTTTAAATATTAATGGATGTTTAATTATTATACAGAAATTAGATGTAAACTTGTTTAGGGCGAATCATTGAATCATTCAAATATGTTGATTCATCTAGAAATTGAATGAGTAAACTCTTCATTAGTGGACATTAAATCATTCATTCATTCAGATGAATCTGGTTCATCCAGTAATAAAGCATGGGAAGTACAGTCAGGTCCATAAATATTGCAACATCGACACAATTTTAACATTTTCTATACACCAACCCAGTGGATTTGAAATGAAAAATTTAACCCAGATGTGGTTAAACTGCAGGCTGTCAGCTTTAATTTGAGGACATTTACATCCAAATCAGGTGAACGGTTTAGGAATTACAACAGTTTGCATATCTGCCTCCCACTTGTTAAGGGACCAAAAGTAATAGGACAATTGGCTTCATGCTGTTCCATGGTCAGGTTTGTGTTATTTCCTCATTATCCCAATTAAAAATGAGCAGATAAAATGTCCAAGGTTAATTTCAAGTGTGCTGTTTGCATTTGGAATCTGTTGCTGTCAACTCTCAAGATCACTATCCGTCAAACAAGCCATCATTAGGCTGAAAAAACAAAACAAGCCCATCAGCGAGATAGCAAAAACATTAGGCGTGGCCAAAACAATTGTTTGGAACATTCTTAAAAAAGAAAGAATGTACCAGTGAGCTCAGCAACACCAAAAGACCCGGAAGACCACGGAAACAACTGTGGTGGACGACTGAAATTCTTTCCCTGGTAAAGAAAACACCCTTCACAACAGTTGGCCAGATCAGGAACACTCTCTTGGAGGTAGGTGTATGTGTGTCAGAGTCAACAATCAAGAGAAGACTTCTGTCCCATTACTTTTGGCCTCTTAACAAGTGGGAGGCAAATATGCCAACTGTTGTAATTCCTACACCGTTCACCTGAAATACCCTCAAATTAAAGCTGACAGTCTGCAGTTAAAGCACATCTTGTTCGTTTCATTTCAAATCCATCATGTTGGTGTATAGAGCCAAAACTGTTAAAATTGTGTCGATGTCCCAATATTTATGGACCTGACTGTATATATGAGTGAATCATCTCTATATGAGCAAGTTATTCAAGCATTTATCAAAGAGATTAATTTACTACTTTCAGTGAAGTCTTTTAATTAAGAGATAGTTAAAAAAAAGCTGAATCATCCAGTAATGAAATGAGCATTGACAAGTGAGTCGTTGAATCATTCATTAAAAATGCTCTTTAGTTATTTATTCGCAATTTGTGGATAAATCAATCTCTAATGTAAGCAAAAAAATGTGCTTTAATCCAAAATCAGTTCTAGTAAACAGAGCAGAAGTGTGAAACTGACTGAAATGGCTGTTTTTTCTCATGTCTGTTTAAAGGAGCTGGAGAGCTACTCTACTCTGGAAGAAATGGATGAGGAGCCAGGACCATCTCATTCTGTCCCTGGAGATCGAATACTGCCCCATCCACCTGAGACCCATCGAAGCCCAGAGGAGACCGATCACCACGTCATAGTCATTGTTAGTGACACAGAGAGCGAAGGAGAACAGGAAGAGGAGTCTGAGGAGGAGGAGGAGGAGGAGGAGGAGGAAGAAGACCAGGTGTGTCCTCGCACTGCAGGTCAAATTTAGTGATGTTCAATCCTGTTATATAAACTGCTTGTCCCTGCATTAGGATTATGAGGAGGAGGAAGATGATGACGATGAAGAGGATGGAGGAATCGGGGAAGAGGGAGAAGAAAGCAATGAGGAGAGCAGAGACGACAATGAGGCCTATGAAGGGGACGACACAGAGGTAAAGATCTGCACTAGTCAGAATTCAGAAGTAGGTTTAAAATCTGCAATTGAAAGTAACTGCTGCAAGAGTAGTTTTATTTTCAGTCATTTCTGTATTCTTATGCATACAAATCTATGAAATTCTGGCAATTATTACAGTTTTATAATCAGTAATTACTTGATGAATAGTTTATTTTTGTTTATTATTATTATTATTATTATTATTATTATTATTATTATTATTATTATTATTAAGTTTTCTGTTTTAACCCTTTGTATTGCACTCATTGAAAATCCCACAAGTGTTACTAGGGGTTATTTCTACCTCAAATTCCACTTGATGAATTGACAGTTAGCCTGTTTAAATTTAATTTTCCCAACCCTAGTACGTGCACACACAGTTGGTGCAAAATAAACGCCTACATTTGGACTAAACATCAGAGACGTCTTTGTAAACGGAGTCATGTTGATTTAATGAGCTAACTGCAGCTTGCCATTATGCAATGTTTTTGTATATAGCTGGCAGAATAGTCTCAGTTTGACTACGCAACATTTCCACATCTCTGATAATAACACACTCATTCTGAAGTGTATAACTTGGGATTAGCATTCTCAGTGCGTGCGTGCCTCAATATATAATTAGCAGAAAATTAAGCACATTTTCTTCCCTCCTCTACTTTTTCCCCTCCATTCTACTACCTTTAATTTGTCCAAGGGCCCTGATCCCACTGATCCAGGAACTGAGACAGAAGAAAGTCTTGGAGCGACAGACTCCACTCAGCGCATGGCAGATTCCCAGAGCTGTAAGTGAGAGCATCCTAAATAAGCATCTGTCTGATTGGACGATGTGTAGCATCTTCTATGTACTGTATCTTTTCCATTCACTTACAATTAATGATGTCGAAGCTTTCAGGCTTCCAGAATTCAAATGTCTTCTTTTCCCGTCCATCTCAGTTGAATCTGGCACATTGGAAATGTTTGACGCCCCTGTCACCAGCTCCGCTCCTCGACCTCCACAATCCCCCAGAAGGTCTCAGCATCCTCTGCCACCTCGACTGAACATCTTGGCTGCTCCTGCTCAGGAACTTGGGCCTCCTGCTCATGTCCAGGTATGTGCAACGGTCTCAGATACTGTTAACTTTTTTTTTTCACAGTTTGCATTATTTTTAGGCAGTGCCTGGATTGTGCATTAAAAAAAACTGCATGTGTCTGCAGCGTCTCCCAGCTCGCCGGCAGTCAGTGGGACGAGGCCTTCAGCTTGCTCCTGGAATGGCCAGTAGTGCAGTGAGTGGGCTTTTTTGATGCTTAGTTTAGTTGTCTTTGTGCGTTTCTGTGCTTCATTTTGAATGTGTGCTGTCGTCTTATATTCTTTTTTTCCCTAACAGCAGCCTTTCTTCGAGGATGATGACAGGATGGTTCCCAGCACTCCTACACTTCCTCTTCGCTCTGATGGATTCGCAGAAGCCATACAGTAGGTGTCATGTTCAGTGACATAGTGCTAACTGTGCAGGCCCCCAGCAAGAGTGAAGGCAGGGGCCCCTCACTGCTAAATAAAAATAATGAAAACGGCACATATGAAAGCTGTACTATGGTCTGTTTCACGTTAAAAGAATTGACCGCATTAACACTTGGCATTTTTTGCACAAAGTTCACGATGGCTGAAATGATGGGTGCACTAGCTTTTAGTGCAGAGGATAGAGTTTTTGAACAACACAAACAAGTAATATTTAAACTAAATAAAAGTACGGTTTCAAAAATGACTACAGCTATTTTCTTTTATTACAAGTGACAGCCACTATTGTGAGCTTTTTGGTGCAGTCATTGTGTTTTTATGTAATTAATTTTTATAGTTTTAATTTGTTTTTGTCAATGTATGCATAATTTAAGTGTGGCGTATTGGATTAAATGGGTTCAGGTTGGTTTATTTTGTCATTATTTTAAATTGTACAATCTGCATATTCAGTTAATGATTGTTTAACGAGTGTCAGTTGTCGTTCAGTAAAATTACAACATCAGCTACACCTCTGGTCATGTTTACTGTTGTGTTTTTTTTATTTTATTTATTTTTTATTATTACTTAATCATCGTGCCACATAACTGATTTGTTGTGTTGTCGGATGAAGTTCTCCACAGGTGGCCGGTGTGCCACATTTTCGATTTGGGCTTTCAGATGAGCTCCCACAGACCAGCTCCTCTCACTCAGACCTCAGCCAGCTGCCCTCACAAGGTCAAACTCGATCATTGTAATTTTAGAGACTATGAATTATTCTGTCAAATATTGGTTGGTTCAGTTTTTTGAAGTTGTCTTTTGTGCTGTGCAGGTTTAGGCATGTATGAGAGCTCCGTTTTCTTAGGATCTCATGAGGATGAGTCAGGGGGACGCAGTGTACCAACAACCCCTCTGCAGATCACCGCTCCTGGTACATAACGCACATTTCCTTTTATTTGCAGTTTCTTATTGTTCGTCATTAAAACAAGGGTGTAAAGTTTATGATCTATTATAACCTGTTTATTTATTTATTCAATGGTAATTACATGTTTTAATATCTTTTTTTCACATTTTCCTATGATAATGAACATGCAGGATGAGCATAGATTTTATGCATTCATTTACTTAAGAGAACTGATTAACTGTGTGTGTGTGTGTGTGTGTGTGTGTGTGTGTGTGTGTGTGTGTGTCTGTTCAGCAGTACACAAAACAGGAATGTTAGGTTTGTTTTTGTTTTCTGAAGTGTTCCAAGTTTGGTCATAAGGAGCATATCAAACTTTCTGGAGGAAAGTTTAATTTTCCTATGTTATCAGAGAACAATTTAACTTGTCAAATCAATGCACTCTGTAGCACCTTTAACTGTGGTAGTTTTTTATTTTAATTCATTCAGTGACAATTCTCTCAGAGGCTGCTGTATCTGAAGTGAGTGAACATGCTTCTCAGTCTGTGCCGATGGTGAGCACCTCAACACCAGGCCTCAGTGCTCCAGCAGTGGACGAGAGAGACGACATGTTCCTGGATACAGGAGACAGGTCAGGTTTAGAGTTTACAGACTTCTCTTATTATTTTGCCTTGACGAAAATCTATATAAATTAGTATTTTAATGGGAACTTTGATAAACGTTTGTGCAGTGCTGAAGCTTCACTTGAGGCAGTGTCTCAGACTGAGGCAGAAGAAGCAGCACAGCCTTCAGATGATGCCAGTCTGCCTTCTACAAGCCAGGAACCGTCATCTAGTTCAGCAGGTACACACACACATATACACACTAAAATTACACAAACCACCTGCAATCTCTTATTTCTGTAATACTGTGTGTCTTTTTTTCTTTCTTTCTTTCTCTCAGACACAAGCAGCTCTCAGCCTCCTAAAGCCAGAAGCGGCTCTGGCAGACAGTGGACTGGAAGTCGAGGTTCTAGAAGCATTGTAAAGAGGGGTAAGACTTTTTTGTTAACTTTTCAAACTTTTATTTCCTTCATTTTTCATTTCTAAGCCAGCTGCATTTACAAAGTAATATTTCGACATCTTTCTTGCTGTAGATGGACTGAGCGTTATGGGTGTGCGAGGACGGTTTGCCAGATGAAGCAAAATCCCAGCAGTCTTCATTCTAGTGGCAGGGCATCACATCCTGAGCTAATGGCTCCACAAGAACAGCTGTCCTTTATTCTGCTTCAAGACTTCAAGTCAGTGTATTATAGCTGTTGTTTGTTAGTTTTATGCTCTTAGCAATCCATTATTGTTATTTTTAATGATTCAACATCCATAAAATAAAATTGTTTTGAAGAAAGTTCTTTGTTTTGTCTGTGAAGATTTGACAAGTAAGGAGACGAATGACTCAGATTTTCTGAGTGTCTTTGCATTTAAAGAAGCTGGTCGCTGGGTTTTCCTTTGGACCTGTAACAGGTTTTAAGATCACTGGTTTTTCTCTTTCCATTTTCATGCTGTAATAGTTTCCTGTGAAGGACAAGAACAGAAATGGGTAATACATGTTGCTTTTGTTAAAACACTATATAAATGGTAGATGTAGTAAAACAAAATTAGAAATGTTGCATTAGACCCTAGGTTGACTAATATTTTGAAAGTTTAAATATAAAGCTATGTAGAATTATGGTAACACTTAAAGATTTGTAAAAGAATTATGCATTGGCTAACATAAATTAGCAATGTAAAATGCATTTTACTGGATATATTAATCTCTAAGATTAGTTAAAAAAAAAGGGTTCATCCAAGAAACTCAACCTCATAATTTACTCACCCTCATGGTTAAAACACGAGTTTCTTTCTTCTGTTGACCACAAAAAGAAGAAATTTTGAAGAATGCTGGTTGCTAGCCCCCATCGACTTTCATAGCCAGCAAGCAGCATTCTTCAAAACATCATATTTTGTGTTCAACAGAAGAAAAAACTCTGTTTTGAACAAGTGAAGGGTGAGTAAATGATGATTATCATTATAACTGATCTCTTTAGTTCACAACAAATGGTTACAAATGTCTTTATTTAATAACATATATAAATGCTGTCTTTTTATTTGTTAGTTCATGAGAACCAATACAGTCAGCTAAAGTTAATGGTAGTACTTAAGTATGGGGAACATTCATTATTAATTATGATTTATTCCTCAGATGTACTGCTTCTAGTAAGGTAGTTGTAGTGGTTAAGTGTAGGTTTGGAATAGGAAGAAGGGATGTAGTATATGGTCATGCAGAATAAGGCATTAATATGTGCTTTATAAGTGCCAACTAATAGCCATCTGGTCAAAATAATACAAAAACAACACTGGTTTATAAATGTATTAGCCAAGATTTTAGTTGTCCTTGCATGACAAATTTGGCTGGACAAGCAGCAACCTTTCTAACTATTTTGTTAAGCTCTTCCCTAGTTTTGCTGTATGACATAACACTCACTTTGAGAAAAAACATAGTATTTGTATCCCTCTTTGACCCTGGAGGGTACAGACACAGATGAGGTCACCATGGTTGGAAATCCTCTCCAGGTTCGTGAGATGTTGATCACTTGCCCCAGTGCTGCAGCTGGGCGAACAAAACACCCAAAAATGAATCAAAATGCTTAGAGGTCTGATACTTATCTGGTCTGTCAGGCCTCACCTGAAACAACATGTCCTGTCTGAGGTTATCACGGTGAAATGTCTCTTCCAGGAAATACTATACATAGAATTTTCACTTTTTCTTCTTTGCATAAATGCTGATCTACACACAACCTTCACCCTAACTTCCTGTCATTTATACAAATGTGATTTATCTCAAACAATATTGTACTGCTGTGTCGTCTGTAATGGTATTATGTAATGAAACTTGTGACTCTTCACCTGTTTGTCTTCTTGTCCTCATCCTCACTGTGATCACTGGAATTCTTGGCCTTCTCCCACAGTCTGGAGTGACCTGGTATGTGTACTTTTGAGCCATTCCACCTGTAGGAAACGATTACAAAGTCAACACTCGCCTAAAAACAAAACAAGCATCCAAAGTGTGTCCAATTCAGCGTTTTTATTTCCAACATGTGTTTATTAATGGCTGTATTATTTAATTCATGAGAAGTTACGTCTTGATTGAACAACACTTGGCGGATTTTATGCGTAACTCAATGAGAATCGCTTGTCTCTTTTTCTTAACTACATCATGCACTGACGTAACATGCCTAATTATTTTTTTTTTTTTTGCATTAATGGCTGTTATGTTAAATACTACATTTAATGATAACAGCAAAGCTTATAAATTTACCTGTGCTCGTCGTTATTGTTGTCTCCTTCATTATCGCCTCTACTCTCGTCAGAAGCCTGCTCAAATGGCGGTCATGCGCGCATTCTCAAAATCCTCACAAGATGGCGCCGTTTATCGCGTAATTCGATATTACAAAATCGATTATGCAAAAAATGCTTAAAGGGTTTTTCCCCCCAAAATTACAATTGTCAATTTCTCACCCTAATTTCATTCCAAATCCCAGAGACCTTTTCTGGAACACAAATAAAGATATTTGGGATCCGAAAGCTCCCTGATCCTTCATTGATCCCGACTCGTTCAAAGTCCAAAAAGGTACCAAAAACATTAAATGTCTTCACTGTTGAATAAAGTCATTATTTTTGTTTGATTTGCGCACAAAAGTATTCTCGTAGCTTGATAATATTCTGATTAAACCACTGAACGCATATGGTCTTTTTTTTTTTTTTTTGGTGTTTTCTGGACTTTGAACGAGTCATGACCGTTGCTGTCTACTGAGGATCAGGGAGCTCTCAGATTTAATTTAAAATATGTTAAATTTTGTTCTGAAGAATAACGAAGGAACAACATGATGGTAAATAATTAATAACATCCTTTTTATTTTGGGGTAAGCTAACCCTTTAAATACTGTGGGAAAATATTGGTAAATCCACGTCGGTCGATCTCTAGTGTGCTTGCACTGCAATTGCAAGTTTCTGAGTCTTGCAATCCGGTTGTTTTTGTTCTCACCACAGAATAAAAATAAGAAAACTTCCATTTACATTTAACAGTTTTTATTTTTATTTTACTTGCAAGGTGTGAAAGTTCTAATGACATTGTGAAAGGTAACCAATACATTTTTTTTTAAACTTAGGTGGAAATAAACATCTTTAGCTTTTAGCATGTTCGTGTACATTTTAACAATGCTTACCTCTTTTGAAGAAGATGACCGACTCTTTTCTGCTTCTATACTCTGGTATAGATAAAGCAGCTGTGATATGACCAATCTGTCCAAAGCCCTCACTGATGGGTTTAGGAAAGCCAGGATCCATTGCACCATTCTCAAACCTCCAGTAACTCTTTCCCTGTGAAAACGAGATACATCAGCTCTTTTCCAGCATTTCATTTGACACCTTCTGTTACAACAGTAGGGTATATTTGTCTACACTGGTGTTGAAATGAAGTGTCCTCCTGACTGCATATGAACCTTGAAGAAGTAGGTTTTGCCCTGGCAGTTGCAGCGGGTGTAAACGGAGTCAATGGGAGACGGGATTCCCCACACCCGTGTAATTAACTGAGGAGGATCAGGATTCCTTTGTTTGTCCAGAGTCCAAAAATAATGTCCTACAGGGAAAAGAGGAAAAGTGACACATTCTTCCACACTTAACATTTGGTTTAGTGTTCTCTACATTCAGGAACTTTCCGTTTAATAATTAAGGAATCCAAAAAATGTTTACATTACATCATGCTGCCCTAGAAAAGTGCAATAATTCAATTGCCATTTAAACTGACCTCTGAACACCACAATGGTGCCGTTTCTGAGTGTTGTCAGACCATTGACTGGACGCCCACTGCAGAGGTTACTGTCATAATCATCTAGAAAACAAACACATCTTGAGCGTTAAGACAGTGTTGTATAAGAACCATGTATGGTTTTAGTATGGAAACAAAATTGAAACAGTGAAATATAAACAGTAAAAGTTTTACCAGATTGATAATCTAAAATATCTGTTTTGCCATTTTGGTCTGATGAAGGTTTAAGAGGCTTTTCTGTCACTCTGATTGGAGAAATGACAACAGGATCCTTGGGAGATTCCTTTATTTCTGATTTATCGTTCTTTTCTTTACTGGGTTGAGTGGGTTTTTTTGTTGGTTTTATTGGAGCAGGTATCTTTCTTGGGACAGGGGTAGCTCCTTTTGTTGGTGCTGTTGTTGTTAGATCTTCTGTTGGTGCTGCACTTGTAGGACCTTCTGTTGGTGCCATGCTTGTTGGATCTTCTGCTGCTGCTGGATTTCTTGGATCTCCTGCAGGTGTTTGGTTTTTTGGATCTTCTAGAGGCACTGGGCTTGTTGGGTCTTCTGCTGACAATGGGCTTGTTGGATCTTCTGCTGCTGCTGGATTTCTTGGATCTTCTGCTGGTGCCGGATTTCTTGGATCTTCTGCTGGTGCTGGATTTCTTGGATCTTCTGCTGGGGCTGGATTTTTTGGATCTTCTGCAGGTGTTTGGTTTTTTGGATCTTCTGGTGGCACTGGGTTTGTTGGATATTCTGCTGACACTGGGCTTGTTGGATCTTCTGCTGACACGGGGCTTTTTGGATCTTCTGCTGGTGTTTGGTTTTTTGGATCTTCTGCTGGGGTTTGGTTTCTTGGATCTTCTGCTGGCCCTGGGCTTGTTGGATCTTCTGCTGG
>CAIGQW010015581.1:11325129-11354724 GCA_903798125.1 Danio choprae | reverse complement strand
AGATAGATAGATAGATAGATAGATAGATAGATAGATAGATTGATTCTGTTGGCTTACGTGGGTTTGAAGAGCTTGTGGAGACCCACACAAACAGCAGCA
Organism: Danio choprae; assembly: GCA_903798125.1. Lineage (NCBI taxonomy): Eukaryota > Metazoa > Chordata > Actinopteri > Cypriniformes > Danionidae > Danio > Danio choprae. The sequence continues at coordinate 11,354,625 of CAIGQW010015581.1, read as the reverse complement.
GTAAGGACAGATATGTTGCCATCTCATTTGTTGTCTATTGAAGTCATCACAGTCATCTAATATACACTCTGTTTTCCTTCACCTACAGTGTTCTTCACTTTTATACAGAGCCTAAAAAACGTTGGTGTTCCCCTTTCCGTCCAATTATGCAGTCAGTGCTGAATTAGTAATCGTCTAGTTTGCAAGGGTGCGGTGATCCACTTAGACAAACAGACCTGACCAATTCACCCACACTGAGAGAGAGCCTGCCCGAAAACACTCAAAGTACGCTGAGTGACATCACAGACTGTTCCTATTACACATGTCCCAGTAGGGGGGAAAAAAACTATTTACAAAACTTGTTATATACATGCAATAAATTAGTGATGGTAATAGTATTAGAAATATTATTTTCTAAGTGTTTTAGTTTTTGTTCCTATTAATCTTAAAACATAGTCTACTATTTATATAAACAATTTAGGCCTGTGCCTTTTTGTTAGTTTTTTCACTTCTTTTAGGGAGCCTTAATTAAAGAGCCTCAGACTCTCATTTATAACATATCTTGGTAACAACATTTTAAAAGCGTAAACAGACACAATGACAGAATTAAGACCATGTTGTTTTGCTGTTACTAACTTTTTTGTTTGTTGTTTAAGCTAAAACATATTAGTAATAGTAATAATTATGATTATTTTTTATTATTATTTATTGTTATAATAATAATAATAATTATTATTATTATTGTTATCATAATTATTAAATGATAAAAAGATAATTTCGCAATCAAATCGCTGCGTTTTCTCACCCCACCGAGGGGTAAACCACCAACGATATTTCTGTGGATATGGAATCGACTATACAGTAGTTATCTTTAAACAACTTTGATGCGCAATCGCAATGGACATAAAAAATAATTTTGAATGTACACTAATACGTAAAATAATAAGCTAAAAGTCTGTTGTCGTTGATATATTACCGTTTCATTGTTGACATACAGAGTCAGTCACCCCTGTACAACAAGATGGTTTCGTCCAAATCTATAACAGGAACAACCGGTGTTTACCATTTGCAAACAGGAAGTTGTTTTTCGTGCCATATTTGATCTGGTCTGTCACAAATCAATTGGTTCGTTGGCGAGAAAATGAATTCAAAGTGTTTGTCCGCTTGGTCGAAGTTAAAGTAGAGCAAACGCGGAGAGTTTTTGCAATCATGGTGTCTGCGGGAAAGGAAAACGGGTATTCATAGGCAATTCGTTTCCTGCGAGGTGACACCGACATACAGGTACACTGCTCGCTGTACAGCTGTCATGTATAGGCATTAGATCAGCACACAAGATAAACATAATAACGAGGGACAATTAAAATGCGAACCCGAATCCTGTGTACAGAAGTGCTTGTCCAGAGTGATTCTTGCAGTGGTCGCATAGTATTAAAATGCTCTGTAAAGAATTTTGACATGTTGTTTGGAAAACTTGCATCTCACATCAGCCATATGCCAATATGTTTTTGTGAGCACTTAGCGTTTAATAAAGTGTGAAACTAAGTAAAAACTTTTTAACATCTTGCTTGTTACTGAATACTGTATTCAAACTTTAAAGATGAAATGTCTGGGTTATTGCATTGTCATGTTATTGTGGTGCAGATGTTCATTCTGATTTGTTCCCTGACAGTGTGATAGGCAGACTATACCAGCTCAGGATGGGTGCCGAGAGCAGTGCCCTGCCAAGCTGTGTGCTGGAGGAGCCGCTGCTGACGCTGCCCTCCGGTCTCACCATGTTCTCTGCCCTCCTCCGGGATGGCAAGCCTGCCTCTGTGTTTGTGCATAAGCAAGACAATGAAGATAAAGTCAATAAAGCTGCCAAGGTATAAGTGAAACATTGAGTATTTGTCAAAAGTTAGTAGAGACTTTGTATATTACCTCCCACAAATAATGTGTGGGGTAATAATAGTGTTTTTCTAATTTTAAAGTAAGCGTAAGGGCATAAAAATAAGACAAATTATTTTATATTATTTATAAAATCATTTAATTATTCTATTACTAATAAGTATATAATGCGTGCATGGGTTGTTGACATGACGTTGCATTTTTACTGTCACACATGACAAAAATGAATATAATATTGACATCATTTAAAATGCTGTAAATGGTTTCTTGTCTTTCTTGGACCTCCACTTATAAAAACTGCTGTGTTATTACATTTTTGAGCCAAATCTCGAGCATAATTAATTAAATTACAGTTCTTATAAATTAAAAAGAAAATCATAAAAATTCACTGATAAATCCCTAAAGTGGCTATTTTAGTAAATGGCAATTATTTTTGTCATCCATATATTTCTATAAAACAGAACATCATACATTTTGTTACTGAAAACCATGTCCTCTGGTGTGACACCATATGCAAATATTTTCGCCAATTCCACGGAAACCTTTAATTAGTTGAAGGATTCCATTTCAAGATCATGTGTGGCCCATTAGTGTACTTGTTAAGGATTTGTCTTGGTTTTTTTTTGGAACCACTATAAAATTAAGATTTGTTGTGCTTTGGTGTAAGACCCCTATTTATAAAAATGTCCAACAAGGGAAAAACATAATTATAATTTCATATAAAATAAATAGCATTATAAGTGGTAAGATAAGTGTCCAACAACGAAGATAAATCGCTCTCACACTATTTGTATATTATTAAGAGTTGTGTTTTTTTTTGTTTTTTTTTTTGCTGTCATACCATAGGACATTTTATGGTACAGTTCAGTAAACATATCAAAAACTGTAAAAGAATTGAGGATGAAATTAGTGATGCCTTTTATTTTCTCAAAGAGACTTTAAACAGCATAAATATAACTATTTTTGTCTTAATAAATGTTTTTTTTTTACAAGAAAAGCATTTTTTTTTTTACTTCCTACATGTCAAGCACAATTCCCCTTACTGTAAAGCACATTTTACGGGACTGTCCTGAAGGCTTTTTAATGAAATGATCTCTCTTAAGGACATTTTTAACTAAGTGACAACAAAAATTATGAATTTTTATATGTATTAATTAATTTATGTATTAATTTGTTTGTTGCCTTTAATTGTATATTGATTAATGAAATGTTCTTGCCATGAAAATAGCCTTGGTTGCTGACATGTATTTTTTATTTAATGCCATTCCTACATGTCAACTACCCATATGAAATGTCATGTGAAGATAAGTAACCTGATTCTAATCTTTCATTACAGCATTTGAAGACATTAAGGCATCCGTGTCTTCTTCGCTTCCTGTCATGTTCAGTGCAGGATGGAGGTATACACTTAGTGACAGAGCCAGTTCAACCATTAAAACGGCTGCTAGACAATCTTTCTGCCGAGGAGATCTGTGCAGGCCTCTACGACCTGCTGCAAGCGCTAGTCTTTCTACATGACCGGGTAAGAGTTACAACTTCCCAGCATTTGTTATGCTTAAAAGTCGTATAGACGTCCAACATGGACATCTTTGATAAAACGAGACTAAATTTAGGCTGTCAGTGAAAATCTAATAGATGTCGAACAAGTCCAAAAATAGACTAGTCCTTAAATAGGCAGAAATAAATGACTGCACATGTGAAGTCTATTTGATGACTAGTCTATTGTTAGACGTCTATTAGATTTTCACTGACTCCTGACAGTAGCCTGTTTTGATGTCTACTGTATTAGACATCATTTACACATAAGACAATTATTTTTTATGTGTAAAAAATGTCGCAAAGAGTACAGTATTCACATCGCAAATATTAGAAATACCGTTGCGCTGATACACAAATAAAAAACCTCCAGATTCAGTGCAAGCTGCTTAGTCACATTAGATGAATATGTAAATATGTGCTGTGCGCTTTACTCTCAATAACAAAATAAACACCAAATATAAATCATTTCTAAATGACAGTTGTATGGTATTTTGAGTAATTGATCTAGCAATGTAAAAAATGTTTTCTATGCATAATAAATAAATAAAAAGTTTCAGAAGTTCTGTCAGAATAGGAGTGTAGGAAATGTGTGTTAATGTCACCATTTTACATAAAAATATAAATATTTCAAGTGCAACTTAGGAAGTCAGTAAAGATCTTTTTTTTTTTTTTTTTTTTAAGTTTCATTAAAAGCTGTTAAAACATTCAAATTCTTACATGTAGCCCTTTTATATTTAGTTGAACACAAGCATAATATACACTTGTTTTTTCTTTATCTCTTAGGGCAAATCAAGTCACAACAATGTGTGCATATCCTCAGTTTTCGTGAGCGAAGATGGTCATTGGAAGCTTGGTGGGATGGAGACTGTCTGCAAGTTTTCAGAGGCAACTCCAGAGGTGACGTTTGTAACCATTCATTTATTAATCAGGGGTCATTACAGCAGAATAAACCGCCAACTTATCCAGCATATGTTTTATGCAACAGATGCCCTTCCAGCTGCAACCCATCGCTGGAAAACATCCATACACTCTCATTCACACACATACACTACAGACAATTTAGCTTACCCAATTCACCTATAGCGCATGTCTTTGGACTTGTGGGGGAAACCGGAGCACCCGAAGGAAACCCACGCGAACACAGGGAGAACATGCAAACTCCTTACAGAAATGCCAACTGACCCAGCTGAGGCTCGAACCAGCAACCTTCTTGCTGTTAGGCGACAGCGCTACCCACTGCGCCACTCCCGTTTGTAACCACTTAAGTACTAATTTGTGCCTTAAACATACTTTAATGTAGGTAGAAATCCTGTGTACAAATTCTTTTTCCAAAAGATTTTTAAAGGGAATTTGTGTTAAATTAGACAAAGTTGACTACAGTAACTCTTTGTGTTGTGTGAATTAATATTTATTCATTTTCTCCAGTTTCTCAAAAGTATCCAGAATGTAAGAGAAAATGATGCCATTCCTCCAGAGGAGAAGGTAAAAACCATGTAAACCAAATAAACATTTTACTCTTTTCAACTAATAATAATAAAGTACTCCATATCAGTATATTAGGATGGTTTCTGAAGCATCATGTCCCACCGAAGACTGTAGTTATGGATTTTGAATAAATGTAATGACACATAAGAGATTACGTTTTGAAGTATTTGAATCAGTTAAATGTCTCCTTGTTGAGCATCATAATCAGATTTGTTGCCATAAGGTCTGGGATAAAATTGCAGGCTGACAGCAATCTTGATCATTCTGACTCAGTAATGTCATGTTTTTTTGTTTTTTTTTTTAAAATAATAATTATTTGTAGCTTGAAGGATTCAAAACTCTTCCTGAAAAGCACGCCCACTCCCGAGACGCTTTTTCATTTGGGGTGATGGTGGAGGCCCTTCTTCCACTGCTGCCGGGACATGGTTAGTAACACTCTTAATTCAGCAGACGCATTTAAAGCAGGCTGAGTGTGTCTCAGATTCATCCTGTTGTTGCAGCTGCTAAGCCTTTACTGCTCAGACATTGTGACATATTTGTTAATGGACTAACAACTATGTTTTAAAAACAATTTGGCATGCCAGAGGCTCTTTAAAGATGGGTTTTCCATTCAAGGCAGGTTATAATGCCCTCATGTTCAAAGAACAAATTGATCCATATGAGCAATGCAATGATGATGCAATGGTTTGGCATGTATGTTGGAGCAGAGTTTTACTAAAAACATGTGCGCTGGGTTTTTTTTAGTCTCACTTACTAAATTATAGTGTTTTTCCATTCCCTCTTTTCATTTATTTGTCTATGTCTGCTCCCATCTTTGTAACCTCCACCCAAACGTTCTGTCTCAGTCTCAGATGATTTGTTGGTGAGTCTAAAGAACATGCTGCAGGCCAGCCTGTTGACCCCTGACCACAAGTCTCGTCCATCTCTTAGCACTCTGCTGACTCACAACTTCTTCAGGTTTGCTCTTTAAAAATATGCTATTAAATATGTATGCATTATTGTTATCTATTAAAAGGTGTCCTTTGAAAATCAACTCTGAACTGAAAAATCTGCTTTGCCATAATATTATTCATACATTGAAACATCAATACAATTTTAAATGTATTACTTTTTAACAGTAAATTTGGTCAAATAAATGCAGAAGATTTATGGTAATGAAAGTTGATTGTTGCACTTCATTTTGATGGTCCTCTTTGTTGAGTATGGGCATGTGAACACTGTAAATACTTTAGGTTGTCTGTTCACTTTTCCCATGGAAATCACTTCTGAATTGTTACAGTGCATGCCTGTAAGTAAATTTTCAATTATACGTCAACCAATTCTCACAGGACTCTTGGTAGACATTTAGGTTGGTGTTCGAATATTAAAATGACATGTACTTGCAACGTTACTTGCAGCCAGTAGACTGTCTGTTGGGGGAGCATCAAAATGAAGTGTTAGCTGATATTAAACCAGACTGTCCTCTTATACACTAATGACAGCTAGTTGACATGCAAAGTTGCAAGCAAATGAATATTAGTAGTATATGATTAGAATGATGTGTAAATATTGAATAATATTTCGTCCTTACAGAAATGACTTCTTAGATATTATGAATTTTCTGAAAAGTCTGACCCTCAAAAACGAGGAGGAGAAGAATGAATTCTTCAAGTAAGTCTCCCCCTCAAATGCACAATTTTATTACTCTGGAAGTGTTACGTGGACTAAATAGCTGCTTGTTTCTGCAGGTTTCTCTTGGACCGGGTACAGAACCTCCCAGAGGAGTTAATTGCTACACGTCTGGCTCCTAAACTGCTCAATTCTTTGGTCTTTGCTGAGCCCATGGCTGTGAAAAGCTTTCTTCCTCACCTTTTGCGACCTAAGCAAGGTGGAAGCAGCCAGTAAAGATACTTAAAGTACACTTTACCCAGGCGTGATTGGTACTGTAGTTTTGATGCAAAGTGTTTGTTTTGTGATGTACAGACTCGAGTGTGAGCGCCGGTGAGGAGTGTCTTCTGTCTTTGTCTCTGTACCGGAGATATGTGGTTCCTCATCTCCTTAAGCTCTACAAAGTGAACGAGGAGCATATCAGGATCGTGCTTCTCTCCCACATTCACTTCTACGCTGAATTCTTTCCTCATGAAGAACTCAAAAAACAGATTCTTCCTCAGGTAACTCGACCGCTTAGTAATCTTTCGATAATGGGGGAATAAATGTGACAGTTCATTGTCCTGTGAAAACCCCTGATAAAGAAGGGCAATAAGCCAAAGTGAAAGTGAGTGAATGAATCCCGGATGTTTTTACGTTGATGCTGTATTTTCACTGTGATCGTGATTTCTCACACTCTTGTCACGCAGGTTTTGCTGGGAATGCGAGACACAAATGACTCGCTGGTCGCAATGACACTACAGAGCTTGGCCGTGCTTGTCCCTTTGCTCGGTGCACAAGTGGTCGTTGGTGGGGAAAGAACCAAAGTTTTTAAACGAACTTCACCAAACTTCACCAAGTCCACAGAAGTCACTCCAGAGAGTAAGACATGTCTGCTAATGATCTTATATTAACATACTAGGTAGGTTTAGCTATTTTTTTTCCTATTGTAAAAACCATTCAGGCTGCAAGAGCTGACAGAGAGATTGCACAAGTTTGTGTATAGTTGTTTTAATATTTATAATTGTTTATTCATGTAGCACCGTGGTCCTGCGAGACACATGTCATTCCACTGTATGTCAACACGTGTAGCGGAATGACAGTAAAGCTTGATATAAATAAACTTGAAAAAGCAATAAATAAACTTGACTTGACTATAGTTAAAAGTATGCCCTGTAGCCAGATTTCTGTATATCAGTAGACCTTGCTAATGTTTTTATTAAATTCAGATGTTGGAGATGAACAGTTGACACTGACACTGCTGTGTCAGTAGTTTATACATAAATCACATCCATTCATTTTTCTTTTCATAAAATAAAAAAATTACAACATGTCTGTTAAAAGGATAGTTCACAAAAAGATAGCCTGTTAAAAGTAATATTTCTTGTGTCTTCTGTTAAACTCAAAAGAAGATATTTTGAAGAAAACTGGTTGCTGGCACCCATTGACTTCCATAGTAGAAAAAAATACTATGGAAATCAATGGTTTCCAGCCACCCTCATTTTTCAAAATATCTTTTGTGAATTCAGATAGGCTTTGAACAAGTGCAGTGGGTAAATGATGAACTACCCCTTTAATAATTTATGTTAATAATTACTATTTATATACTTTAAAGTTGCATTAAATCGATCAAACTTTTGAACAGTACTGTACATGTATATGCGCATGTAAAATGTAATTTATTTATTTTTTTCTTCTTCTCTGAAGCATCGCCTGTGCATATTGTTGGGTCGTCACATCCCCATATCTCACAACCGCCAAAGGTCCTAAATCTGATCTCCAAAGGTTCGGAGGACCAAAAGGTTGTTCTAGGAAATATGTACTCTTTCCAAGCAACTGAAAAGACCACATCTGAGCACATTTCAGAAAGGACGGGTATGTCAAAATATATAGTTCTCTACTACTTTATCTCTTTTGTACCTTTAAAAAGCAAGCCTGAATTGATGTGCTACCATTTTAAGTCAAATGTTCTCTACAGTATTTAGCAGTGAGATGCCGTTCCCTTTGAATGGATACAGAATGGGCACACAAACTGTGGAGAACAGGAAAAATACCGGAGAGGTGAAAACTGATGAAGATTGGCCTAACTGGAGTGACACAGAGGAGACGGAGAAAGACAAGAGCCAGTCAGTCCAGATCAGTATTCAGTCAGCGGACATCCCAGGTCAGAGAAACTCCACTATACAAGCTCACAAAGAGGATGATGGTGAGGAACCCTGGGATGATTTTGAGGACTCTGAAGTGACCTCGGACCAGTCACCCTCCACTCGTTTGCCGGTCTCTGTACCAAAGATGTCAACAAAAAGCACTGCATTATCACTGTCTGAACCTAGCGCTGGACCTCTAAGGCCATCAGAAGCAGTCAAATTGAACCCTAGCATGAAAAGCGCTCCAGATCACAACCATACTTCATCATGGGACACCGGCTGGAACCAGGAAGCGAACACCCTCAAAGCCAACAAAACAAGCTTATCATCAGAGCCCAAGCCAAAAAGCACAATCAGAAGCCCTGCAGCTGGAAGTCTCGGCGAGGAGTTCACCATCGCGGTGAAGAAGAAGCCCGAGCGAGACCCAGAACTAGACTTCTTTGCAGACATGATCCCAGATATAAAGCTTTCTTCCTCATTTCTTCTGCTCCCTGTGGAGAGCTCAGCCAGTGAAGCTGTCATAGGACACTTAACATCAGATCCATCCATAAATACACTGAGCCTCACTGCCAAGTTTGCTGCAGCTGAATTGACAGAGGTAAGTTGAACTGTGTGACCCGGCATCGATTTAAAGGTATAGTTCACCCACAAGTGAACATTCCAGGGTTTCCACTGTCTGAAAAGACCTTCAATGACTTAAAAGCTTAATTTTCATGACCTGTAATGAATAGAAAAACAGGCAGCTGTTGTGTTGAGCAGTCCATCAAGAGTTTTGTTTCTGCAATCGATAAATTTAACACCAAAGTTTTTTTTTTAAAAATAACACAATTTTAAAGCTTGCAATTAATTAATTTTTTTAAATTGCTGTAGATTTGGGCCAGCTAGGACATCGTTCAAATTCCTGCCGCAGCATCTGTATTGTTTTATATTAAATTAAAATGTATTTGGATATAGAAAGTGCTCATCTGCATAGGCAAAAAAATTGTTTAAAAAAAACCAACATTTTAATAAATTCATTAATTAATTTTCCTTCGTCTTAGTCCCTTTATAAATCTGGGGTCGCCACAGCAGAATGAACCGCCAACTTATCCAGCATATGTTTTACACAACGGATGCCCTTCCAGCTGCAACCCAGTACTTGGAAACATTTTGATAAATGTGAAGTAGAATAAAAAATGACAAATCCCTGATATTCCATGACTTACAAAACAAAAATATAAAATTACACGACTTTCAATGTCCGAATTAGACTTTTTATGCCATATTTCAGAAATTCCATGACCCATCCGAACCCTGACATTCTGTCATCATTTAGTCACATTTCACTTGTTCAAAAAACATTTTACTGGCATCCATTGATGTCCACAGTAATATATTTTTAAAATGGGTCCACAAAGTCAGTGAATCCCAGCAACCAGCATTCTTCAAAATTTCTTCTATTGTGGAAAGAAACTTATAAAGGTTTAAAACCACATAAGGGAGAGGAAATGATGAGGTACGTTTTATTTCTGGGTGAGCTATCCCCTTGACCAGGGGTGCTCAACCCTGTTCCTGGAGATCTACCTTCCTGCAGAGTTTAGCTCCAACCCTGATCAAACACAACTAAACCAACTAAGTAGGATTTGAAGGAGCGCTTAGTAATTAAAGACAAGTGTGTTTGATCAACATTACAGCTAAACTCTGCAGGAAGGTACATCTCCAGGAACAGGGTTGGGCACCCTTGCCCAAGAACTTAAGGTGAAGTTACACTTGTTCAGTAAAAATTGAAAAAGCAATAATAAAAAAAAACATTACCTTTTACACGGGTGGCTCGATGGTTAGCACTGTCGCCCGGAATAGTTGGCGGTTCATTCTGCTGTGGCAATGTTTTGTATAAACCTGCTTGGCTTGAAAGTGATTTCAATGCAATTGGTGAATCATACAGTATTTCTACAAAATGTGCAATAAGACATGCTCTCCATTAGCAACTGCATCAAACCGACTGTAAAAGGTCAGCATTCCATCAACCAGACTGGCATTTCAAGCAATTCTCTTAGAGTTAGAATTGTCAAGAATCTTTTTTTTTTCTTTTTCTTTTTTCAAATCTAGTGTTTAGCTGGATCCTGATAAGCACTCAAAATGATTTGCCACAGTTAACTCTTCTTCAGTAAGTTAGTTGTGGGGTTGTGACAACCTTGTTTTCAGGCAAACCTTTTAATAAAAATCAGCATGCAGAATTTCTATTGAATTCAACCAATACAATGACTTCAGAATATCCAAAAGTCCAAGAATTTACCATTTCATATGCAACAGGTGTCAAGCCAATGATCTAGTCATGTTGTCAATTGTGAATGCAGCTTTACAGTTGTTGAAACTTACGCAAACCACAAATATTGACGCATGGGCTGAACACTTTTGTTTTCACAGACTGAGGCAGAAGGCTGGGGTGATGACCTCAACTGGGAAGATGAGAACGCTTGGTGATCCCTTCTACAGAAAGCCATATGAGAGATTCCCATATAAAAACACTGCGTATGCCATCATGACATTAGCACTAAAGGCCAGTCAATTATACCACAACTGATGTAAAAATAAAGAACTACGGTTTAAAATAGTAATGCGTTTTTTTTTCAGGTTATCCTCCAGTTTACCGTCACCACAGAAATTGTTTGACTAAAATACAATTCTGTGTAGTTTCGTTTTTAAGATAGCATGATGGACCTCTATATACCAAATTTTATTACGAATCTTCAGTCATGTTGCACATAACCAGGTAATAGACCCACATTTAATGTCAATTATTTGTGCCATAGATCTTTTACGTTCAGCGAGCCTTAGAGGACTGAGAGCGTCAACTCTCAGAAGAAATATATAGACTCTAATTTGTGTTCACTAGAGGTGAGACCCTGACATAATTTATATGTATTATCAGCTGCTGATAAAATAAAATGGTTTTATGGTATCTGACCTGCTTTGGTTCATTTATGTGTAGCAGTTTGTGATATTTTGAAACACCCTTTCTCTCCCGCTCTAGCACTAAATTCTCTGAGCACAAACAGTTCCTTTGTATAATTAGCACTTGTGTGTATTGCCTCTTGTTGAATCCCTCCTAAATTGTAAGAAGCCAATCAGTAAATTTACTTCTATAGTAGAAACAAAACAAATCTATTGATGTTAACAGAAGAAATTCATAACCATTTGAGTACAAAAAAAAAAAAAATATATATATATTTTTGTGTAAACTATGACTTTAAGGTTGGTTCACGCTGCACTGATAGACACCAATAGAACCCAGGAGAGATGTCAGAGCGGTTTAGGGACAGTGTTAACCTCGTCTGTGTTTATTTTCAGCATCTGTACACATTCCATCACTCTTTGCTGGGTTGTGGAATGTCTTGACTGTTTGGCATTTTCCAACAAACTCTGATCTAATCTGGCAGTTACTGCTGTCTGTCAGTGCAGCATGAACTAGCATTTACAATATTCAAAATATAACTTGCATTAGTAACTGTAATATTTAAATTAATTATAATTAATCTTTTTAGTGCTCTGTACAACAAACCAAGACGAGGCCATACTAAAACTTTGTCATTATGAAATAGTCAACCTATTTTTTTTCATAAATCCATTTTAAGGTTCATACTGTGAATGATTCATTGTGATATATATTTTTATGACAGGACAAGATTGTACCATTAATAGGAGTCAAATCTATCTTGTTTAGCAAATCTGGCCCTGTGGGTGTATTGTTTATTGAACTGTCAGTGGTAAATGTATATGCCTGCATTTTTGATGGTTTTAAAAGCAAGGCCCTGTGTAGGAATTATGGTAGTAATATGTCAAAGCTCTCAGAAATATCAGTTTACAAGTTGTGCTTCTGAAGATGTGAAAAATTGTTCAGAAAATGTTAGATATGATAATTCTCAAATGCACCATTACAGCGAGCACATTAAAATTCAACAAAGACAACAGACTTGCTAACAAAAATTAACAAAACACTCAATTTTAATCACGTTTAACATAAAACTTCCTGGTCTTTGGAGTGACCTTTTCCCCATATAAACTTTTATACAAACATTTTGCGTAAACAAACGTAGTGAGATGAAATAATGCAGCCAAGAGGTAGAGGTGTTTTTGTAGTTGAATCAGGACTGCTCTTCAGCAGTGGTGTTGATTTGTGTTATGAGTGTCTGTAAGAGCTGAAGTCTGGCCCTGACCCACTGTGGGGGAGACGGGCTGTGCTCTGACCTCTCTATTGCCTGCAGGGCTTTCAAGGCACTTTCTGCTGTCTGGAGATATCGCTCGTACTCCTCTGCTTTGGTTTCCCGTCTTGCCCTCTTCGCACATGGCTGGCACAATAGAGGATTTATGGAATTAGTATGAAGTCCTGTCTGATTTTTTTTTTCTTCTAAAATAAGCATTTTTCAATCAGACAATCAGACTCCTGTGTGTAGGTTCAACAATTTCACAAAAAATTAAAGCTAAAACGTGCTTCCACCAGACCCAGAGATCGGTTAAATGGATTCTAAAATGGTAAAAATAATTTAACCCTAGGCGACTTGTAAAATAATAATAATTAATAAATAAGCCTATTTGCAAAAAAAAGTGCAGTGCTCTGTTTAAGTAAAGTAACTGAACATAGTAGGCAAAAAAAAAAAATGCTTATTTTAGATCTGCACTTTTTTTAAATATCTGAACTCTAAACATTTGTTTCATAGTTGTGTCAAACAGGAGTGTAAATCATCTCGTCATGAACTCACCTCTTCAGTAAGTGGTGTGTGTGCAGGTGGGCTTTTTACACTCTCTATTTGCTGACAGTGTTTCTCTATAACACTCTTCCACTCTTTCAGACGTTCTAGTCTTGTTTCCTCAGACTCCTGCTGTGAGACGGTCTACAGGAAGCAATACATTAACCTATACAGTATATGAGGCACTGCACTACACAGACAAAAATGGATTTAAAAGTCAAAAGTCTTCAAGTCTCTAATTTCATACCTTACTGAGGAAATTTAACACTTTGGATTTGACCTCCTCTGTTGTCAGTGTTTGAGAAATCACTTCCTCGTGGTTTGTTATCTAAAAGTAACAAAAGAAACATGAGTTTGATTACAAATACTTATAGATAAACTAGATAAAGAAGAGGGATGAGGTTTGAGACTTTCACCTAAAAATATGAAGTTGCACCCTTATTCAGAATTTATATTACTTCTTATTAGAGATGCACTGCATTGGCTGCTATTTGTGGCAATTTTTGCTAAATTTAAAACCATTGGCATATAAGCAATCATAAGGAAAACCTAATATACAAAGCGATTATTTATTCATTATCTGCTGGTCAATCTGCACTAAAAAAAACTTGCATAATAATAATAATAAGTTTGGCCTGTCGAACGTTCAAGAAAATCCAGTCCATATTAAATGAAAATGATGTGATGATCCAACAACAAACCAGCTAGTATATCTGATGCCTGTGCTTTGAACTTTTCTGATTTAAAACATGATCAAAACAGTGATCTATTAAAGGATAAAGTGAGCTAATGACACATTGGACCCGATACATATTTATTAAAAGTCAGTATCAGGCAGAAATTTCAAAAGTGTAAATTTACTTCTCGCATACAAATTTAACTAACTGAGTATACAATTAATCTTTATTTCTATAGCGCTTTTATGTAGATCGTGTCAAAGCAGCTTAAAATAGAAGTTTTAATACAGTGAAATTTAGTTAAGTTTAGTGTAATGTAAATGTCATTGCTGAAAGCCAAAACACTGAATAGCAAACTCAACGATGCGCAGCATTACTTAATTAAAAAAAAAAGTTATATAATGGGGAGATTCTAACCTCTGCAAAGCAGCCAAAGGCCTCCAAGACATGATGAAGTATCAGCCAGGATGGGTGAGTCAGAAAACCATTAAATAGAGAACTAATTCGGGGCAAAACTTGGCACTGCAGTCAAACATACATATTCACATGAACAAAAATTCAACAGTCAGATGACTAATTAAAATAAATAAAAATGTACACATACCTGAATATTGGGAGGAATAAATATTTTTCCCAAGGAAGCAAGAAATTCCAAAGCAGCTAAAAGCAGGTCATCAGGACATTCATGGATACTCAAGCCACTCAAACAGGAAACAGCCTGCAATTTGCCGAAAATAAAATGTATCAAAATGAAAACAGGAAACAAAAACAAAACATCTATAAAAGATTGACAATGAAGAACTATAAAAGGTCATAAGAATGCACAGTAAATATGGAGGTAAAAGAAGCAGATGTAATGTTAAATGCATAAAATCACCTGAAAGATGACGTGTGGCTCTAAACTTTTGATCAGAACAGCTGATAGTGACAGGAGTAATTTCACAGTGCACTGAAGTGTCACATGTACCTGAACCTGAAATAAGAGTAAGAGAATACTTAAATGTAAATACAGTATTTTTGCGAAATAATATTACACACTGTAGTAAAGGCTTTATATTTTAAAATGTACATTTCTCTGGTAGATCATTCTAATATGCTGATTTAGTGCTCAAGAAACATTAGTTATGACTATCAATAATGAAAATAGATCTGTTGCTTAATGGTAATATTCTATCAATCACTTGAAATACTGTAACATAAAACTGAATCAAAAGTCTTTACTGTCAGTTTTGATCAATTTAATGCATAGTTGTGAAATAAAGTTAATTTTCTTCACATAAATTTTTTTACTGAACTCAAAGCCATGAACACATCACCTGGCTGCTCCTCATGTGACTCCACAGCTGAGAGATGATCTTCACTGAAGACTCCACACATTCAGTCTGTGTGCCGATGCCTCCTACAACCAGCATCACACAGTCCAGTATCCCGTTCTGAATCACAAACAAACCAAAGGAGTTAAAATCCTGTACTAGGCAAGAAGGGCACTGTGTCATAATACGGCTGTATACATTTTTACAACACAATAATGCTTTGAAGTTTTAGAGTAACAATAGAAGTCACTGAGTCTTCCACTGCTAAAAGGTTAAATTGTGGGTTTGTGTTTATTGTTCAAAATCACAACTCTAATCAGAATTTGTTCTGGGGAAAGAAAAAAAACACATTTACAGCACTGGAACTTTAATTTGGATCCAAGTTTCTCTGCTTCGTTAAATAAATATGGCCAGATTTACTACTTTTTTGTTATTAAAACAATAACTTACAAAACAATAACTTACTCAATATTTACAAAAAATAAAATAGTGATAAAAATGTGTGGACAGTTGTTTCAGAAGCTGAACTCATGGATATACATTTATAGAAGTTTTTCTTTTTTACCATTACCATTATTTATATAATTATAAAATTACCATTATTTATTCAAAAATGTATCAGACATTGCATATTTCCCTACTATATATATATTTGTTAGGCAAAAAATGTGTGACAATAGATGTTCGATTTCGCAGCCCTCTTTAAAGAATAAAAATTACCCAGATTACCTACTATTTCTACCTAGATTCCTATTTGTGCATACGATATAATTGTGCACACTTTACTTAATCATACAACCAATGGAGAAAATATGTGCATAGCAGTTAAGTCATGCATGCATCTGACACTGTGGTAGGTTATGTAATAATGACAACAGGGGGAACACAATATGTTCAAATTACATTTTACTACAAAAAAAATAGAAATTTAGAAAATCTATATTTATGTGGGGGGGGGGGGGGGGTGATGTTGAATCACATCCCTGATTAAGTGCTTTTTCAAAATACCTACTCAAAAAGAACGTGATTTTTTTTCAACTACTGAGTGACATTTTGTGCCTGTGTTGTTAGTGGATAACCCACATTATCATCGACTCTTCTACTGCTTGTTTGCGACCTAATTTGCATTGCTGGTCATAATGGAAATAAACTGCTATGTCTGTCTTCTTTAAATTTTCATATTGTCAGTAGATCACCTGCAGAACTTTCTCACAGCATTTAGCATTTTTATGGGACTGCAGTCAAATTTATCTTGTTTAGCAAATCTGGCCCTGTGGGTGTATTGTTTATTGAATTCAACATGACGGCAAACAAAAGTTAATATGGTTGGTGGCAGCCGTGTCACTTCAGTGCCCTCACCAGTCTCTGTATTTCTCCCAGCCTGCAGCCGCTGTTCTGCCATTCCTCCAGCACCACAGAAGCCCTGTCGAGCACCTGCTCCTCCACCTGCCCACGGGCCTCCACGCACAGACACCTCAGCAGAGTGTGACGCCACACACAAAGGTTCTCCTCCTGAGAAAGTGGAAAGCGCTCCACAAACTCCACCTGTCACAAAAACATTTTTAGAAATGTGCTATTTTGCCACCCTCAAAACAAAAACCAGTGGAAAAACTTAATCTCATTGTTTTGACTTCTCAGGAAGTTTTATTTGGCATTATTGTCATGTTCATGTGCTGTATCTGGTAGAGAGAGAAAGAGAAAGTAACCTGGTGTTTTGGAGTCATCAGAAAAAGTAGGCGTCTGAGCACCAGGGCCAAGTGAAACAGTTGATAACCCACTGCAGGACATGCCCTTATCTAAACAGTACAACAATAGTGGTTATGGAAACAGGGAGTTCACTGATAATGATCTTATTTTTATTGGGTATATAAAAATCTGACTTTTTTGGGGGGCTTAACACTCGAAAGAATCAATTATAAAAGGTTCAAAAAGTTATGTACTTTTAAAAAGGTCAATAAAATTAGATATAAAAATTTTTAATGTATTAAAAAATATATATCAAAAACAGCTTACAGCAAAAACAGTGACACGTGACAAAGAATTAAACATTTTAAATTATATTATAAATTATGTATATTTAATATGTAACTAACCAAAGCTTTCAATATATATGAGCGTGTACATTTAACCTATAGATTTCAAATTGTTTACCCCCCAAAAAATGTATCTACAGTAACAACACACAAGATAAATGTCACAACGGTGCTGTGACGGACAGGTGTGCTCTACCCCATGTGCATTTGACACCAATTGTCAGCTCAGTCAGGGTGTAAGAGAAAAGAGTGGTCCCTCGTCCCAGACAAGATTTCAGAAATCCACAAGAGCACAGAAAAGGTCACACTCCCAAAAGACTCCACTTACCAAATGAGCAATAAGGACAACATGATGAAAACACAACTCAGCTGTGCCATACCTAAAGAGAGAACAGATCTGTATATAAACACACTCATATAATTCTTCAGAGCAATATACACTCACCGGCCACTTCTTTAGGTACACCTGCCCAACTGCTCGTTAACGCAAATTTCTAATCAGCCAGCCACATGGCAGCAACTCAATGCATTTAGGCATGTAGACATGGTCAAGACGATCTGCTGCAGTTCAAACCCAGCATCAGAATGGGAAAGAAAAGTGATTTAAGTGACTTTAAACGTGGTATGGTTGTTGGTGCCAGACGGGCTGGTCTGAGTATTTCAGAAACTGCTGATCTACTGGGATTTTCACGCACAATCATCCCTGGGGTTTACAGAGAATGGTCTGAAAAAGAGAAAATATCCAGTGAGCTGCAGCTCTGTGGGCGCAAATGTCTTGTTGATGCCAGAGGTCAGAGGCGAATGGCCAGACTGGTTCGAGCTGATAGAAAGGCAACAGTAACTCAAGTAACTCAACAGTAACTTAATAACCACTTGTTACAACTGAGGTATGCAGAAGAGCATCTCTAAACGCACAACATGTCCAACCTTAAGGCAGATAGGCTACAGCAGCAGAAGACCACACCGGGAGCCACTCCTGTCAGCTAAGAACAGGAAACTGAGGCTACAATTCGCATAGGCTCTTCAAAATTGGACAATAGAAGATTGGAAAAACGTTGCCTGGTCTGATGAGTCTCGCCAACGGTTCAGGCTGGTGGTGGTAGTGGTGTAATGGTCTGTGGGGTGTTTTCTTGGCACACTTTGGGCCCATTCGTATCAATTGAGCATCGTGTCAACGCAACAGCCTACCTGAGTATTGTGGCTGACCATGTCCATCCCTTTATGACTACAGTGTACCCATTTTCTGATGGCTACTTCCAGCAGGATAACATGCCATGTCATAAAGCGTGAATCATCTCTGACTGGTTTCTTGAACATGACAATGACTTCACTGTACTCAAATGGGCTCCACAGTCATCAGATCTCAATCCAAAAGAGGACCTTTGGGATATGGTGGAATGGAAGATTCGCATCATGGATGTGCAGCCGACAAATCTGCAGCAACTGCCTGATGCTATCATGTCAATATGGACCAAAAACTCTGAGAAATATTTCCAGTACATTGATTAAGGCAGTTCTGAAGGCAAAAGGGGGTCCAACCCAGTACTTGTAAGGTGTACCTAATAAAATGGCCGGTGAGTGTATATACATTCTCTTTGCTTAACATGTATTTTTAGTAAAAGACATTTATCAGTATTTTTAGGGAAAAGTTTTGAAGAATTGCCAAACCACAATGACAAAACTCTGGAATTTTTCACTATTGAAAAAACAGGAATGTCCTAATTGTTCATGCTCTGTGTCTTTGTGACAGTTCTGGAAAGTAGTAGTCATTGAAGTCTGAAGGTCTACGTTCTTGGGTGTGTATCTGTACTTACCGAGCTAGGAAGCACCAGACATCTGTGGCCAAGAGAGCCGTCTGTGTGTCTGCCTGCAATACAGCAGCTAATAATGAGCGCTCCTGAAAGAAGGAAACAGAGTACAGCAAAGATTATATGACATTTCCTATTTATGCTCAAACATCCTAGATATATCAGTAGATATAATTTCAGCATTTAATATCTAACACTGAGCATAAATGGGAGTACTTAAAAGGTTCTATTAAAAGAAATGGTTACTGTATTTTAATATGTCACATCTGACTATAAGGGAAAAAAATAATTGTTGAAGAAAAAAGTCGTTTCAGTTCATATAACTTCACAAAAAAAACAACTTTATAATTAATGGTTATAGCGAATCTCAATGGAAATGTCTCTTTTATTCATTCATTCTAAATGTGTGTATATTATATTAATATGGCATATTAACAGTAGTGATTAATCATTTTCGCTCATTCTTTAGAACATGCAATAATTAATTTAACTATAAAACAATATAATTAGCCAAATACTTGTGTCAAGCTGGAATGTGGCTCGTCTTTTTGTAAGACGTAAAAGAAAGGATATGTTCAGAAAAACACTTTGATTGAATAAAGGTTCAAAAAAGATTACTGACCAGTGGAAGGAAGTGTTGAGCGGGCAGCACAGCCACACAAGCACACATATGCACACACACATGCTGGTGCAGACTGACTGTACCCTGAGCCTGGCCTCGCAGCATTACCCCTGGTAAACACACTGGCACTGAACGCTCCAACACACACAGCCGGAAACTCTGGAACACCGCCTCAAACACGGACCATCTGAAGGAACACAGAGGTTTTACTTGTGAAATTTACTAACATGAGCAATGCTAGACTGCATCTGGAGAGAACTAATCAGTTTGATGCATAGTCATAGGCATCCTTCTGTCTCTAGAGACAATGGAGTTGCACCTAGGTCAGTCTGTGGTGGGGTTGCAGTGCCTGCTGTGGCTAAACAGTCCAATACGGGAGCGGCAGGATGTTGCATTTGCTACATGTGAAGACTGTGGCTGCTTCTGTAGGCCCTGTCTCTGCTCTCTGCTTTCTATTTTGTCTCTTTTCTTCCTGTTGGTCATCTCTCTTTCCCTCACTCAGCTTTATGCTGGTCCTTACAGCATGCCACCAAATGGCACAGTTTGCAGTTGCAGCTTCCAAGTCTGCAGGGTTCAGGCTTCCGGCTTTCAGGTCACGCTTACAGATGTCTTTAAACCGGAGCGCTGGTCTCCCAGTTGGTCTGGTGCCAGAGGCAAGCTCACCATACATTGTGTCTTTGGGAATTCGGCCATCCTGCATACGGCAGACATGTCCTAACCAGCAAAGGCGTCTTTGGGAAAGGAGTGCATGCATTCTGGGGTTTTTTGCCTTGGCTAGTACGTTTGTGTTTGAGACATGGTCCTGCCAGGAGATGCCCAGGATCCTCCTCAGGCAGCGAAGATGGAAAGAATTGAGTCTGCGTTCTTGCCAGGTCCATGTCTCACACCCATAGAGAAGAGTGCTGAGGACACTGACCTAATAAACTTTTATTTTTGTGTTCATAGTGAGCACACTCTCTTGGTCAATCGGGCCATGGCGATTGCTGCCTTGCCAATTCTGGTGTTCAGTTCATTTTCCAGAGAGAGGTTGCTGGAGATAGTAGAGCCAAGATATGTAAACCCCTCAACTACCTCAAGGGTGTGATCCCTGATGGAAATCTTGGGAGTGCTGCTAATATCCTGGCCCATGACCTTGGTTTTTGTCAGGCTGATAGTAAGCTGACAAAAAATTACTGAAATTTACACTGAAATGTGTCTAGGAAGGCTACAATGTTGTCTAATTTGCTAGGTCTATCCTACTAAATGGAGTATATGTCAAGGTCTTTTAATTTTCAATAAGCCAGCTTAAGAGCTTCCTGTGAACTGTCATGCCAATACAAAATTGCCATGGCGTGTTTAAGATCTGGTTTCTTTAAAAATCAATGATCTTCACTGCCTAATTGATATACAATATGAAGTGGGTCTCACACCTGAAAACATTAGCTTTTTAATGGTCTTTCATCTCATTTTTATGCCTGAACAATTAAATAAACGCTTAAGTCTATTTAACTGATTATATTTTAATTACATTATAACATCGATGCTGTAAAAGAAACCTTGTGAAATGGAAAATAGTCACATTAACCTTTCACCGGATGTTTATCGGTGGCTGAAAAAAAAAAAAATATATAGCCCATTAGCCAACTGTAAAGTGCACGTCATGATTTTGCCATGTACAATGTGATCCTGGAACATCATTTTTGTCCGAAAATGCAATCCATACTTATTCCCTACCCCTAAACCCAACCACAACTGTAAATTATTCCAAAAGTCAGAGGGGAATAACAGTTAAATAATCATGTAGAAGTGCATAAACATAACCGTAAGCCTAAACTTAACATAAACTGTAAACATATTCCTTAATTCTGATTGGCTGATTGGAATGTTCCAGGATCAACATAGATGTTAATCCAGGAACATGTCCTACTTGGTGAAATCAGGTTGGCGACTGTAAAGTACCTTGGAGTTTCTTCTGGAAACTGGGTGCCATTGCTCCACAGCCGCAGCACATCTTCTGGCTGGGATGACAGCTTACCCATAACATTCACCAGCAGCAGACACTGTGGTAGAAAAAGCTTGGCACTGCTCTCTAAAATTCACAAATAATAACAACAACATATTTGAAACAATAAAATATTTGAAAATGTTTAAGAGCATGTGGTTAATCTGAAAACATCAAATTACAAATAAAATTAATTTTCCAAATGTCTACATAAGATCAGTCGTAAAGTGCAACATCACATTTTGCAGTGCGGGATGCATTGTCCTGTAATAAAAGGGCATGAGCACATATTCAACTTAAGTGACCTGGAAATGCTCAGGATCTACACTCAGCAGTGTGTCATGGACAGTCAGTCTCTTGTGCATTTCTTATATAACCACTTCCTTGACATGAAAGAAATTAATACCCTATTCTTCTCATCCTGCTGAGATTTTTCCTGAGATCACACAAATTACAATCAACACAACATTAATGACCAGGCTGAATGATCTATAAGCTTAGAATGGACAAGCAAAACACTTTCGGAAGGAAATGTTAAAAGAAATTTGAAATAAAAATCTCACGATGGTCTGGGTTCAGGACAGACTCAGCGAAGGGTTGAAAGGACATCATTTGTGTCAGCATGGCATCCATAGGAACCAGAACTGCCACTCTCAACTCCTCACTAAGCGTAGGAGGCACAGATGGGGCACAGAGAGATGGAGGAAACTTGCTTATGAGGGGAGAAAAAAAAATAAAATTCACAATTAGACATCATGGACAAAACAGAGAAACTTAACAAAATATATATAAATAAACTGACAAAAAGATGATTCTTGGTTTTCAGGTTACCGTATCAAATGGTTTTATAAAATGTTAAATCATAGAAACAGAAGATTTATATTTGTAACCCCATTAAACAAAGCAGATGTGCTTATTAAAATGACAAACTTTGAGTTTTCCAGTGTTTGCATTTAATAAAGTAAATCATCACCAGCAAATCACAAATCTCCTGGCAAAAAACATAAAGTATCTAATACTTGCAAACTTTTCTAAAACCCCAGCAGAACAGTGCTATGTATTTATTGATTTTTCTTTTTAAGACAACTTGAGAAACATTTTTTACCTTAAATCTGACAAAACAGACTTTGACACTTTTTAAGAACCAACAATGTAATTACCTATTGATTTGGAGATACAACTGGTGAAATCGACTGCATGACTTGGAAAGAAAGACTTTAAATTCCTATTACAAAAAAGAAACATTATTGCTGTTTTAGACTGTTAAAACCATGGTCTTATGGAGGAATAACTTTCGTTTTAAGTTACCTTTGTGTAGTGGACTAATGTGTTGGCAAAAAACCTACACATCTTTGTTGCTTTTTGGAAAAGCTTGTATTCTGGAGAGTGCACAGCTTCCTATTAAAAACAAAAGGAGGAAGGCAGATTCCTGTTGACCTTTCATGCAACTACACATTTTAACATTGCTATCAAAAAGCCCCTGGCACGTGTATCTAGGTCATCATTACCACTAAAAATACCATACAAATCATTACTTTTAAGTGATGGGTCTCCTTTACCTGTAGGCCTGCCTGTTGTATCTGTTGAGCCAGCTCAAGACAGTTTTCGACAGACGTACACAGGTCTTCACATAATGCGAAAGAAATGTCAGTGTGGTGAAGCCGATCTTCTACTAGAGACTGGTACTTCACACTCTGTCTGAAAACAAATGCGAACTGTTAGCATACAAATTTCAGATATAATGATTAGTCATTATGTGCAATTAAATAAACATTTATAAACAATGGACAAGTGTTTTTTAATTATCATTATCTTATTATTGATAAAGTTACCAGGCTTAGTTTAGCCACTTTGTATAAAAAAAACAGACTAATTTACAATCTAATGTAATTTGCTAAGACTTTGGAAATTACATCATACATAAAGAAACGGGGGGGGGGGGGGGGGGGGGGGGAGGAGTGTCATAGAAAACATCCAATTAGACTACATTTTTTTAATAAATTTAAAATGCAACTAAAAATTAGAGAGATTAAATGACATATTCAGATGTTGCTCAAGACCAAAGGTCCATTTTTGGTTACTGAACTTTCCAGAATATGTAAATTTTTATTAAGTGACATATCTAATGCAATTAATGAAAACATGTCAAAGCACACATTATATTGATACTAAACGAGAGGGTTGTAAAAGCAATTGTATAGAGCACTTCTCATACAGCACACAGCATGTATCAGCAGGGTTTCTGCAGGTTTCTTCAAGCCAAATTTAAGACTTTTTAAGATCATTAAGATTGAAATTTTAGACTTATACAGACTTAAACACTAAGGACTTTTCTAATGGCCTAGTTACTTCTGTAAATAGTTTTTCTATTAATAAAAGATCTTGTAAAGAGATGTATTGCTTTAATTTTCTTTCCCTGAATAGGGAATTTAGTTTGGAGAATTTGCTGTAAAAAATGTCTAACTGCTGTTGTGAATTGTACCTCTTTGATACAATTGGGAGTCAGCCTGATTGGGTAGCTTTACTTGCACATAGAAAAATTAAGACTCGTTTAAAATGATTTAAGACCTACAAGACAATATTTCAGTAAATTGAAGACTTTTTAAGGCCTAAAATTGTTTTTGAAATGCAAGACATTTTAAGATCTAGCGGACACCCTGATCAGTTTCACTTAAAATTTTGTTTGGGCTTGATGGTAAAAAGTGAATATATAGTGAATGCCACTATAATTTCTGCTCATTTTATTTTTCATTATTTTAATGTTCTGTATACTTTTACATTGAACTACTTTGTTCTGAAGTAATGAGAACTGAAATAATGTTTAATTGAATTTAGTTTTGATTAATAAAAATGTGACTAGTACACCAATGCAACACTCATCTGTGCTTTTTGTTCGTTCACTCTGGGACTACATTTTGACAAGATATAATAGTCAAATTAAGTGTTACTTATTTTTCTGGAAAATATGGTAGATCAACTTAGTCTTAGACAAAGGGGCTACTTGGAGTCAAAAATGTGGATATCAGCTGCATTAGACAAAAATTAGACTTTCACTTTAGATAATAAAATTCCTCTCTACACAACCTGAACATTTAAAATGGTTCCTATTGAAACAAATATAATACTTCATGATGCACATTATACTCACTTAATAATAAATTTCCATGTGTTGGCATGTAGCGCAATGTCCAGCCTGGATATGATCAAGCATATGTCCAGCAGACTGTGGATCACTGCAGGCCAAACAATTCAAGTTAAATACATACATTAGTCAACATTTGATGCAATCAAAACCTTTTATCAAAGTTGTCCTAAAACTTTTAAACAATTCTTGTCTTAGGACCATTTTCAAAAACTTTTTTAATTAAAAAAGTAAATGTCAATTTTATTTATATAGCACTATTAAACACAACCAGAGGTTGACCAATGTGCTGCACAATACACATCACAACAAAGAAAAATATAAAATTATAGCTAAAACGGACAATTTTCATTGATAAAAAGCCAAATCAAAGAGGTAAGTTTTCAACCTAGATTTAAAAACAGACAGAGATGAAACAGATCTAATACAGAGGAGCAGAGTATTCCACAACCTAGGACCAGCTACTGCGAAAGCACGACCACCTCTGCGTTTCAGCCTCGACTTAAGGATACATAACAATCTCTGGTTAGATGACCGAAGAAAAACTAAAATAGTCTGTAATTTTTCTTATCTTGAATTATATACTACCATGTATGGCCGTGTTAAATACCAATAAAAAATGAATAAAAAAAGAAGCCACAAACCTGTGACAATATCTGATATTTCCTCCTCAGATGCAGTGTTTTCAAAGTTAATCTTGTCCAAAAGTTCCATCAGGCCTTTCTGCAAAGAGTAAGCCTCTTTAAAGAGGCCTTGAAGGAGATCGCCTACCAATGACAGTCTTCCACTGTACATGACCTCACTGTCCTGTAAACATATCAACATAATACTGAAATTTACAGCAAATATAATTCTCTGTATAACCACTAAAACAGAAAATAAGTATTTTAAGTTTTGGTGTATTCATTTCATTGTTAAACTGTGTATGTATTATATTATATTATGTAATAACAAACCTTGCAGTGCTGAAAGGTGTCTTTTAGGACTCCAAGGATGCAAGAGGGCAAAGAACGAATGTTGCTGAAGGAAACAGACTCTTCAGTGGAACAGACATGGCGCACACAGCCAGAGAGACACTCCAGCGTCTGGACCATCGTCTGGCCAAAAACACAGCACCAGAAAGCTCTATGACCAGCGAATGACTGACTGAACAAGACTGAAATATCAAATATTCAAACCTTCAGGATTTTTCTCAGAAATAAATGCAACTCTGTGTTCTGACTAGAAAGGCCTCCAATTTGCTTGCTGATTTCTTCCAAAAGACTTGCAAACACTTTTACAACCTGTGAATTGTACATGACAGTATGCAAACATGCTTAATTGTTGAGAGGATGGAATAAGTAACAGAGTACAAACAAATGATCTATTATGAAAATGATTAGCAAGCCAGTTCTTCTTTTAACGGACTGGTTATGGCAAAATTTCGCAGCATGCCGTCTAAACCAGACAATGAAAGTGAAAAAGGCTGTGCATCCAAAACACACAAATCCCAGCAGGAAACAAAACAGTAGGCCAAATTCATTGGACAAAAGAGTAGCCAGAAGATCTGGTTTGGTAAAGTAAATTGATCCACTACCAAAGCACATTACTTGATTAGGTATTATACAGTACTCCTATCTGCTGTTGATCTATTGTTACTAACAACTAAAAGTGCTTCTTCTTGTATTATCTTCATTATCTTACAGTATGGTTTAAATATCACATAATTACTAAGAAAATGCATCAGAGTAGAAAATAAAAAGGGCAACCCTTATGATCAAACAGTAATTTGAGGGAATTTAAATCTCAAACCTTGGGTAAAGCAGTGGAGAAACATCCCGTCTCTAAATCAGATAAAGAGAGATGAGGGAGAAACCTGCTTGTGATTATTTGCAAAATATCTGTGGAGATACCAAGAAAAAACACTTAAAATTGTGTATTATTAAACAATTTTAATGTTTACTGAGGGGAAAGCAATAAAAGCTCATACAATAAGAACAACAAAAAAGAAATCTGAAAATATCAAGGACATTTATTTGACACTTATTTGCCTCACCGTGCTTAGACTTGACCTTAAACCAAATCGAAAAGGGTTTAAACATACATAAAAACTGAATTTACACACCGGAGATATTAGAACAGTGAAAAATGCTGACAGCTCAGACTTACTTGTATGCTCTTCCCAGCTGTCAGTGTCATGATGCATGGCGTGCAAGAGTCAAGGATAATCGAAGCACAAACGCCATCACATTTAGTCGGACCTACACAGTCAAATACACGTGTGCAACTCCTGGCCACACTCATATACTGCCTTTACTAGTGAACTGGATATGGTATTCAGAAAAGGATATAACTAGTTTAGGCAGGACAGTTTTGAGTTCTCGTTGACATGTCTCCTGGTTCCACCGAGAAACTTCGTCCAAGAGAGTCACTTGAGACATCGTGGTCACTTTTAAAAACACCTTATAAACAAAGTTGCAACTTACATTATAAAAAATCTCCAGCAGGCATATCAATGGCGAAGCATGTAAACGTAAATAAGATAACTTTTACCGTTATATTATTCGCTCAGCTGTACACTTTTTTTAAACAAATAACTAGACAACTTACGGACTAGCTCAAAAGGAAAAATAGCGTTTAATAACGCGTTGATATGGTGATTGTAGACAATAACAAGAACATCTCTGGACTTCTGATTTCCTTGTGCTGCTGGTCGACTTGATTCCTCAGCTCTGTATGGGGGTTCCAGAAGCTTTCAGAAACGGGTCAAATACATTTATAGTGAAATACATTGCTCATTGTCAGAGTGTTTTTTTACTGGCTATACGCATCAGGGAAAAAATGCTAATCAAATGTCAGTATTAAGCTGGCTCTTGTTTTACTTAATAGGACTATGCTTAATCCCCCCTTTATACTTCAAGTGGTATCGCTCAAAGCTTCGCGCCGTTTTGATGTGTGCCTAAACTCTTCCCATTTACACCGCTCTCTGCGATGATTGGCCTGCAGTTTCACAAATCATTTTATACTCCAATCACAAACGAGCTGTTTTTCAATCGATGACTATTGGTGACACTGGATTAGCACCGCTGTGATTTAAACAAGTTTAACCTAAGGGGTGGGCGGTCATTCATCTCAGATACACGTTCATAGACTTTAATACATTAACCCCCGCCCAAAAAAACAAAACAAAAAAAAAAAAAACATATAGCCTAATACGTAACACAAGTATAGTATATTAGATTAAGCTATATTTGTTAAGGAACATCAGCATACAAGACAATTCAGCTACTTGCACTGAAAGAGTCATTTTAAATTTCAATTTAGAGTAGCCTACATAGTGTTCTTTGGTGGAAATGGAATAAGCTCACACAAGCTTGAGGATATTGAAAAATATTTTATACCATATAGTGCCTTGGGAGACGAATGGCACTGAATAGTAGGACCCTGTACCAAAAGTTAATTGGCAAGAGAATATTCAACTAAGCAGGGTAAACGCAGTGCACTCTCCCAGGTGCTTACATCTTTACACAACAGAAGTCACATTGTTGTCACCTTGTGGTGCAACTATGCACACCAGAAGCAAATATGTCAAACCTCCAACAGGCTGTGCAAATTTTAATTGGGAGAAGGGCCAAAAATGAATGCAGTCTTGTGTCAGTGAAACATCTCAAACCCCAGAAGGACTTAGTGAAGTGACAAACAACAAATTCAGGATAATACAAATCTTTTATTTTAAAAAGAAACTACTTTGATGCCAGAAGTATGTGATGGGATTTGGAAAGGACCAACTTGTGCTCTTCCCTCATACTGGAAACCTGCTGTGAAGAGAAACGAGCAAACAGTTACAATGAATTTAGGACAAGTGCTGCTAATTCTTGGAGCTTGACAAATAAAAATACCTGGAGATACAGGTAACTCAGTCTTGTGTCCACAGCTGGTATCACAGCAGGCACACACTTGATCACCTCCATCAGCAGAGACCCAACTAAAGCAGAACCATTGTTAGAGAGGTGGGTTAAGTTTAAATAATATAAATAAAAAGCATCAGGACTGACCCATTTTTGATTAAAGAACAAGCCTTATGGTGTTCATCAATAAGGGATGAGGCAGCTACAGTTGCTTTTAGAATACATGTTATGTAAATCTGCAAAGAGGGTGGGAGAAAGAGGAGAGAGAGAAGAAAAAAAAAAAAAAAAAAAAAAAAAAAAGGGAAGAGGAGAGAATTCTAAAACGCTTGCGATGCACACAAATCCACTGATTTCCTTCTGGAAATCTGAAACAATTAGACAGAGCCAGAGGTATTAAACGCAAGAAAGTAGCTTTGCAATACATACAAATCCACTGATTTCCTTCTGGAACCTGAAGGCCTCCAACTGAAACCGTAGTTTGTCATCTTGAACTCGAGGCAGAAATTTAGAGACTGAGCTAGTGTACTTTGCGTCAGTGAGGCAACTGAAACAAAGTAGTCAACTTTAGCATAGTCAACTATAACTTTCTACTTGGTCATCAAAAGGCCTCTCTTACCCATGATTTTCAATGAAAGAATATGCAGGA
>CAIGQW010015581.1:11292133-11315129 GCA_903798125.1 Danio choprae | reverse complement strand
AGGTGAATTGGGTAGGCTAAATTGTCCGTAGTGTATGAGTGTGAATGGGTGTGTATGGATGTTTCCCAGAGATGGGTTGCAGCTGGAAGGGCATCCGCTGCGTGAAACATATGCTGGATAAGTTGGCGGTTCATTCCGCTGTGGCGACCCCAGATTAATAAAGGGACTAAGCCGAAATGAAAATGAATGAATGAATGAATATATATATATATATATAGCCCCACATTATGTCTCGTGGGTTCATAACTCTGCCCAAAAAACTACTTGGAATGAGTGCACATATATATATATATATATATATATATATATATATATATATATAAACTTAAACTCAGAAAACTGGACTGACAGTTTTTTACTAGAACTTCTATGTTAAGCTGCCTTGACACAATCTACATTGTAAAAGCACTATATAAATAAACATGAATTGAATTGATATGAAGTCTGAGTAAAAATATGGCAGTGAACGCAGAAACAAGTATGTGATTACGCATTCCCACACATTACCAGAATACAGTTTTACTTTTAAAGAATCACTGCCAATATTGTGCTCAACTATATACCACACCTCTCTACTTCAAAGTTTCCTTGACGGTAAGTGTGAACACACGTGTCAGACTCATGCTCAAGGGGAAAAAAGTCTGTGAAAAGGTGGATATGATGCCGATAACATCTGCAGGAACTTCCAAATACAGCTCCATTATGTTCAAATAGACTCCAGACCTCTCACAGGAAGGTGGGAGTTTCACTGGGAATATAAAACACAATAAATCTCTTAGCACTTTATCTTGTTTGGCTTTAGAACTTTTTTTTCCCCAAATACATAACAATGGTTACCTCAAGTTCATCTTCTTACCTTGAGGCTTGGGAAACTGCCACTGTTCTAAAATTATTTTACAATGATAAAAAGTTTTTTTTTGTTTTTGAGAAGGACAGACCACTTGTACCTATTTAGATTATTTTACTAAAACCAATAATACACAATTCAGTGTAAAATATTCTTTTTGCACCCTTATAATTCAAAATCATAGTGCCTGTCTGTAAGAGATTAAAGTTGTGTAAGCTCTCTCATTTAACCTCTTAAAGCTATTGACAATGAGGGTCATGTTTGTTAGTTTGTTCAGAATGACAGGTCAAAGGAAGGTGGTAAATGTTTTAGCTTTTAAATGGATGGAAAAATCACATATGTACATTTAAAATAAGAATTAAATCACATACTAAATGAATGACTGCTCAATAATGGGACTATACAATTAAACTGTAATAGTTAAATAGTGTTTGGTTCAGTAAATGTTTTCTTTACATATAAATACAAATAGGTAACCTATGTTTGCATCCCAATGGCTCAATGGTCAAATTTCTAGTCCAGTGACAATGTAACTAGACATTTAATTAATCATACAGATGATCATTTATCCATTCCTGATCTTGTAACAGACACATTCCGTGTTGGAGACAGGATGTGTTTATGACAGTGTAAAGCACATGCAGAGTTCCTGTGCAGGCCAGACGTCGCTATCAAAGTCAGTGATCTAAACTCAACGCTGAAACTGCTGACAGAGCAGGGGATGATAATTCAACACTTCATCAGCCTAATTTTCAACCAAATTACAAAAAAAGCAATAGCAACTCGCATCAAACTTATAAGTGTTTTATTCCATAGTGATTTCATAGTCTTTGAAGACACATTTTAGCTTTTCCACTGTGACAGCATGGTCAGCCTTTCCATATGCCTAGAGAAAGAAAAAAAAGATACGTTAGACTTGAAAAGCAGAAGCAAATCCCCTAAAACGTCTACAAAACTAAATTTAGCCTATAAAATTCACGTTCAAAAGAATGGTACAAGGGCCTCACGGTGGCGCAGTGGGTAGCACGATCGCCTCACAGCAAGAAGGTCGCTGGTTCGAGCCTCGGCTGGGTCAGTTGGCATTTCTGTGTGGAGTTTGCATGTTCTCCCTGTGTTGGCGTAGGTTTCCTCCGGGTGCTCCGGTTTCCCCCACAAGTCCAAAGACATGCGGTATAAGTGAATTGGGTAGGCTAAATTGTCCGTAGTGTATGTGTGTGAATGGGTGTGTGTGGATGCTTCCCAGTGATAGGTTGCAGCTGGAAGGGCATCCGCTGTGTAAAACATATGCTGGATAAGTTGGCGGTTCATTCCGCTGTGGCGACCCCAGATTAATAAAGGGACTAAGCCGAAATGAAAATGAATTAATGAATGAAAGAATGGTAAACTTACAGACTTTTATGGTCTATCATGAAGTGTAACCTGCTGTAAACTTATATTAATATGACCATCTTAAAGGGGCAATATTTAAAAATCAGAACCCTTGTAATTAGCGACATTGGTTGTGGTTAAGTGAACTGCAGCCTTCCAACTACTTCTTTTCCGTTTTGCACTCAGGCATAAAAATAAGTTGGAAATCTCTTTGCAGAAACAATATACTGACAACAAACTATATTTAAATGAAAATGTCACAATGAGTATGTTTCCTTGCTGTTTTCACACAAAGAGAAATGACTTAAAATTAAAAAAAAATTACACAAATTTAACTTATTACGTATAGACCCTTCAAGTGTTACAATGGTTGAGTGTGTTACCGTAGACTCTCCAAACACCCTAAGCTTCTTTTCTGTGTTATTGTGCTCAATCTTGCCGCCTCCAAGACAGTTGCACTCCAGCCCCAAGGCCTCCATAGCAGGATTGACCTTTTCAAATATGTGATCTGAACAAAAAGAGAAGAAATGAGCCATTAGTATGATAATGTTTATTTTGCGATCTGCTAAAATGTATTCTAAAGTCTACAAGCTTTCCAACAGTCTTTGTATTTAACTATACATTCCTATAAGAATGGCTATTTCTCTAACTTATTCTCAAATATTGAGGTAAAGTTGGTTTTATATTCGCACGCTTTAACAGTGACAACTTGTGACACAGTCTCTATATTGTTTATTATGCTACTATTTCGGTTTAAATTTGCATGTAAATATGACTTCAAAACAACATTAGCACTTTTTAACTGACTGTGAACAATGTTGTACTTTGATAGTCATTGGCTGCTAATGTGATTTCACTCTGAAATATGTGATTAATAATGTGAATGCATTCTGAAAATATATTAAGGAGAAAGTCTAAATGTGCGAATACAAAACCAAATTTACCCCAATATCTAAAATTAGCATCTCAGCCCACAAGAAAATAGTATTTTAGAATAAATAGCTACTATAGTGATTTGAACCATGTTGAATTAAGACTAATCTGTTGCTATAACAACTATAGTTATACAAATATATCATCAAATACACTACGTTTTCTACAACTACACAGTATATTATACCATATTTTGTGAATTATACACTGATGATCAGGGGAGTCAACTTTTTCGGTAGTAGTTTGGTAATACATGCTTCAGTGAATCAAATTTCTGAATGTATTTAAATTACATAGAATTTATTAATAAAATGTACACGTTTTCACTGTTCTGAGGGACATTTAGTGACTATTTTAGAGGTTACTGTAGGTCAAACTATACAAATTATGTGTCTAAAATTTCTTTTTTAGGCTACAAGCAGATAAACACCTATTTTACAAGTGTTTTGCAAGTTTTATTTGACAAGTTAGTTTGGTGAAATAGGTTGTCCACTGGATGCCCATAAACAGCGAGGATCAGAATGGAGGTTGCTAGCTGATTTATAAATACTACAGAGCTGTCCGAGAAGGATAAAGTTATAGCTCGATCATTCACTTACCGTACCATTCAGGCTAACGTTACTGCACTTGAAAGCGTGCGCACTTACTGTGATACTCGGCAGTTTTAGTTCCTCTGACTATCACTTTATGATCATTTCCACCTTTAACTTTTACGTTCACTTGTATGTATTTAAAAACGCCCTCAGGATCAATGTCGACGTCGGGAACTTTGCTCAAAGCGTCTGCCATCTTCGCAGTGCCAGCTGAAGAGAGCAGGCGAATGAGGCCAACCTTATACAGTAAACGCATGCCAATATGCGACATTCTTAAAGCTATATCAACAAGAAAACTACAAACCGGAAGTGAGTCATAAAAACGCGAAACATGTATATTCGTCTTCAATATATAACGTTTTTCATTTATATTGTGTTGTATGTTTGTCCATGATGGTGTATGCAAAACAAATAAAACAATCAATTAATACTTTCTTTATGTTCACAGATGGTTGAGATTAAAACCTGTAACATGGAGAATTAAAGCAGTAGCCTTTATTCATGCAAATTATTCATTGATTATTTGCCAGATCTAGTTCTACATGCAGAGGAAAACGGTTGACTTTATTTGTCTGTGAGACATTTTGGCCCTTATCTCACTCTCACCACCCCTTCCTTTCTATACAGACCTGTGGACTTTCCTGACAACAGCAAGTTTGTCTAATCAAAACATTTTAGCATTTTCCCATTTTGTTAAGCCAGGGAAAAAATCATTTCAAATTAAATAGGCCTATACACAACAGTTAATGCAATAAAGACTAGCCTAAACTATGGAAAATATATAGGCTAGTTATTAATATTTGTTTCAGACAGGTTGTGGTTTTTTTTCCTAGCCAATTTTTATTCTTCTTTATCAAAAGAATTCTTGATTCGTAGTGCTGTCGCCTCACAGCAAGAAGATTGCTGGTTCGAGCCCCGGCTGGGTCAGTTGGAATTTCTTTGTGGAGTTTGCCCGTGTTCGTGTGGGTTTCCTCTGGGTGCTCCGGTTTCCCCCACAGTCCAAAGACATGCGATATAGGTGAATTCGAAAGTGTATGTGTGTATGTCCTGGTCCTCCAGGTTGGGGGTTGAGTGGTGGGCTAATGACCCACCACGTAAAAATTTGATATTATGAAACACCAACAGGGCACGCGGTGGTGCAGTGGGTAGCCCTGTCGCCTCACAGTAAGAAGGTCGCTGGTTCGAGCCTTGGCTGGGTCAGTTGGCATTTCTGTGTGGATGTTCTCCGGTTCCCCCCACAAGTCCAAAGACGCTATAGGTGAATTGGGTAAGCTAAATTGTCCGTAGTGTATGTGTGGGAATAAGAGTGTATGGGTGTTTCCCAGTGATGGGTTGCAGCTGGAAGTGCATCCGCTGTGTAAAGCATATGCTGGATAAGTTGGCGGTTCATTCTGCTGTGGCGACCCCTAAATAATAAAGGGACTAAGCCGAAAAGAAAATGAATGAATGAATGAATGAATGAATGAATGAAACACCAACGTGTTGCGACTAAAAATAAACTTTGATATAATTGGCCCCGGGAGCAAGTAATATATCAAACTTTGTGTTTGATTCAGGTGATAACAGTTTCAGTGAAGCAGTTCTTGATTTAATTTAAGTTTAAAAAATATATATTATTTCCATCTCTATTTCCACATGGTTCCAAAGTTGAAGAAATTGATTGTAATGAATTGATTCAACATCCAATACAATATATTAATATATATTATTATATATAATTATATAACATATACACTATGTGTGTGACCAAATAAATGTACACATTGATCATTCAAAGGAAAATAAACATTATACTAACAATCATCCTCAACTAGAATGTGTTTATATTTGTTTTTAAATAGACATATTATTTGAGCTTTAATATTATTATTTTGACACACACTCATTATTTATTTCTTCTGTCGTTCTTTCACTCATTTTACCGGTGCACTCGTGGGTGCTATTTCTGTAATACGGAAGCTGGTACAACACTGAGCAAACACACTAAACCGAGTGGCATCCGAGAAGGGTCAAGGTCTCACGAAATTTAAAAACAAGAAATCTCTGGGGAACTTAACAATAATGGCTTTTAAACAAAGCAAATTTAAAACCGCCCAGTAGGTATTATTGATCAAACTCTACACAAATTTCTTGTCTACTTTTAAATTCAATTAAATGGAATTGGACAATTATTATTGTTGAATACTTCTTCTGAACTACCCCTGTTATTTTTAGTATGAGAAAATCTCAGTTTATGATTTATTTTATTGTATTAACATTTTATGGGAGTCATATGCTTATGGCATGTTTACATGATATTCACTACACTGAACATAGCATTAACGTTGCCATTAATTGTCTTTCCATGAAACTGGGAAGATAAAAGCATTAGTTGGATTGTTACTGGCAGCATCTTCTCTGTAATGCCCCTTGTGACCCATATTGTTTAGCTCTTTCCTTTATAAACAGAGCTGTAGATATCCACAGGAAATGTCGGTGTTTTAGCCATTATTTCTTTCTGCTAATTATTTTTTTAATACCAAAAAGTAAAAGTGTTCTCTTAAAGTTAGGTCCAAAAATTGGCATAATTAATTTTTCTGAAAATATATTTTCTCTTTTGCTCACCCAGGTTAAATATATTTGATCAAGAACAAAACAGAAACATTCTAATATATTTTTATAGTTTAAAAGAACTGTTTTCTTTTGAAATATATATATATATATTTATATACAGATGTCATTGTTAGTACAGAATACAGAGATATTTTTTATAAACTCACTTCAACAAACCCTAAATACACTGCCTAATGTATTGACAGTAATGATAATAAAAAATAGTAAAGACACAAGAAAAATATAATAATATAAAATATTGAATAAAATAAAATATATAAATAAATAAATAAATAAATAGACAACAAAAATGGGTGTTACAGTCAGGGATAGGGCTATGCTATCTTACAATGGTAGTCTAGCATAGACTAAGCATTAGGGTCTGGACAGAGAGAGAGAGAAAAAAAAGTACAATTACATACAAAATAAGTTACATTATTCCCTAGGAAGTACATTTATAGCAGAGAAATATGATAATAAGAGTTGCCAGACATATGAGAATTTGCTAGAACCTCAAATTGAATATTTAATTTTGTACATTTTTAAATTTTAAAATTCTTGAAGCCAGTGTGATGCTTAAGGTGGATTTAAAGATTTCCGGTGCAATAAAATTTGTCTGCGAGCCAGTAGAGATGCTAAGGCAATAATGTTTTGTTGTCTTAGAGTCAGTCTCAGTTTATCCAGTGAAACAATGCAAATTACGCACATGGCTTAAGCTGTACTTCACACACTTTAGACAATATATCAAATATAGTTGACCAGTAAGGAGTAAGCTTAGGGCACATCCAAAACCTGTGAGACAAGTCTGCTTCATCTGTGTGACACCTTATACAGGTCTTGTCAAATGTACAGTTAAAAGAGGCTATCAGTGATCTACAGATGTATTTTATGTGACACTTTAAATTGTATGAAATATATTTTTAAAATGGATTTCAATTCTCACAGCAAGAAGGTCGCTGGTTCGAGCCCCGGCTGGGTCAGTTGGCGTTTCTGTGTGGAGTTTGCATGTTCTCCCCGTGTTTGCGTGGGTTTCCTCCGGGTGCTCCGGTTTCCCCCACAAGTCCAAAGACATGCAGTATAGGTGAATTGGGTAAGCTAAAATTGTCCGTAGTGTATGAGTGTGAATGGGTGTGTGTGGATGTTTCCCTTTGATAGGTTGCAGCGGGAAGGGCATCCGCTGCGTAAAACATATGCTGGATAAGTTGGCGATTCATTCCGCTGTGGCGACCCCAGATTAATAAAGGGACTAAGCCGAAATGAAAATGAATGAATGAATGAATGAATGGATTTCAATTATTCAGCGTCACACAATCCTTCAGAAATAGTGCTTCGTAAATACCGGTGCTCAGTTAATAATCATTCTAAGGGTAATAACAGTTCCTGATATTATCGATGTTAAAAGTAGGCTTTGTTGCATATATTCTTTTCCTGAAACTATGATTCGTTTACTAGAAAGTTCAAAAGAACATATTTATTTTTAAAATGTAAAATTTTTTTACTGATACTTGAATTAATTTAACAAGTTCTTGTTGAATAAAAGTAATTTCTATATTTTCGAACTTTTTCTCAAATGTTTTAATAGTAGTGTATGTATATGAAGAGACAATGGCAACCATAGAGGACTTCTAGAGGTCTCCATTATCCTGGAGGAGTGAAGAGCATGAGACTGATTCCTGAAAGACCCCAGTGACAGACGACTTTTCGCATTAATCCCGTGGCCCAGCCTGAACACCCCCGGTGACCTACTCACCTCCAGTTCTCCATGATGGACGCCCACTTTTCTCCAGCCTCCAGTGCCTAGACTGCAGCTCTGCACAAAAAGTTTGGCCACAGGTGAAATGGTCATGACCAACTAAGCCTGGCTTTTCTCAAGGTTTTTTCCTTCACTTTCGTCAATTGGTGAAGTTTGTTCCTTGCCACTGTCGCCACTGGCTTGCTTGGTTTGGGACTTGTGGAGCTGCGCATCAATGGATTTGCTCTTCAGTGTTTGGACTTTCAGCAGTGAAAATTAAACCACACTGAACTGAACTAAACTGAACTTCAACTCGGAAAACTGGACTGACACCGTTTCAATTTACTAGAACTTCTATGTTAAGTTGCTTTGACACAATCTACATAGTAAAAAGTGCTCTAGAAATAAAGATGAATTGAACTGAATTGAATATATGGTTTTCAAAAAAATGTTAAGCAGCAAAATTGTTTTCAACATTAAACATATTAAGAAATGTTTTTCAAAGAAATAGTTCAAACATTTCAATTAACTCACCATTTACTCACTATCCAGTGGTTCCAAACCTTTACGAGTTTGTTTTTCTTTTGAACACCAAACAAGATATTTTGAAGAATGTTGGTAACCAGTAGCCATTGACTTCCATAGTTGGAAAAATATGTTTATAGGTTTCTAACAATCTTTAAAATATCTTCTTTTGTCTTCAGCATAGAACATAGAAAAGAAACTCAAATAGAAAATCAAATGTTTTGAGCAGTGTGAGTAAACAATTAGAGATTTTAGGTGAACTGTCCCTTTAAGCAGCAAATAAGCATCTTAGAATAATCTATCATGAAAAGTGTTTTTTTTTTCTGCTAATAAAATATCAGTCATCCTGATGTGGGTGTATCAGATCGAGAGACCTCCTTCCTGAAACATCATTTCCTTGCACACTTCCTTAAGAAAGTAGAATGCTAAAAAATGAAAGTGTTTAAAAAGAAAGGGCAGTTTCCTCCTTGATCAGGATTGGAGAGGGGTTTTTCCAGAATCCTGAATTCCTTTGCTTGTATTGGCTGATGTCACAAGTGGATCCGGGAAGGGAAGTCTTTAACCACAGCTGAGCGCCTATATAAATGCCCCAACATAGCGACTCCAAGACCAGACTCCCAATCAGAGCGATCAAATAATAAAAGAAAGCAAAAAGTACATAACTACAACTACAGAAACAACCATCAACAGGACCACTGCAGAACTGTACATCACAAATAATGGTAAGTAAAGCATTAACAATATGCATTTAAACCATTTAAAGAGATTGTTTCAAACTATTTTCAGTTTGTTTTGTTGAACACAAAAGGGGATATTTTGAAAAATGTTGGAAACCTGTAACCATTGACTTCCATTTGTTTTTCATACAATGGATGTCAATAGTTACAGGTTTCCAACATTCTTCAATACATCATATTTTGTGTTCAACAGAAGAAAGAAAGTCAAACAGGTTTGATGTCAGATTTATCATTTTTGGGTGAACTGTTCCTTTCAGTATCAATCATTAAGATAATCTAAGTAATATAATTATTTTTATTTTACAGGGTATTTCCAACAAAGTGCAGTTCTTTGCTTCATTTGTTCTTATATCTTCAGGTAAGAAAGTAAACCATATAACTGCATACTGTAAATAGTTAAAATAGTTAATTAATAGTTCCAATGTTTTATTTCTGCAGCGCTAAACTTATGGAGAGGCAGTGAAGGTTGGTCATACCACCACTCAGACTCCACCATGACATGGGAACGTGCCAGAAACTGGTGTAGGCAGCACTACACTGACTTGGTGGCCATCCAGAACAAAGATGAGATTATTCACCTCAACACAATTCTTCCAAGACGTAATGGCTATTACTGGATTGGTATTCGTAAAATTAATAACCAGTGGACCTGGGTGGGAACTAACAAAATACTTACTGCTGAAGCTGAAAACTGGGCAGAAAAGGAGCCCAATAACAAAGAAAATAATCAAGACTGTGTGGAAATATATATTAAAAGAGAGAAAGATGTGGGTAAATGGAATGATGAATCCTGCTTAAAATCGAAGACAGCATTGTGCTACACTGGTAGGTAGTTTTTATGGATTTATAAGGTCTTGTATGGCCTTCCAACCAATGCATTTAGATCAAAATGAAAAGTCATTCTACTGTATTTGTTGTATAAATACAACAATCAGCAAATAAGTATGCCGTTGTCTTTACCTCAGCTTCCTGCACGAGTGACTCCTGTGTCAGTGGTCATGGAGAGTGTGTAGAAACCATAAATAACCATACATGCTCATGCTTTGAAGGTTTCTATGGAAATACATGTGAAAATGGTAAGTAACCTTTTCTGTAGATGTTTCCCATATCAGGTCTGACAATGAAAGGTGTGAAATCTAACCGTGTGACCTTTTTTTCTGCTGTTTAGTTGTTAAATGTGAACCAAATGAAGTCAATGCATTGGTTCATTCTAGTAAGCAGTGCTCTCATCCTCATGGAAACTTTGCATATGGCTCTCAGTGTGAATATTCCTGTGAGGAGGGTTATGAACTGAAGGGTTCCAGTACAACGAGATGCAATTCTACAATGAAGTGGACAAGCAAACCACCATCTTGTGAACGTAAGTAGAATTTACAGTGCAAAATGAAAATAATGCATTTCATCAGTCATTTTTAAAAGCTCTTTCACTGCTTTTTGCAGTTGTTCAATGCCCAGAGCTGGCCAAACCACAAAAAGGTGGCATGCAGTGTAATCATCCGATGGGTCAGTTCAATTATCGGTCCAGCTGTGTGTTTGTGTGTGATGAAGGATACAATCTGCAGAACTCCAGCTCCTCTATGCTGATCTGTGGAGCAACGGGACACTGGAATGATTCACAACCCACTTGTGAAAGTAAGAAAGATTTGCATTTATGAGAACTATCTTGCTGTAGTCCTACTCTTGACTTTTTTCAGCTCTTATCTTTATCTTTGAGATTAATCATCATGATCCTATTTTATTATTTTCAGTTGTAAAATGCAAAGCAAGGGATATCTCCCCACCAGCTCATGCTAAAGTCCACTGCACTGATGAAGATTTACCCTATGAATCTCAGTGTAAATATACCTGTGAGGAGGGTTATGAACTAAAGGGTTCAAGTACAAGAACATGCACTTCAACAACAGAGTGGTCAAGTGAACCACCAACCTGTGAGCGTGAGTAGCACTTATATTGTCCAAGGTGACAGATGTATATGTACATATGTTTTTTATTATAATGAAAATTGGCTGACCTGTTCACAATTTTCCTCCTTGCTACTCAGTTATTCAGTGCCCAGCTCTTGATAAACCTGTCAATGGAGATCTCGGCTGCAATTCAAGCTTTAGTTATGGGAGTAAATGCAACTTCAGTTGTACAGAAGGATTCATCCTCAAGGGGGCTTCAGAGATCAGCTGTACAAATACAGCAGAGTGGAGCCAGAAACCACCTCGCTGTGAAGGTAATGAACAAACTCTTGCTCCACCAATGGATTCACAGATTATTTTAATGTATTTTTAATTCAAATTTTATTATTTTTATAACCAATTCCCTAGCTTTGAAATGCCTGTTGAATTTGCATCAACATTTTCCAATGCTGCTTTAAACTTTTTAAATTGTTTTACCTTAAAATTTCTGTGGAATTTGTTTACAGTTGTTCAATGTCCAGAGCTGAACAAACCACTGGAAGGTGGCATGCAGTGTAATCATTCAATGGTTCAGTTCAGCTATCAATCCAGCTGTGAGTTTGTGTGTGATGAAGGATACAAACTGCAGAACTCCAGCTCCTCTACGCTGATCTGTGGAGCAACGGGACTCTGGAATGATTCACAGCCCACTTGTGAAAGTAAGCAAGATTAGATTTGCATAAGAAACATAAGATTTGCATTTATGAGAACTATCTTGCTGTAGTCCTACTCTTGACTTTTTTCAGCTCTTATCTTTATCTTTGAGATTAATCATCATGATCCTATTTTATTATTTTCAGTTGTAAAATGCAAAGCAGAGGATATCACCCCAGGAGCTCATGCTAAAGTCCACTGCACTGATGAAGATTTACCCTATGAATCTCAGTGTGAATATACCTGTGAGGAGGGTTATGAACTAAAGGGTTCAAGTACAACAACATGCACTTCAACAACAGAGTGGTCAAGTGAACCACCAACCTGTGAGCGTGAGTAGCACTTATATTGTCCAAGGTGATAGATGCATATGTACATATGTTTTTTTTTATTCTAATGAAATGTGCTAATCTCTTCACAATTTTCCTCCTTACCACTCAGTTATTCACTGCCCAGCCCTTGATAAACCTGTCAATGGAGATCTCAGCTGCAATTCAAGCTTTAGTTATGGGAGTGAATGCAGCTTCAGCTGTGCAGAAGGGTTCATTCTCCAGGGGACTTCAGAGATCAGCTGTACAAAAACAGCACAATGGAGTCAGAAACCACCTCGCTGTGAAGGTAATGAACAAACTCTTGCTCAACCAATGAATTTACAGATTATTTTAAAGGCACGATATGTAATTTGTGCCACTAGAGGGTGCATATTCACAACAAACAAAGATGTAGTTTAATGACACCATGACTGAGTGTGGAATCATGGGAGTTGTGGTCTTTATTACATCCTATGGGACTCCTACAGAAGTTATGTTCACAATTGAAATAAAGTATTCAAAACTTATTATCATCATATGAAGCCGAGTAAAACTTAAAGCTGTCAAAGTGAAACGAGAGTGCTGAAACAATTGCTGATGTGTGAAGTGTGACAGCATGAAAGCAGTGGAGCTTTTAATATATCACAGTCTGATAAAACTCTTTGGTGTTTTATCACCAATTCACCGGCCTTTAAATGCCAGTTTAATTTGCACTGAGAACATTTGCAGATACTGCTTTAAACAACTTAAATTATGTACACTTTACCTTGAAATATCTGTTGACTTTTTTTACAGTTATTCAATGCCCAGAGCTGGCCAAACCACTGGAAGGTGACATGGATTGTCATCATCCGATGGGTCAGTTCAGCTATCAGTCCAGCTGTGAGTTTGTGTGTGAGGAAGGATACAAACTGCGAGACTCCAGCTTCTCTACACTGATCTGTGGAGCAACGGGACTCTGGAATGATTCACAGCCCACTTGTGAAAGTAAGAAAGCTTTGCTTTTATGAGAACTATCTTGCTGCACTTGTCTACTATTACTAGCAAAACAATTTTGCTGCTGTCTTACTCTTGGCTTTGAGATAAATAATCATGATCAATTTTCTGATTTTTAGTTGTAAAATGCAAAGAAGAGGATATCATCCCACCAGATCATGCTAAAGTCCACTGCAATAATGAAGATAAACTCTATGAATCTCAGTGTGAATATTCCTGTGAGGAGGGTTATGAACTAAAGGGTTCAAGTACAACAACGTGCACTTCAACAACAGAGTGGTCAAGTGAACCAACAATTTGTGAACGTGAGTGTGCAATGCAAAATATATATATTTTAAAAGACAGACAGGCCTTTTTTTTAGAAACCTCTCATGAAAATGTGCTAATCTGTCCATAATGTTTCTCCTTACCACTACAGTTATTCACTGTCCAGCCCTTGATAATCCTGTCAATGGAGATCTCAGCTGCAATTCAAGCTTTAGTTATGGGAGTGAATGCAGCTTCAGTTGTGCAGAAGGATTCACCCTCCAGGGGGCTTCAGAGATCAGTTGTACAAAAACAGCAGAGTGGAGCCAGGAACCACCTCACTGTGATGGTAAGGAACAAACTCTTGCTTCATTTATCGATTTACAGGTTGATTTATTGTCTAAATCTAGCTTATGTGTGTACCCTGTGTGAGTATTTAATACAAAACACATTGTTTTGCTTTTTTTGTATTATAGAAGTGGTTTGTCCTTTGCTCCGTGACCCAGCAAATGGGTACACAAACTGTTCATCTGAAGAACTCATCTTTGGCACTGTCTGCACCTTCATTTGTTTTGATGGCCACCAGCTTGACAGTAATGAGACAGTGATGTGCAGCCATGATGGGACATGGTCAGGGGAAGTGGCAGTGTGTCAAGGTAAACAGCTGATATTAATAAGCAGAGATGTAATTTAGGTGATGGAGTGAGATCAACATTTAACAGCTTTCCTTTTAACTATATTTACAGCTCAACCTGGTCCCTCTGAATCGCTCTTCAAAGCAACAGAAGTGGCTCTTGGGGTTGCAGGAACTGTCGGCAGCTCCAGTCTGTTCTTACTCTACTGGATACTGAAGAAACTGAAGAGTAATGGTGAGCCAAACAGTCTACTGAGTTTGATTTCTTTACAGTTCTAACATATTGTAACCAATTATAGTAAACTAGAATCTGTCCTTTGATGTTGTTCATAAATAATTTAACGAAAATAACTAAAATACTAATTCAAATGTCTTTTTTTTGTTTTCAGCTAACAAGTTTAAGCTGAACAGGTGAGATCTGGCTCATGTTGTGCTTATTTTAATACACTTATTATCTATCAATCTAGTGCTCTTGGTTTATGCATATAGAAGTATATTTTGCTTAACTCTGCTTTTGTCTATTTTCATTTCTAGCACTTTGGATATTGTGGATCCACCACAGGCTTATAAGAGCAGTATTGACAGTCTTATATAAAGCAGAAGTGCTTCAAACTACACTGTGAGCATATATTCCTCAGAATACACATACAACGTAATTTTGGGTAATGATAATGTGTTTATTCCAGTAAAAAGCTCATTAAAACTAATTTAACCTTGTTCGTTTTTACAGTATTCTATATGGCAGTAGTGGAAACACTTCAGAAGATATTCTTTATCCAATACGATGGGCATTTTCCTCGCAGACCGCAGTGCCTAAATTAATGTGATTTCTACTTCCCAATGGAAGCATTACTTACTTGAGTTGAACATATTGTTCTTTACTGTTTAACACTCTGAGAATGTTTTGGGGGGACTGGAGAAGTTCTGACATGCCCTGACATTTGTGCTTTTTTTTTTAAAGTTGCTTATGAACATATAATTTGCTAAATGTCTATGTATTTGCAAAATATAAGTCTAATAACACTGTAAACAGCGCAAACTGAGATACAATTATATGTTAGCAATATTTATGTACATGATTGTGTTTTTGAGAAAGAAACGTTTATGCGTGGTTAGTGAAAATCTAAAATGTTGAAGTCACTGAAATAATTCCATAA
The DNA here is from genome assembly GCA_903798125.1 of Danio choprae. Taxonomy (NCBI): domain Eukaryota; kingdom Metazoa; phylum Chordata; class Actinopteri; order Cypriniformes; family Danionidae; genus Danio; species Danio choprae. The sequence goes on along the minus strand of CAIGQW010015581.1, from coordinate 11,299,861 downwards.
AACACATACAGAATCTTGTAGCCTAGAGATTTTGCTTCAAAATGATGTGAAAATCATCTTGTTTGTTTGTTTACAGGAAACAATATATTGATTTAAGTGAAGTTTATTTATAAACTAATTTCGAGAGGATCACGTGCTTATGATTGTCCATGGCTGGTCCCGCATTAGCTAACATGTGATTTACCAATCAGATTCCTAACTCGCTATAAATAACCAGAGTTTCTTACCTCAGTATCTTCGTTTTGAAGAATCCCTACTCCCCCTCGTTTCTAGATTGGGCGACACGGTGGCCGAGTGGTTAGCACTGTTGCCTCACAGCAAGAATGTCACAGGTTAAAGTCCCTACTGAACCAGTCGACATTTCTGTGTGGAGTTTGCTTGTTCTCCCTGTGCTCACGTGGGTTTCCCCCAGGTTCCTCCCACAGTCCTAAGTAAATTGAACATTCTAAATTGGCATTAGTAAGCCGTATATCTCTCTTTAGCAATCCCTTTATTTGTCATTAGCCAGAAATACGTCGGGGGAGTTTATCAAGATCTACCTGAGCTCAAACTCCCTTCTCGCTCTGCTAACGGGAGGGAGCCCAGGGCTCGAGGATTTTATGAGCTCAGGGCTCTCTCCCGGGACAGCATGTCAAACAAGCTTTATTATCAATCATCAGCTAAGTGTGAACTCTTGAAATATTCTAAGACCCTTTTTGAGTGGAAAGGGTCTATGCGAGGAGATCATTACTATCATTACTAATGCAGTGATTCACACCAGAGAAGACAAACGCTTGCATAATGAGTTGCATAATGCACCATCCAGATAAATATGTGACTGAGAGGGGAGAGTTATTAGAAATAATGTGAGTGGGACAAAGTAAGTTCAAAATATTTATATGTTTTAGTTTACTGAGAATATTAATAGCTATCCAACAAAATAACTTAATATTCACTTTGAGTGCAGTTAAACAGTTTATTGTTTAATATATATATATATATATATATATACAAGAGTTTCTCTGAGTGTTTTAGAAATGTTTTACAAAGTCATATTGTTTTGTTGTAATTATAAATATATAGAAATAAAAATAGGCCCTTTATGGTTTTCAAATCTGTGTTTGTCTTATCAATACAATTAAAAAATATATTTTTTGTCATCACATAGAAATGTGCTAAAACACATATAGCCTATGCGTTTGTCAACCCCAGGGAGTAAAATATTTTTATTTTATTTTATTCTGTGTTAAATAAAACATTTTTGTACTATTTATTTTTTGCAAAAACTGTAGCTGTCTGATTACTATTTGTAAAGTAATCCAATAAAGTTTGACTTTCATGACATCATGACTTGGCTGTTTCAGTGCATTTAGCATTTTCAGATGAGACCTAAAACTTCACAAAAAATAAACATTATTCATCAACATCAAAGTATAAATAAGCATTTAATGTGACTATTCTAACTTTCCCATTCTGCAAATGTCTTATTAATTGTAGCCTATCTGCATTGTCTATTGTCAAATACTTAAATTAAACTAATTCCTTCAGTCAGAAAATTATAAACTGTTACCAGTAAAACAAACTATACATTTAAAAACTTACAATACAGGGGTTCAAAATTATGACAAAAATCATTATTCCTGATCATTGCTCTTGATATTTAAAGACAGAAAAATATATAGTTGCCCTTATGAAAAATAAGTATACTTAGGTAATGTTGAAGTATATTTTAAGTAAAGGGGGGTTGGTCCCCCTTTGGCTTTAGAACTGCCTTAATCCTTCGTGGCATAGATTGAGATCCTCAGAGATTTTGGTCCATATTGACATTATAGCATCACACAGTTGCTGCAGATTTGTCGGCTGCACATCCATGATGTGAATCTTCCATTGTACCATATCCCAAAGGTGCTCTATTGGATTGAGTTCTGGTGACTGTGGAGGCCATTTGAGTACAGTGAACTCATTATCATGTTCAAGAAACATCATCAGACCAGGGAACATTTATCCAACCTTCTATTGTCCAATTTTGGTGAGCCTGTGCAAATTGTAGAGTCATTTTTCTGTTCTTAGCTGACAGGAGTGGCACCCAGTCTTCTGCTGCTGTAGCCCATCCGCCTCAAGGTTGGATGTGTTGTGCTTTCAGAGATGCTCTTCGGCATACCTCAGTTGTAACGAGTGGTTATTTCCGTTACTGTTGCCTTTCTTTCAGCTCGAACTAGTCTGGCCATTCTCCTCTGACCTCTGGCATTAACAAGGCATTTGCGCCCACAGAGCTGCCGCTCACTGGATATTTTCTCTTTTTCAGACCATTCTCTGTAAACCCTAGAGATGGTTGTGCATGAAAATCCCAGTAGATCAAATTTCTGATTTACTGGCACCAACAACCATGCCACGTTCAAAGTCACTTAAATCACATTTCTTCCCCATTCTGATGCTTGGTTTGAACAGCAGCAGCTCGTCTTGACCATGTCTACATGCCTAAATGCATTGAGTTGCTGCCATGTGATTGGCTGATTAGAAATTTGCGTTAACAAGCAGTTGGGCAGGTGTACCTAATAAAGTGGCCAGAGAGTGTATAATATTTTTGCTTTCACTGTTTATTTTTTTGTACTGTTATCTTGAATTCAGGAATTTTTAATTCATTTTAGTGATTTTTTTTTCCCCAAGAGCCCCCCTTATTTTCCTACTCCAAACGTCAGTAATGTAAAAGAAAGACTGCAGTCTCATTTAAAAAGTCACTGCACTCTCATTTAATCTTTCCTCACCTTTAACTACATGAACTCATTAGCATTGTGAATGCAATGAAAGGTTTTGTTGAAATAACCCAGGTCATGTGCATCTGGATGTATCCTGTGACTGTGTCCTTCCCTGAAGCTGCATGTAATCAGGGGGATGTTTTTAGGTAGCTGGCGCTTAAAACCATTTTTTCAGAGTGTCCTTGAAGAGTTCAATGCCATCAATCACCAACATTTTATTATTTGTAATATTATTTAAGTATAGGTTTGATTTTATGTTGTCTAATTACAAAATTAAACCATCATTTTTAATTTAATCAAGAAATTATTACAATCTTTCCCGCTAGTTACATAATGTTTAGCCAATCCTGTGACGAAACATCCTGCCATTTAATGCAAATGACCAATAAATATGACGGGAAACCCTCTTTGAACAGACTTAGATCAAGAGAAAAACAGTACGAGAAAAACAGTATTCTGCTAAAAACAAGTGATTGATTTGAAAGAGGACTAAAGAGGACCATGGTATGTATCTTTAAAGAATTTTTTCACTTTATTGTGTTTTGATTCATTACAAACATTAATATGTGCAACTAAATGGCTGCTTTTATTGTTTAGACTGAATGTGATGTAAAGTTTAGAGCTATGTTTGCGCACATAGCAGTTCTGATGCCTCTCTGGTTGATAATGGGTGAGCAGATTCTACATTCATAATTTCCATTAAAGAATTACATCAATTTGTGAAATAATATTAATCTTTCATGTCCAAATATTATAGTCAGCGTCGAAGGATGGACATATCACTCACATAGTGAAAAAATGACCTGGATTGATTCAAGAAAGTGGTGTCAAACCCATCACACAGACATTGTGATGGTCCACAATGAAAATGTAACACATTTTCTTAAAACAACGTTGCAAAATCTAAACTCAGCTCCTTACTACTGGATTGGAATGAAAAAGATCAATGACACTTGGATGTGGGTTGCCAATGGACAGGCTGCGGACTATATGAACTGGGCAGAAACAGAACCCAATAATCGACTGTATGAAGAAAACTGTGTAGAAATGTACATTACTAGCTTAAACAAAAGTGGAAAGTGGAATGATGATAGCTGCAGTAACCCAAAATACCCTGTGTGTCACAAAGGTAAGAAGACAGAGATGTAATGTGCTTTAGTTTTTTCAGTTTAATTTATTTTCCATAGGAGCATGCTACTTCTTTATATATATATATAATTTATTTTTCTTTAAGCACAATGTCCTGACGTAACATGCGGTGATAGAAAAGTCTGTGAAGAAAAAGTCAACCACTTCAGCTGTGTGTGCAAACCAGGTTTCTTGGGGCCACAATGCGACACAGGTCAGAAATATGTTATTTCATTATACACAACTGCAAAGTAAAAAAAAAAAAAACTATTGATGAAGTGAAGTACATTATAATTTAAAAGGATAGTTTTCACAATGTTTTCTGTGAAGTTTGGTATTAGGCATAGGTTTGTGGTAAGGGGACAGAATATACAGTCTGTACTGTATAAAACATTACATTTATGGTGCCAAGATAGCTGTAAAAATGTGTGCGTGTATATGATGGTTACTCTCCACTCCCACAAATGTCTGTCTGATGGGGTCTAAAAAATACACTTTGCTAAATATATAAAACTATTACATGTTATTGTAACTGATCTAATCTCTCTCTCTCTGCAGTTGTTTCATGTACGCATCTCTCCTCACCAACCAAAGGGTGGATGGAGTGCTCTGGACTGTATGGGAATTACTCCCTCGACTCAAACTGTAAATTCTCTTGTGCTGCTGGTTATAAATTGAAAGGCAGAGCTGAGCTCGACTGCAATTCCTCAGGTGCATGGAACGCACCTCCACCTTCCTGTGCAGGTATGATATATATTTCAGTACAATGATTTTATGTTTACATCAATATAAACTCTCATATACACCTTTACTTTTCAATGACGCAAGACTCGTGATTCATTTATGAGAAGAATATTGAAATAAAATATTATCTAATCTGATTGCATCAAATAATGTTGTACTCGGGACTTTGAATTGAGAACATCTTCTTTAAATAAATGTATTTTATGTAATTTATGGTTTACTTATGTTTTGCGAAGCTACAGGACAAACACCACTGTATTCCGTACCTTATAAAAAAAGTAATTTATTGCATTTATTATGTATGGGTTTGAGTAAATTATTAATATTTGTTTTATTCTATAAAGGTCTGATTTCTTTTTCAAATATCAAATAAATATATTGTGTTTTTTCAGAAAATTGGTCAGAATAAAAACGTTTTTATTAGCATTAGTATTGTGTTGTCTAAAGGTTCATATATTAACATTTTTATTTTCGGCCAAACATTTTCTAAATCACAAAACAAAAATGTTATTTGTAAGATCAGTAGTTTACAGAATAAAACAACATAATGTGTTTAACTTTACTAAAGATAAAATCTAGTGAAACTGAGATTTTCAATAGCTGGACTTTTTTTTGCATGCATTTTTTTCATATTTCTGACCCTCTTCACTTTCAGACAAAACCAATTAAAATTTCTCACCTTGCCACTGCTCTATCGTTTATTAAGTGAGGTTAAGGTTCGTTTTCTTGTTGCAGCGGAGTGTTTTCCCCTTCTATTGTTTGGTGGCGGATTGATAAACTGCACTGAAGCACATGACAGCTCTAAGTCTGTCTGTACAATACAGTGTCCCCCTGGTCATCTGCTGCTGGGTTTTGCTCAGTTTTCCTGCAGAGCTGATGGCACATGGGAATCTGCATATCCAATAATGTGTGCAAGTACGTTTGCACTTTTAAGTTGTGCACCACAGATATTAAGCATAGTTTTTTCCCCCTGTGATCTTACATTAAAGAAATACCCTATACATAATTTTTTATTTTCCATATAAAAGTAATCCTGAATATAATACCTTGAAAATTGCCAATAAGTCACTATTATTTCCAACCTATTAGAGGACAGTAAGCGTTCATGTTTATTTAATTATATGAATAAATAACAGATTATTGATTGATGAATATAAAAAGATTTATAGTACTTACTGACACTTGTTTTATCTTTCCTCAGGCTATATCCATTTTATAATTGCACTTTTGGCATCTGCTGTCATCTCAATGTTTTGCGGTTGTTTATGTGGTTGCTGCATCTGCAGAAAGAGTGAGTCTTCTGGTGTTTGAAAGGATTTATAATATATCACAACTGCAGTACGTATGAAGAGAAAATATATCATCTAATATTTTTCCTTTCAAAATTTCGTTGTAGGTAAACAGGTAATATCAAGGTCATTTGTTTTCATTTGTAATTTCGTTTCAGCATTTACACAAATTTAGATGTATAAAAATCTTAATCCACAATGTTTTCTTGTAGAACACAACAGGAGACCATAAATCCAGCATATGAAGCAGAGCCTCCGCCACTAGAGGGTCCTCTATGTTCAGCATAAACAGCTAGTTATGGACTTTTTCTCTCTATTTCATTCTTTATATATGCTTTGTATGCTCAAACATGAAATAAAATAAGCATTTGTCAGTATTTATTTGTTGTTCATTGTTGCTATAAACAAAGCTAGAAAATTTGTGGCAAAAATCTGAAATATCTCTGGTACATGACAATTGTCTCTTACGAACAGTTGTGAAACGTGTCCTTTTAATGACAGCACTATTACACAATTTCCCGTGACTTGTTTGCCATGCAGTGCAGCTCTCTAAATAGCACATCACATTTGACAGTAATTTTGTATGCATAGCTCTGTAAATGTCCTTTCCAAATTCATGCAAGTAAAACCGAATTGTGTCAAAAAAGGTAAGGCTTACTTTTTTAATACAATTTATATATGTTTGTATGTTATAAAGAGTATGACTCTAAAAATGCATTTTAAAAGCACACTTTTAAGGCATTTGGACCTCTGAACCCTTCCCAGCAAGCATTTTTTGTTTTTTAAAAGATGTCTAATAGATGTCTAATAGACGTCTAAACATAGTCATCTTGGCTAAAACAAGGCTAAATTTGGACTGTCAGTGAAAATGTTATAGGCGTCTTAAAATAAACCAAAACTACACTAGTCATCAAATAAACAGAAATGAATGACTACACATATAAAGTCTGTCTAATCTGTCTATTTGACGACTAGTCTAGTTCTAGGCTATTCTTAGATGCCTATTAGATTTTCACTGACAGCCCAAGTTCAGCCTTGTTATAGCCAAGCTGTCTACGTTTAGATGTCTGTTAGACGTCTATTAAACACAAAATTGTTTGCTGTGTTTGGTTTAATAACATGCATATTCTAAATGTGAAAATAAATGACTTAAACACATGTATTTCATGCATTTCTTACATTCTTCAGATGGTTTTGTTGGTGCATATTACTCTATTTTCTGGATGCCTGGTATTTATGACTGGAATGTATAATGGTATGTTCTCATTTAATTGATTTCTATATTGACATGTTCACACCAAGAGAGAAAACTATAATGATAACCATAGCATCCACACACCAACCCAAGGTTCTGTTTATAAAATAGTGTGTACTGCTACTCACCCAAATTGATATTTTACAGGAAACTCAAAATTCATTCTGTAAAAATATTTTTTAAATCTCACCATTTTAAAATTCTGAGCTTGGCAGAACAGGTTGCATGTTTTGTTACTTTTTTGTAATAGATTAATTTGTGACAGAAGAATATATTAAAATAAAAAATTTAAAAATAATTAAACAAACAAAATAGTATAACTGGATTTGGCTGTCACATGCTTGTTATGACAGTGCACCTAAACAACATCTCATAGGAACTTCAATTTTGGTCATATCGTTTTTTTTAAACTTTAATTTTGTAGAAATTTTATACAGCAATAAAATCTGTTTTTAACACTTTATAGGGAACTCATTAAAAGTGCCATATACTGCATTGACTCTATAAGTTAAATTGTTCTCTGATAACTACATATGTGCCTTTGGTAAGTTCAAATAAATCTACAGAAATAATTTTA
>CAIGQW010015581.1:11273659-11291733 GCA_903798125.1 Danio choprae | reverse complement strand
ACACACACACACACACACACACACACACACACACACAGGGTTTCTTAGCAGATAGCCAACAAAAGTTGATCAAACTTAAGAGCATAAAGCCTGATTCTAACTGGCTGTCAATGTTTTTATACTTCATAAGATAAGTCAATACATTCGTTCTAAAAGGTATTCTTTCGGATACAGAAATTTGATGGGACCATGAGAGCTGTCAGGGATTTTCACGATTAAATATTGTTTTATTTTATTTGAACAAAAATGATCCATAATTGCAATAACAGATATGTTGTAACTCACATAGTAGCATAATTAGGAGATTTACGTATATAACCGTTGAAGTCCTTGGTGTGAACGACAACTTAAATGTCACGCAACTGTGTTTATCAGTCAAGGCCTGGACTTACCATTACAACATTGAAAGTAATTTGGACTGGACAGCAGCTCGTCAGTGGTGTCAAACGCATTTCACAGATATGGTGGCCATCCAAAATCAAGCAGAAATTGAATACCTTAACAAAATACTCCCCTTCCATCGGGCATACTACTGGATTGGCATTAGGAAAATTGACGGCCATTGGACATGGGTTGGGACCAAAAAGCGCTTGGTCGTCGAAGCAGCAAACTGGGCGACAGATGAACCGAATAACCAGGGGACTGGAGAAGACTGTGTGGAGATTTACATCAAGAGGAACAAAGACACAGCCAAGTGGAACGACGAGAGGTGCAGCAAGAAGAAAGCAACTGTGTGTTATTTAGGTGAATTTTTATTGTAAATATGTTTAAAAAGTTTTAATAAATTACATATTCTAATTTATAAATATATACTTATATGATAATTATATATGATAATGTACATCAGTAATTATTTTAACAGACTTTTTTATGTGCATGGCTAAATGATAGTTTATACTGTACTTGTATAATTTCTTTAAAGCACAAATTTTGAATGCTCAGTCAGGTATTTAACAGATAGCTATTTGCTGTTTAATGCACATTTAACTTTATAATATGATACAAATGTTATTGACTGTAGCCTCTTGCACTGAGACGTCCTGCAGTGAGCATGCTGAGTGTGTGGAGACTATTGGGAACCACAGATGTCAGTGTGACCCTGGTTTCATGGGCCCACGCTGTGATGAAGGTGCGGCAGAACCAGTCCAAGATCAAAATATTCATTGTTTGTTTTCTTGCTAAGTGACCGTTTACGCTATTGCAGTTGTCCAGTGCCAGCCAGTTGAAAATCCACAACAAGGTTTTGTGAAGTGTGACGGCGTCTTTGGAGTGTTTAATTTTAACTCATCATGCCAGTTCCAATGTGCCACTGGGTTCAATCTGGAGGGGGCACAGAGGATACACTGCTTGGCATCAGGACATTGGAATAACACCCTTCCTGTTTGTCAGGGTATGGACCATAATACATTGCTATGTATGAATTGTACTTCACAGCTTAAAAACCATTGTTGATTCACATTAGCATTCATGGAAATTTTACAGTCCTTTTAAGGTTCTTAAAAATAAGTTCTTCTTCATTTTAAAGAGTGTTTAGTAACTGTTTAGTAGCTTATATGTAAGCAATGGATTTATGTCTGCATGTTAACAGTAGAGATGTCCTGTGCTGATGACCAGTTTCTTTGCTGGTTTCTTTGTAATTATTTGTGAAAAGTACTAATGATTTCTTAATTTTTCAGGGTGGGTAATAAACAAAAAACTATATGTCGTTATTGATAATTTGTTTATTTTACTTGTTAAAAATGTTACAGCTTTCAAATGTCGGCCAATCATTAATGCCCCTCGTGATTGGACAATGATCTGCACTCACCCGCTTTCCGTTAATAGCTTCAACTCCAGCTGTGAGCTTGAATGTAAGGAGGGATTTGAGCTCAATGGTTGAAAAACAACCTGGTGTGACCACACTGGCCACTGGACACACAAAACCCCCACCTGCACAGATACAGAGTTGCTGATTCATAAACACTGAATATGAATGTAGACTAGGCTTAACAAAGGCCACATAACGGACAGATTACAATTACCTACAGTGTATTGTAATACGTGATGATGGCAAAGTAATAGTGCACTTCCCTTCATTTCTTGTGAAACATTTTAATGTTGGGTAAAACTGCTAAGACACGAACTGTATGTCCTGTAAAAATCCAAAATCCCGTTTTTCCACACCCTTTTTGTTCTCACAATATTTTACTAATTTATAAGCGGTTTGACAGTGAAGTGCTAACATGTAGAATATACTACACCTTATTACTATAACTATATTTGGAGTTTACCATATTTTCATTTATCGTAACCAATGAAAAAATAATCTTAACCTTTGAAAAAATCTCAACTGAAACATTTCATCATTCCATCACATTCTTTCATCTTGTTAAAGTATTTTTCACAGTGTCTTTTTGGCTTGCACTAATGTAAGTGAAAGTGATTTCTCTTGTTTTGATGGCTCCTAAAAGGCTTAATGTTTACACTTTTGAGGGAGATCAAGCCATGAATGGCATATTTAGTCAATGATAAATACATTTAAGGGAATTTAGATAAAATTTTCTGATTTTTTGCACATTATTTTCCCATAGCGTCTCCCAGAGATGGGTTGCAGCTGGAAGGGCATCCGCTGCGTAAAACATATGCTGGATAAGTTGGCGGTTCATTCCGCTGTGGCGACCCCAGATTAATAAAGGGACTAAGCCGAAATGAAAATGAATGAATGAATATTTTCCCATAGCAAACTAACAGAGGGGGCGTTGTTAAGAATATCGTGATGCCAACTCGATGCCAACAGAGAAGGATTGCCACTCCAAACGCTAAAGCAAATGATCAAACTTTAATTGAAATTTAAATTCAGTTGATCAACTTCATTCAGCATGGATTAATTGTTCACCTGAAGAATAACAATATGCGCTAATAAAATAAACCTTGTACATTTTTGTAATCCTTTAATCATCATAACCATTTAATCAATATGTTATGCATTTATCACAGTGGTGACCTGTGATCCCCTCCTGGCCCCTGCAAATAGCAGTTTGAGATGTGCTGATCCACTGGGAAAATCCTCCTTCAGTTCTTCTTGCAATGTTACCTGTGATGATGGACACAAACTGAGAGGAAGAGCCACACTAACCTGTCAGAGAGAAGGCAACTGGTCAGCACCATTGCCTGTATGTGAAGGTTGGTTAAGGGAGCATACATGATTCCTCAATGTCATACTGAGCTATCGAATCCACATTTGCATCACAATGTAATCTCTGGAAAAACTATGTACTATTAAAATATACTATTTTACACTCTAAAATCTCTGTTTTGTTTGAAAACCTTTGGCAGTGGTAAAGTGTGATCCACTGAAACCCATCCCGAACGGCTCCTTCCAATGTTATGACTCTGTGGATGAGTTTTCTTATGGCTCCACTTGTTGGTTTAAATGTGATTTTGGTTTTGTCCACAATGGTACAAATTCCACTCACTGCACCAAAGAGGGGAACTGGAGTCGCATATCTCCAATCTGCCATGGTATCCTTCATTATTAACTGTAATAACATATCTTCAGTTAATGTATGCTCAACATATTCAGTTTACCATGTTTTAATTCTGGATTTCCCACAGCTGTACAGTGTCCTCCTCTCTCTGATACACCAACATATGGAAGTGTGAGCTGTGTACACCCCCTGTCTACCAATAGCTACAACTCCAGCTGTGAGTTTAAGTGTGATGAAGGTTTGGTGCTCAGAGGCACAGATTCCACTCATTGTGATCACACTGGGCACTGGACAAACACAACACCTATTTGTACAGGTTTGTTATCAGTTCTTATCTGAGCTATGTGGAATATTATTATTTAGTTTTGCATAACAAAGCTATAATTTTAAAGTATAGTTCACCCAAAACTCAAAATTCTGTTTGATTTTTCTTTCTTCTGTTGAACACAGTAGAAGATTTTTTGCAGATAACTGGAAACCATTGACTTCCATAGCATTTGCTTTTCCTACTATGGTATTTAACTTTCTTCAAAATATCTTCTTTTGAGATCAACTAAAGACAGAAACTCATAAAGGTTTGCCACCACTTGAAAGTTAGTAAATAAGGGGTACATTTTCTTTTTTAGGTGTTCTGTCCCTTTAAGTGGTTTACATTTAATAGGCATTTTATATCGCAATTTATGGAATTGGCTGACCCAATTATACACAATTTATATACTTGTGTGTATCCAAATTGACTTCATGGTTTACTTCTTTAATTCCACAGGAAGGGAGAATGTTTAGTATATTTAACTCAGTACATTATCACACTAGTATAGATAATGGTGAAAATTAAACACTGATATAATTTATATTTCAGCTGTTGCTTGTGACCCTCTCGTGACCCCTGCAAATAGCAACCTGACCTGTGCCGATCCATTAGGGAAGTTCTCTTTTCGTTCTTCTTGTAGGGTTATTTGTGCAGAGGGATACAAACTGAGAGGAGATACAACACTTAACTGTCTGAGTAATGGCAACTGGTCAGCACCAACGCCTGAATGTGAAGGTGGGGTTCAGTGTGTTTTAATCAATTATTTAAATCAAATAATCACAATCACTGGCACGATATGAAATTTCATGTTATGGTATGGAAATGAGTGAAACAAATAGTTCTACCATTACTATTGCAGAGACATTGGAGTACAATTTGTAGAGAAAATGTGACAGAAAGAAGTGACTGTAGGAGCATTGTAATATAACAACAGTTATTTATATATATATATAATGTATATGGTACAAAATAGTTCCCGACAAGACTAAGCTGTTAATAAATCAAAAATTTATTAAAAATGTATAATCTCCTCTTGTCCTCTTGCAGCAAACAAAGTTTCTCAACAGAGTGACATCACATATTTACAATGATGAAATAATTATTAACAGATTGGTATAAAAGCATGCCCTTATGCTGTTTTCATCTTTTCAGTTATAAGATGTGAAGCTCTGGAGTCTCTTCATCATGGTTCTGTACACTGTCATGACCTGCTGGAGGAGTTCAGCTATGGCTCTGAGTGCTGGCTTGAGTGTGAAGCTGGATTTATTTTGAATGGAACTAATTCCACTTACTGCACCTCACAAGGGAAATGGGAGCAAATGATTCCTGTCTGTCAAGGTAAACAAACTCTTGTTACTCTTAAATAAGATGGTTAGAAGCAAAACAGACCTTATTGTGCTATCAAATCATGTTGGAAAGTTAAACGCATGTGAACAGCACCACAAAGTTGTAATTATATGAGAATCTGGGAAACTCAGGATTTTCTTTGAGGGCTTCCTTGGGGATAGGTTAGGGCTGCCCATGACAGGCCAACACTAATGTGTTGAAAAAAGCCAGCATGGGCCCTGCACAAGCATGCCGAGTTAGAAACAATTATTGACCTTTATAGTTATTCATTATTATGTTTTCACAAAAATCTAAAAAAGTTTTGTAACTTTTATTTTTTTAAGTGCATAAATAAAGCATAACTTTTTAGCACTGCTATATTCACAGTAAAGTCGTGTCAAAGATCTTTTGATTCTCTGTCTAACAGCACAGCAGTGCAGCTCATTAACTGACCCCTCTCATGGTAGTTTAACCTGCACACATCCTCATGGCCAGTTCAGCTTTGGTACAATGTGTGAAGTGAGCTGTCAGGCAGGCTTCAAACTGCACGGCACACCCAAACTGGAGTGCTTGGAGATGGGGAAGTGGACAGACACCCCACCCTTCTGCTTGGGTAATCCCTTCCCCTTTTCTATTTCACATCATCATGTATATAGTCATGATGTATATAGTCGTTGTATATCTTGTAATAATTTATGTCCCCCCCATTAAACGTTAAAATATTAAATCTAAACTTCATGACATGACCAAGGGAATCAGATTATATCTGCTAACGTTAAATTATGTTTTTGTTTTTTTACATAGCTCAAGAGTGCCCTCTTTTGAGCGCTCCAGAAAATGGCTGGATGAATTGCTCTCACCCTCACTCTCTGTTTAGCTATGAATCCCAATGCCTCCTGGGATGTGAGGCTGGCTTTGAGTTAACAGGAGAGCCAGATATGCAGTGCTCAGCTTCTGGGAACTGGAGTCAGGAGATGCCCTCGTGTGCTGGTACTTGACAAACACAAAATAATTTGGGAACCATTTCTTATTTAGGAACATTCTGGACAATCTAATTAAACTGTTATAGAACTAAACCAAAATCTAAATCATACTTAAAAATGAACAAAAAATTGCTTGCTAGGCTTTCCCTGTTGATTATGCACTGATACTTATGTATATATGTATTTATATTTTTTTATTTCTCCTTTAAATGTCAGCTGTTCATTGTGAGTCCCTCTGGCTTACTCATCTTTCTGAACTGGGACCTCCACCCTCAATGAACTGTTCTCACCCCCATGGAAACTTTAGCTTTGGATCTCAGTGTATGTTCTGGTGTACAAAGAGCCATGAGCTCAATGGAACCAGTCAGCTTGTCTGCACTTCCACTGGGTACTGGACCCATTCACCACCCGTTTGTGTTGGTAAGGCCAAATTCCCCCTGAACCATTAATTATTTAATGAGCAGGAAAATATAAATTTGAACAGGCAAATGAACCAAGCATGAAAGCCCTCTTAAAGGGATAGTTCACCCAAAAATGAAAATTTCCTCACCATTTACTCACACTTAAAGGTTCTATGAAGTGCTTTGAAATGTGCATTTTATTCGATGTTTGACAAAAAACTTAACTGAAACAGGAAGACAGGACGGGATATTTAGAACCTATAGGTGGGATTTTATAGAAGCTACATAGAGTAGCTCCCAATTTTCAAAAACCACCAATAGCTTCACGTTTATATCACTACTCAAGCCATTTGGCTTATATTTGCATGTGTTTAGATAAACCCTTGATTTGAAGACTCTTTGATGTGAATAAATAAACGATTTTGATTTCTTTGATGTGATTAAATTAACAATTTTAAATGAACGATTTGATGTGAATAAATGAACGAATAAATGAATGGATCTTGAAAGGGGCGGGACAAACCAGATATTAGAGAGCATTTGATTGGTTCGAAAATGTATGAGTATGAGGAGACCTCAAAAAAATTATTGATTCATTTTGCTAGATCTGCCAACCTAATGCTTTGTGAATGTTTATATCTTCTAAATGAGAATTTTGTCACTGTTTTGGAGCACACTAGATTATAGATTATTTTAGGACTAATATATTGATACTAAAACCTAAAAACCTTTAAATTTCATTTCATGGGGACTAGATATTTGTAAGAATGTTGGGAAAAACAGCCATCAATATTCATAATAGAAACAAAAGTTGTTTTTCCCCCAATATTCTTCAGTATGTCTTTCTTTGTATTCAGCAGAAGAAAGAAACTCAAACAGGCTTGGAGTAAATGGAAGGAGAGTAAATAATGGAAGAATATTTGGGTGAACTATCCATTTAATTGCACTTACAAAGGATGTCCACTAAAATATAGTGTGTGTTTTCAGTAAAGGAGATGTCAGTGAGTGCCAGTATGCTGATATATGCAGCTGTGGGAGCTGTTTCTTCAGCTGGTCTACTTTTATTGGGTGGACTCGTGTTTTTGTTGACTCGCCAATTCACCAAAAAGGGTACAAAATAATTCTATTCGACTTGGCATAATTGTAGTTTATTAGCATTTGGTAACAACCTTAGCAGGTTAGTATTTAACAAACAGCCCAAACCTGCTAGCAAAACTGTTTGTAATATTTAGTTGGGTTTATTGTAATAGGTTGGGTCAATTATGTTTTGGTCTAATGCAGCAGGGATCAATGTATTTCCGGGAACTATGGTGGTTTTTCAACTAAAATATTTACTTGTTTTGTTACTTTAAGTTTGTGTGTGTTTTTTTTTTTGGTTTATTTGTTTTTAAATAAAACTGTGGGGTTATCATTTTTCCTCAAATAAAAAACTAATTTGGAACATTATTAGGACAAGTATAAGATGAAAGAATTGATTGACTAATACAACTAATTCTTTGACGTGTCATTTGTTTTCAACAGAATCCTAACACATATTTTCTTCTCCACTGCAGCTCATTACAGTCTGAATAAATCCTCATTGGAAGGAGATTTGAACCTGGCGTTTGAATTAAATTAAATCTATGTCAGTTCCAAGTAACTGATATTGTTCATGTTGTTTTGTACTTGCAATAAATTAATAAGTGAATAGAATTGTCTTGTGATTTCAATATTAGCCCATGTCAATAGAGTTACTTTCACAGCATTTATACTATTTCCATGCTAATAATAAGTTATTATTGGGTGATGTGCAGGGTCATTCTTCATGGCACTCTCGCTAGGTATGAAAGAGACAGTTTAAACACTGCCAGAAACACCATGTTGTCCAACCGCTCACATACCCACTGTTTCATATATAGCTTCACCCTAGATCAGACACCCAGGCCAGAACGTGCTGTCTCCTGGCCCTATGCCCACTGCCACACTCAATCCGGCCTCTAGTTGCCCTTTCACCTTGTTCTTTCTATGTGAGAGGCTTTAGGGTCTGAAGCCAGAGAGCAAGAATATTGTAGATATTAAACATCTAATGGCCTAGACTTTTTTTCCTTTATTCACAATCAGCTGCTTGGAGCGGCAGGGAATTAGAGGCCCTAATCTAATTTGGAAACAGTATTTGTCAAATGCTCCATTGGGTGTTTGTGTTTATACAAAGATGTCTTTTTACAATATTTTCGCAGCATTGCCAGCCACATTGTTTTCCTGATCACAAACAATCAGAGGTGTTTAGGATGGAACACATACTGGCGCCCCATATGGTTTTATCTAAGAAATATGCAGTATGACACTGCATGTAATGTTTATAGTATCTTCACTTTAAACATGATAAAAGTAGCCAATCTCACTCACTTTCCTTTGGTTTAGTCTCTGATTTATCAGGGATTGCCACAGCAGACTGAACCGCCAATTACTCTGGCATATGTTTTATGTTTTTATGCTCTTTCAGCCGCAACAAAGGGAAACAAGTAGGCTATTAAGCTATTTAAAAACTATTTTAGCTGTAGGCTATTAAGTGAAGTATAATGAGCACGTTGTGTTTATTTTTGTTGGTGGTCAGTAGAAGCTCTCCAAAATTTCAGCACAGAAGGAGAGGGTTGCATGTTTGCCTAACCAGTCGCATCTGTCCGGGCATTAACACAGCACGGCGCCAATTATATCGCTTAAGAGGGAGCGGGTCTGCAGCCCATCCTGGCACGAAATGGGTAATAAATAACTGATCAGCTGACTTGATGCCTCCTGGCTGCTATCGTAATAATAACGAGGCTATTGGTACCCGCTGTGACCGTATGATAGCCGTTTGATTATTATTCGTTTGCTTTGGCCTGCCAACGTTGAGTCTTGCGCCAATAAACGCACGAGAGACAGCGCGTGCCAGTGTGGTTTTACACGAATTACGGTGCCATGAACACAAGTCAAATCCACAGATATAGGCTACAGTCAGAAAATGATCATATTCTCCCATATAAAAATGTCCCATATAGAAATATGATAAATGGCAATGTATGCAAATGTATGGCTATATATGAACGCACACACACACACACACACACACACACACACACACACACACACACACACACACACACACACACACACACACACATCTGGATATCTGGATATCTGGATGCAGACTTGGATTTGCAAGCTGAGACTGCATATTTTAGACTTGCAATGTCAGACACTGCACTCACACATAAATATGTATATGCATGGTCAGATTTAATATACACTCAGGCCCAGTGGTATTTATATTTTATATAGGCATTGTAAAATCCAAATATAGACAGAACTTTTATGTCATAATTTAATTGAAACAGTTGTCCTTGGTTATTCTTAAAATGCAACTTCTGGAAGTCACAAAATCATGCTCATTATGATGTTTGTTTACAATGAAAATGGAAATCACATGTGGTATATTGTTCATCAAAATAATACATCCTTGTGGATATCCCGGATGCTGCAGCCATATGAAAAATGGTAAACAAACAGTGTCAGCTGCTCTCATGTTTGTGCCTGATATGTCTATGTTTGTGAATGTCATGATACAACTAAAGCTCCTTATCCAGACTGTTGGAAATGTGCTCAGGCCAAGCTGTGGATTAAATGTTGCCACTAATGTTTACTTTAAGCATTTTGGTTCATAAACCTATGGGTTTATGAACCAAAATTTTTGGGTAAAATAATAACCGGCAACGCACTAACTCCTAAAATATTTAGCTACAGGTTTCCATGAATATATAAATCAGTTCTGAATAAAACCCAGTACTCATTTATAAATATATAGTTAAAACCTGATTCATTTATTATTGTTGTAAGCTATTTATTATTATTTATTGGAATAACCTAAACTTGAATGAATGCTCTGAGACCTCCATGCGCTGACAGATCCACATGACAGGAACAGACAGTTAAATTGTTCCTGCCCACTGACTTGTGGCTCTTACATCTGGAGGTCTGATATCGGAGGAAGAAATGTGAACCTGCTACAGACAGAAGGAGGGTTCATTGCTGGGGCAAAAAGGCACAGTATGAAGGGCTTCCTATATTTTTCAGCATGCCTTGCATATTCACTTGATATTATCCTCAGACCCTACAGTACAAAACACCAAACTATAACACTGGCACATTCCAGAGGGGCAGCAATGATCTGGCTTTTTGGGTGGTCACATACGAGCCCTTGAGATAAAACGAAAGCAAGAATGCAGGTTGGGTATAGATCCAGGGAAGAAAATCACAATATAGGCATTTATAAGAGGTCCAAATGGGAATATTTATCAGTATTTCTGATGCTTAGGTGTGAGTGGAAAGATCTAGGTGATGATATGCCATGTGGTGGACCACCATCTGCCTCTGGTAAAGTGCCATAAAGATGCATCATGATAGGAGGTGCTGAAAGCCTAGACTGCGAATGACCTTGAGTCTGGAAAATGACAGTTCTCATGCTGCAATACAGTATCTGTTATTGTGGATTCAAAGACTTTGTTATGATATATATATATACAGTTGAAGTAAAAATGATTAGCCATTCTATGGAATTTCTTTTTCTTTTTCAAATATTACCCAAATGATGTTTAACAGAGCAGGTAATTTTTCACAGTATTCCCTATAATGTTGGTCAATATTATTAGCCCCTTTAAGCAATATTGTTTTTCAATTGTCTACAGAACAAACCACTGTTATACAATGATTTGCCTAATTACCCTAACTTGCCTAATTAACCTAGTAAAGCCTTTAAATTGCTCTTAATCTGAATACTAGCATCTAGAAGGATATCTAGTAAATAATATGTACAGTCATCATGGCAAAGATAATAAGAAATCAGTTATTAAAAATGAGTTATTAAAACTATTATGTTTAGAAATGTGTAAAAAATCTTCTTTCCGTTAAACAGGTTGGAGAAAAAACATACAGGGGGCTAATAATTCTGAAGGGCTAATAATTCTGATTTCTACTGTATATGTGCATATCAGAGTGAACAATCTAGAAATATTGCATTAGAAATATATTAAGGTCAAAATAGACCTACAAAAACTGATAAAAACAGTACTCGTAATTACCAAATAGCCTTGCAGGGAACAATTAAAAAAACTATTTTAAAATTGAATAACATTTTATATGCAGCACAATCGCCTCACAGCAAGAAGGTTGCTGGTTCGAGCCCCGGCTGGGTCAGTTGGCGTTTCTGTGTGGAGTTTGCATGTTCTCCCCGTGTTCGTGTGGGTTTCCTCCGGGTGCTCCGGTTTCCCCCACAAGTCCAAAGACATGCAGTATAGGTGAATTGGGTAAGCTAAATTGTCCGTAGTGTATGAGTGTGAATGAGTGTGTATGGATATTTCCCAGAGATGGGTTGCAGCTGGAAGGGCATCCGCTGCGTAAAACATATGCATCATTAACATCATCTTATAAATAATTTCTCACTATAAAGAATCTTCCAGGTGTATAATAAAGTTATTTTTCCGCACACAGATCCATACAGTAGATGCCAAAAGTGAAAAAAAAAAACATTTCTGCATACTGTACATTTGCTGTCAATGATTATTTAATTCAGCATTTACAGATGTAAATTGCAAATTGTAATTTACATTGACTTTAATTTAATAAATCAAGCTCTAAACAAAACAAAAAAAACATTTTGTCATGGGCATTTTATTGTAATTCAGTCCAGATTACACACACAAAATAATAAATACAAATTACACAAAGAATATTTTCATCACAGCACATTTCCATTGTCGTCAATCACCACCATTTCTACCCTAAAACATGCATAAGCAGAATACATACAAGCACACACACACGCACGCACGCACACACGCACGCACGCACACACACACACACTCCTTCATAAATCTTTTCTGAGCAGTCAGAATGTTGCTCAAGAGGTGAAATAAGAATCTTGCATCGAATACAATCGGTCAATGGGTGTTAAAAAGGAGGGTTCACTGGACGACATACAGTCTCCAAAATGACAAAGAGGGTCACTGTCTGTTTCGTCATAGAGTGTGTCACAACCTGTAAAAAGACAAATGATACTTTTTTAAATGCCTATTTCCAGCACAGCATTGTTGTGAGCTTATATTGTGTTATTTAATACCATAGGGATGCATGTGGTCTCCGGGCATCTGAGGAGGGGTCAGGCCCTGTCTGAAGGGGTCCAGCTTGAAGCTCTGTGAATCTAGACTGAGATTCTGCTGGGGGAGTGAATATGAACCTGCGCATTCCAGCTCCACAGGCAGAGCTCCACAAGAGGGCGCTGTGGGCATACAAAAGAAAAATAAATAACTTAATGTAGCTTTATTTATATACAATCTCTACATAGTCAAGCCCGAAATTATGAATAATTAATTATGGGGTAGAAATGATTTTGGGATTGACTGTTATTGATGACTGTTAACCCCATCAGGTCACTTTAAACCTTGAGAGAAAGGATGTTTTTGGATCATATCTTTTTTGTTTATGATACAAAGTGTAAACTGTGGCTTGACGTCTGATTAACATATTTGTGGTATCATTGCAATTAATAAAGTAAAGTATAAAAGTATAAAAAGTAAAATGATATTCTTCATGGCAGTGTTTTCGCTATTTTTACATTTGTTTAAATACATTTGAAACCGCTATCCCAACTTTCTTCCACATATATTTTTTTGTGTTTAAACTCACGAGTTAATGATAACAGAGTTTTTATTTTTGAGTGAACTATTTTGTTAGAATGTCTCTCCATTATAATGTACAGTATGTTCTATAATGTGCAGTCTTTATAACAAAAAACGTGAAAACGGTTGTACCCTCCCTACTCTCCAAGAACTGTACTTATCCAGAGCGAGCAGAAGGGCTGCCAAAATCACTCTGGACCCCTCACACCCAGCACACTGCCTCTTTGAACTTTTACCTTCTGGCCGACGCTACAGAGCACTGTGCACCAGAACAGCCCGACACAGAAACAGTTTCTTCCCTCAGGCAATCCATCTTATGAACACTTTATGATAGTAATTGTGACAAACATCACTACTTGCTATACACTTTAGACACATACACTTATTTAAAACATACTTTACATGCCAGTTTGCACATAATAGCTGCACATATAACGCTGTATATAGTAATATACCTGTACATACACCTGTCAACCTGCATATCTGCATTCACTACTTACTTCTATTTTTAAAATATATTTATTATCTGTTTTTTGTCCTGTCTCTGTCATTCTGTTGCACTGTAGAAGCTTCTGTCACGAAAGCAAATTCCTCGTATGTGTGAACATACCTGGCAATAAAGCTCTTTCTGATTTTGATTCTGATTCTGATTTTATTTTGTCTCATTTAGGCAAGTCTTAAGAACAGGGAAAATTTACATTTACATATTTCTGAACCTTAGAACATAATTCAGGTCTGAAGGAGATAATTGTATATGAATACATATACAAACAATATATATTCCTTAAAATTTGTCTGGTCAACAAGAGTTAAATGTTGTGGAACACTTCTAAAACATCTACTTTCAGAACAATAATGTTACCATGTTGTAGGTGCAGTCAGCTAAAATGGGTCAGGTTTTGGTTACAATTTCTCTGTGAAGCTTCATTTATCTCTTCCCTGCCCGCCTTAAAAAAACAGTCAATGTTATAATTAGGTTACATATCAACAAGTGAAGCGTAAAAGTCTATTACCATGTTTTTTTTACTGATTTCAATTTGTACATCACAGTTACAACAAATACCATAGTTAAACCTTAATTAATTTGCAATTATGGCGGTTTAACGAATACTTTTTGAATAAATTGTAGTACAAATACTTTTGAAATGGCGAATGTTCATAAAAGTTTCCTCTAGTCACATTACAATTTTAACTGAAGGGGGAATAAACTTTAAAATATAATATGTTATGGGAATTTCTTGGAATTTTTGTTGATTGGGAACATTCAAACAAAATGCACAGGGTAAATAGCACTGATGAAGGGTGAACTATAGTTTGAAATGTGGGGTTTAAATAGAGGATAACCAAAGATTATGCAACGTGTGAATATACCAGTATGTTGTTGTGATTGGCTCTCCCTTTTCTCCTGTGGGGACACAGTTTGCTTCTGCTGCTGTCTTCTCGCCAGTTTTTTCATCTGCAGAGACAATGAGATTCCCATAATAAAACATATCCATGTTCACATATACAGTGTTATGCATAACTTTGGATCTTTACAAGACCAAGATGGGGGCGCGTAAACATCACAAGGCTCAGTGTTTCTTCAGTTTCTGCAGTTTTGCAGTATTTTTCCTGCTTTATTTCATTTCTATTTATATATATATATCTTTTTTTTTGGTAATTTCTCAGCCACAATTAATATTTGATTAATTTGTGAATAAATTACTAACTCTACTACTTGTGTAATTATTAAATGTAAACCCATTTCGACCATTTCGGGTCTGTTTGTACAGAACAGATCCAGATCGTACAAAATACATCTTTTTTTATTTAGTACTGTCCTGAGTACTAAAGATATTTTAGGTCAAATATGTTACATAAAGCATATAGTACACAGTATTGTTTTTCTTATTTTGTTGAAATATAATTTTTTATTCCATTTAACACTGTCCTCAGAAGCAACAGAAGAATGAATGAATGCTTCCTGGAGGACAAACTAAAAAGTTTTAAAATGTTTCAGCCCCAGCTCTTTATGAACTGTGTTTCCTTCTGGAGCATTAGTGAGTGTTTTGAATCTTTTTAAATAGTTGTGTGTGTGTCCCTCAATCTACCTTAGTGTGAAAAAATGGATCTCAGATTCATATAATCACTGCTGGAAAGTGTTTAAATATGCAATTTTTTTTCCGATTGTCTACAGAACAAATAATCGTTATACAATGACTTGCCTGATTACCCTAACTTAGTTAAACTAATTAACCTAGCTAAGCCTTTAAATTGCACTTTAAGCTGAAATACTAGTATCTTAAAAAAATGTCTAGTAAAATATTATTTACTGTCATCATGGCAAAGATAAATGAAATCAGTTATTAGAAATGAGTTATTAAAACTATTAATTTTAGAAATGTGTTCCGTTAAACAGAAATTGGGAAATAAATAGGGGGGCTAATCATTCAGAAAGGCTAATAAATCTGACTTTAAATGTATATCTTAGGACAATAATACATACAAATAACTTATTTTGTGTACATTTTTCACATTTTGCAGATTCTGCAAGGGGATTGCATGACTTTTGCATAACATTGTGAGTTATGAGGAAAGTAATAAGAGAAAATATCCTTTAAAAATGCCAAGGAAGGCTGAAAGCACACACAGCGCTAACCCTGAAAGGAAATCCAAGTCTAATCTAAGGTTATCTATACATAATATGTCATCGTTTCCTACATGAGGCAATAACACAGCTTGTTTCCTGATTGGCAAGCTGGTGTGCTGCAGAAAGAGCTCTGTTATCAATTGCATAAGTTGATGTTCTTTCAATGAGTGTGTTTGTCTCTGTCGGCGGGCATCACGTTACCTTGGCTCTTTGGTTCTGGAACCAGACCTGAACGACTCGTACGCTTAGTCCTGTCTCTGCTGCCAGAGTCTCCCTCACCTTACAATAGACAGACAGACAGAGACTGAGCCACAGGCTGACCTTCATGCTCTGCGGGTCATGTAGGCTAACTGATAAACTGACCCGCACTGAAGTATCAGATCAACAACAGATACAGTTCAGACCAGCTGCAGCTGCACAAAAACTTCCTTCACAAATTTACAAAAGACATGCATATAAAAAATACTGTTGATATAATATATCTATATTACATAAGTGTAACGCTCCTTTGTTGTTGACGGAAGACATGGTGAGACGAACACGGGATATAGTAACAAAACGGATTTATTAACAAAAACACTTACTGGGGATACAAACACTGGATACAGGTTGACGGGACAAGGACGAGGACCAAAGAACCAAAATACCGGACCACAATGGACACAGACAAAAGGGTATAAATAGACAGAGGGATGATGAAACTAATAACACAAAAGGGATGAACACAGGTGGGATGAAGCAACACTGACGATGGCGGGAAAGACAGGACAAAGGAATCACATGACAAAAACAATAGCACATGACATGGACGAACACTGACAGTACCCCCCCCCTTTTTGAAGGCGCGTCCTCGCGCCTTAAACAGGAAACAAGAAAACGAAGGAGGGTAGAAGGGGAGGGTACAAGGGAGGAGTCTGAGGGAGACACAGGAAGGGAACTGGAGCAGGAGGACCCAGGACACAGCCAGAAGGACGGCCCCGGGCTGAGTCGAGGAAGGGAGGAACCATGGAGGAGGAGTGGCTGCTGACTCCAGGGGGCCGACCAAGGGAGACGCCGCTGATGGCGGTGGAGCTCAAGGAAGTGACGGAGAGCCGTAGGGCGAAGGTGACGCCGAGGTCTCTGAGGGCCGGGCGAAGCCAGCGGCTCACCCAAGCAAGGCGACGGGGGGTTTCGGAAGCCCGCGGCGTAGCCAGAGCGACGAAGGACCAAGGCGTAGCTGGAGGGAAGGAGGAGCTCAACGCAGCTCATCGGCTGGAGGTGGCTCTCCGTCTGCGGTGGGCTCTGGCAAGCGCTCCCTGCAGGTGGATGGTGATGCTTGGCTGGTCACTGGGTCTGGAGTGGCACTGACGAGATCTTCCTCCAGAAAGGCGGTGAGTGGAAATCCTTTACTCGCCAGTGTCCACTCCATTCTTGCGGCGATGTTGCCCTGAGGACCATCTTCAGACGATCGTGCTCTGCTAGAGATGATGGGCGTGCAGAGCACGGCGCCCGGAAAGCTGTTGGCAGTCGCTCGGATATGGTCCTCAGGGCTGCTTTCCCCCTGCTCCAGCAGGCGGTGATGACGAACGGGAAGGTGGGTGGGGTCCAGGGAAACACGAAAGGAAGAAAATAAAACACTGAGGGGTAAAAAGACTATAAAAAGAAAATCGGGGGAAAACACGCCGCTATTTGTGGGTCCGGTATTATGTAACGCTCCTTTGTTGTTGACGGAAGACATGGTGAGACGAACACGGGATATAGTAACAAAACGGATTTATTAACAAAAACAATTACTGGGGATACAAACACTGGATACAGGTTGACGGGACGAGGACGAGACAACCAAAGAACCAAAACACCGGACCACAATGGACACAGACAAAAGGGTATAAATAGACAGAGGGATGATGAAACTAATAACACACAAGGGATGAACACAGGTGGGATGAATCAACACTGACGATGGCGGGAAAGACAGGACAAAGGAATCACATGACAAAAACAATAGCACATGACATGGACGAACACTGACAATAAGGGTCTAGCTCGTGCCATGATCATGCAGAGGACCTAGAGGGAGACTTATAATTTATGATGATGATGATCATGATGATGATGATTATTATTATTATTATTATTATTTGTCCTCCCGACCTTCTCTTCATTATTATTATATTATATTTATTTATTTATTTATTTATCCTCCCAGCATCCTCCTCATTATTATTATTATTATTATTATTATTATTATTATTATTATTAACATTACCATGCAAAATCTCCCTAATTT
>CAIGQW010015581.1:11261150-11273259 GCA_903798125.1 Danio choprae | reverse complement strand
TTGTTGTTGTTGTTGTTGTTGTTGTTGTTGTTGTTGTTGTTGTTGTTTTGTGAAAGAAAATGACAATTGGTCATTTGTTATGATTGAAACTCAGGGTAAGTTCACAAATACTGCTTTCCTAACTCTTGTAAACTTAAAATATTGATATTTTCCTTTTATTACAATTTTATTCATATTTCTTTTTTATTCTAAAAGTATTAAAACCTGCCTTAAAACATTTGTATTGTCATGCAAAAATAAAATGCTGTAATTTTAAGGTAAAAATGTGTGTCAAAGAAATTTATGAAAACACCACAGCAAGCATTTTTTGGGGTTTAAAAGTAGATAAATAGACATCTACAGATGTCCAAACGTAGACGTCTTGGCTAAAACAAGGCTAAATTTGGGCTGTCAGTCAACAAATAGACAGGAATTAATGACTACATGTGAAGTCTGTCTAACCTATTTCATCACTAGTCTATTTTACACTGTAGACTTCTATTAGATTTTCAATGACAACCCAAATCAAGCCTTGTTTTAGCCAAGATGTTTGGATGTCTATTAGACATCTATTAAACACAAAATTGCTTGGTGGGACATTTTTTTTTCATCTTGCCTACCACCCCTGATTTTAACCACCAGATCATTAGTAGAAGCACAACAACCTTGGGAGTATATCAGATAAAAAAATGACATCCAAAATGAGCAACCAACTTTGTTTGTCCAGGAATAGCACAATACCTGAGTCAGAGGAGGTAGGACTGGCCAGTTGGTTGTGGAAGTGTGTGGCACAGAAGAGGCCGTCTCCTGTGAGCACACAGTGATCTCCCTTCTGCAGCCGGCAGCCGCACACACAGCAGCAGAAGCAGCGCAGGTGGAAAACAGCAGAGCCATGCGCGCGCATCACCAGCTCAGATGGAGAGATGATCTCTGAACAGCCCTGACACCGCACCACAAACAGCCTGAAAGGGCAACACAAAAGAGCAGTTCGTCAATATAGCTGTTCATATATACAGTTGAAGTCAAATTTATTAGCCCCACTGTGAATTATTTTTTCCAATTAACTCTTTAAATTGCACTTTATGCTGAATACTAGCATCTTGAAAAATATGTAGTAAAATATTATGTACAGTCATCATGGCAAATACAGTATATCTTTAAATGGGCAAAACAGTGAATGATTGTGCTCTTTGACTGATGGGAAAAAAATTTGAATAATTACATTTTTTGTTTTTGAATGAAGACATAAACTTGAATTTAATTCCCAATTTCTTGCACAAAATTCACCTTTCACCTTTAACGTCGCAACTTGGTGCCTGCAAGTCTACACACACAGCTGAGTCTCTGGTTATCTTTAAGAAATGTCTGAAGACACATTTGTTTCATCAACACTTAGCTGACTAACAATAGCAGTTACTAGTTATTCTTTTCCTGCTTTTCCTGTTTGTCTGATATAAAAAATTTAAAAAAATCTAAACCAACTTAGACTTTTCATGGCATATATCAATGCTGTCTAGTGACCTGAAGTGCTTCTGTTATCCTCATTCGTACATCTCTTTGGGTAAAAGTGTTTGCTAAATGTAAATGCAAATTCCAATCTAAGCACAAATCACTGATTGAAGCAAATCAGTGAATATTTAAATGCTAAACTGCAAAAAACAATACAAAACGAAAAAATATGTAAAAAGGGAAAAACCAAAGAAACAAACAAACAAAAAAAGTGGAAAAAGGAAATATATGAATAAAACACAGTTTCTTAAACTTCAATTTTTATCTTTTATTCATTCATTCATTTTCCTTTGGCTTAGTCCCTTTATTCATCAGGGGTCGTCACAGCGGAATGAACCGCCAACTTATCCAGCATATGTTTTATACAGCGGATGCCCTTCCAGCCGCAACCCAGTACTGGGAAACATCCATTCACACACATACACTACAGCCAGTTTAGTTTATTCAATTCACCTATAGCGCATGTCTTTAGACTTTGGGGGAAACTGGAGCACCCAGAGAAAACCCACGCCAAGATGAGGAGAACATGCAAACTCCACACAGAAATGCCAACTGACCCAGCCGGGACTCGAACCAGCGACCTTCTTGCTGTGAGGCTAACCACACCGTGCTGCCCCTAATTTTGTTGTTTTAGCATTTAATTTCTTTTGTTTTACTTTTTTTTGTCCAATTGAACTAAACGAAAAGTAAAACAGTGGAGTTAATGATTATTTTACTTATTTTATATCAAGTATCAAAAAGCGTCTTAGTTTTATGGTTTTTATGGTCATTTTAGTTTACTAACAACCCAGGATTCTAATATCTTTAGTGTACTGACAGACAATAATCAAAGGGCTATTATTTAAAGAAACTGTGTTTGATGAGTCAAAAAAACACAATATATACATTTTTATACTGTACATGATTGAAATTGAAAACACGCTTTTGTAACATTAATGCAAGACACCAAAGTTAAAAGCTTATAAACTAAAAGATTTCACCATACAATTGTGACGTTTACTGATAAATGATTGTGCCAGTAGGGCATCCAGTTAGACATGCACTAATTTACATACATTTTTAGAACAAAAACCTGAACACTGAAGACAGGTTCAAGTTAATTAATTTCACGTTACTTAAATGTTTTATATAGTGAATTTCTGAAATGTCTTTATCCCTCAAAAAAAGAAAGAAAATAAATTAGAAATGTTCCCACTGCAGTGGCCTGGAGTAAAAGCAGCACAAATGTTAATAATTCTGCTTTAAGCTGTTTCTAAATTCAGAACCTTTTCCTGTTTTAGCATTTTCAGCACTCAAAAAAATGACATTTGCTGTTTGTTCAAACTACTTACTTAAAATAAGCTGAAACAACACAACTATTTAAGTGTTTTGGGACAACTTAGTTGTTTTATGTTTTTTTGTTTATGTTTAATCTACTTAAATTTGTAAAAACTAATAAGTTAACATAATTCCTTCCTGTTGTCCCAACATAAATCGATTGTGTGGAACACAACATTTTTACAGTGTGATTGTCCATAAAGTAACACATTTTTAATTTTAGACCACATATATTGATTGCTTTCATGAAGAGAATATCAACCAGTAATTAAAACAAAATTATAGACAAAATCTCTGCAGCAGGTTTAACATGAACTAAAACATTTTTTAAATGATTAATTAATTAGTTATTGTATTTATTATTAGTTATTGTATGGTGTTATAGTAAAACTTTACATAAACAAAGCACAATATAAAAATATTCAGAAAAGGAATAAAAGTTTGGTAAATAAATTCTACTGAAGTCGAGATTTCTAAGTGGGAAAAAAAACTATTTTGAGAAAGATATTGTTATTGGTATCTAAATATAGATGAACAGATAAATACAAACACTGCATTTTGGATTTTTTTTTTTTCATTAGTCTAAAAGAAGACATGCAATGCCACACAAAACCTCAGTGGGTTTGCCCATAGTGTCTTACTTGAAGAAATAACCTGTCAGTCTTCATCTGACGCTATCACACCTCTCTGGAAGCCCTCCTGTCAGATTCACCCTAAAACGTAAACCCCAGCTCGGCTCTCTGCCCCCCTCCGGGCACGGAAATCTCAGGCCAGTTTGACAAACAGAAAATGTGGTGTCTGCCAGGGCAGGACAATGGCAGCGAGGCTCAGGGCCAGCTCCCTCTTTTGTCTGGGTTTGGTTAAGTGGAGTTAAGATCATTCCCTGGACCGCCGGGAGGCCTGATTCTTTCCCTCCGTCTGGAGCCACGGCCTGCAGAGCTGCTTTCTCCCGCTACCCCGGGAGTCCTGCCCCGGACACAGTGCTGGAGCCGGACGCCTCTGTCTGACCCGCTGAAGCCCAGCTCTGGTTGCCAGGCGCTGAGATGCACACTCAGCCTGCTGGAGGTATGTGTCTGCACCCCTGTTTTTGCTCCGGTCTCACTTCTTGATGGACAGGGCGACTCAGCAACATTCCTGGAATCTCTGATGCTCCACTACCGGTCAAATGTTTGGGACAGTTATGATTTTTATGTTTGTAAAAGATATTGTGATCAATTTTAAAAATTGAAAAAGAAATGTGGTAAAATATTTTTAGAATTCAAAATAACTCTTTTAGCATATTTTAAAATACACTTTTTTTCCCTGTGATGTAATGCTAAATTCTTCCACAGCCATTTCTCAAAAGTCATTATGATACACTTTGGTACAATAGCTGTCACTGGGTTCATACTGGCACTTTAAATGTACATTTTAGTACCTAATCTCAGGTATCTCAGTATCTCCGCTAGGTGCAGTGTGTTCATGTACAGAAAAAAAAAATCCTCTTCGGATGAGTATGAATTGAAACATCCCAAAGCCATGCATTTTTGAGGAATATTAGTGTTGCTCTGGAAACTGAGAGCTCTTTTGGGTTCAGCAGAGGGACAGAAAAGAGTGAATTCTGTACTCCATCATAAAAAACACTGTTGCTGTTTGAGCGTGAATACACATTTTTGTAAACTGCAGGCTGTCTACACTAAAATAACAGTTGTTTAAATTTTGCCCATATATCTTATGATTCACAGACATTTTCTGTTTCTTTGCTTTTAAATTGCATTATACACTGTAAAAATATCCGTAACTTAGCAGTTTTCCATATTTTGTGATTCATGTATTTATTTTATTTTTCACCCATTTATTTATGCATTTAAATTGTATTATGGGACCTTGCTCTTTCTTCCAGACTTTTAACCTTGAAAAGTGAATTTTATTAACATTTTTAATAGTTTAAAGTGATATATTGTCTGGGTTGGTGTTGTATATTATTTCTTATACATTAAATTATTACTAAAATGTCAATAAAACTACTAAAATGTCAATTAAAGTCACTTTGCTAAACATCAAAAGTTGACAAAGCAGAGATCAGCATCCCATAATGTAATTCACAACATATTGTATAATAAGCAATACAAATAGAAGTAATAAAATAACAATTGGCAAATAGTGGCCCAGTTCATTACCCAGTTTTTGTACTGTAATTTACATAACCAACTCAGACATTGTATTGTTTTAAACCACTATAGCAAAAAGATGAAATCCAAGACCTCTCTCATCCTCCAGAGACATCAATGGTCCCAAGATGTTCAAAGTCCAGATAAAAATCCAAAAACATTTCATGAGACTTCAATGGTTCAACTGTAATCAAATGAAGTTCCTAGAACAAAATTGTGAGCACCAAAAAAAAAAAAAAAAAGTAAAAACTATTTGTCAATGTTTTCTCTTCCTTGTCAGGTCATTAGGATGCATGTTTACTATGAGCAATACGACGTATTGCCATTAGAGTGAAAAGAGCAACACACAAGCATCATATTGCCTGTAATAAATACACCAGGACTTGATGTGGCTGAAGAGAGAACACAGGCGAAAAAAGTCATTTTGCAGTTTTTTTGGCACACAAAAGTGTTCTTGGACCTTCATGTGATTATCAGAATCAGAATCAGAAAGAGCAATATTGCCAGGTATGTTTACACATACGAGGAATTTGCTTTTGTGACAGAAGCTTCTACAGTGCAACAGAATTACAGAGACAGGACAAAAAACAGATAATAAATATATTTTAAAAATAGAAGTAAGTATTGAATGCAGATATGCAAATTGACAAGTGTATGTACAGGTATATTACTATATAGAACATAGCTGATCCACTGAAGTCACATGGAATTTTGGGACCATTGCAGTCTATGGACGATGGGAGAGCTCCTGGATTTCATCTAAAATATCTTCATTTGTGTTCCGAAGACGAAGGAATGTCTCAGGGGTTTGGAAGACATGAGGGTGAGCAATAACAAAATATTAATTTTGGAGTAAACTGATCCTTTAATACAGTTTACCATTAAAATTATCGTTCCAAATAATCCTGGTTGGGAATCACTAAAATATTGCACTCCATGATCTCTTAAAACAAAAACTGATCAAGAGCTTGGGGATCATTCTTGCAAATTCATCAGCTACAATCCTCTAATTAAAGTCTAAGCATCACTTTGAGTCCAAATCAAACTGATCACCGTAATAAAACAGTGAATTATCTCATAACAAAGCAGCCTGCTGACCCATTTCCAATAAAGCTGCTCCTTAACCTGGTCAGTAAGTGCTGGGTCAGCGAGCTCCACACACCCGCGCCCACAGTGAAGCCCTGGCCTACTGGGTAGAAGTGCCAGCCAAATGCTGTGTATGTGGCTAATTGGTCAGGTCAGATATCTCACGCTCGGACGGGCATCAAGCAGGGGCACCACTGGGCACCAACCTATCCAGATGCCTTGACATTCTTCACACACACAGAGATCCCCGCTAGATGAACCCCCTCCTCAACACACAAACACACTCATATTCTCCTATGCGAGGCTCTTCTGCACCCACAGCATATGGTCCAATCCTCCATTCAGCCTCAGTGCTCTTATTAAAAGCACAGTGGTCACTTCACAATCATTATTACTTTGGCTGATGGACTCCTAATGTGAGATGCACTGCAGGATTTGCAGAAGGCAGAGGTTTTGTTAAAAATCTAATCAGGTACTGAAATTAAATGTATAGGAGGATACATACCCAACTTTGGTTTCCCCCACAGTCCAAAGGCATGCGCTAAAGGTGAATTGGGTAAACAAAAATTGACCATAGTGTATGAGTGTGTGTGAATTTGAGAGTGTATGAGTGTTTCCCAGTACTGGGTTGCGGCTGGAAGGGCATCCACTGCATAAAACATATGCCGGATTAGTTTGCAGTTCATTCTGATGTGGCGACCCCTGATAAATAAGGGAAGGGTGAATATAAGGGTAAATAATGGCAGAAGTTTCATTTTTGGGTGAACTATCCCTATAAGAGTTTTAATCACTCTCAGATGGTGATCAGAACTCAAAAAGTGCATAACAACTTTTCAACACAAGTGCAATACTTCATGATGTTTAACATTAAAGTCATCTTTATTGGTGGCTGGGAATCACTGAAGAAATATGCTCCACGGAGGATGATGTCATCCACTTATAAAAAGCCCCGAGATCATTCTTTCAGATTAATTTACTACTTTTTGACAAACAAACAACAGTACAGAGAACAAGCTAGTGAGGCCAGATATCCCAATCATTTCATACTGCTGTTGTACTCCACCAACAAAAATCATAATATGTACAATAATATTTGCTCATCTTATTTTGATAGTTATATAGTAGTGCTTGTAATAAAGGATGTCTCTGTGTGCTACATTATTTTGTAAAAATTCATTTGCACTCATAATCTTGTATCAAATACCATAACCTTCCCTGCCCCCTCACAATGACTTTTCCTAATTTGTGGTCACATGGCTCTCAGAGCGTTTCTTCTTTCTGCTCTGCTTTGTACATTCGTCAGTCTTCCTTCATATTGTTAATAACACCTGACTTTCAACAATCCAGTCAGTTCCTTATGAACACAATCATTCACCACCCTACATTTTAGGACTAGTTCAATTGGATGAACCTCACAATATGGGAAAAAGGAGAACCTTAACTTCTGTTTCATGGCGACTTTAAGCAATTTTGGACAATTTCCTGTCTCCATTCATGTTATCTTACACTGAAATAAAGTTTACAATCATAAAAGTTCCAAAAAGGGTTGTTCTGCAGTAATGCCATAGAAGAGCCATTTTAGGTTAATTAAAGCAGGTTTTTAACATTTTTATCTGGGGCCTTGGGACCCCCAGGGCAAGAAAGTGCCAGGGGGTATGTAAAAATATTTGGGTGAAAGGACAGGAGTCTAAAATGTAAAATTACATAAAAAAAGAAATAAATAAATAACTAATTACATAATAAGCTTAAGGGGCCTCACAGTGGCGCAGTGGGTAGCACGTTCGCCTCACAGCAAGAAGGTCGCTGGTTCGAGCCTCGGCTGGGTCAGTTGGCGGTTCTGTGTGGAATTTGCATGTTCTCCCTGTGCTGGCGTGGGTTTCCTCCAGGTGCTCCGGTTTCCCCCACAAGTCCAAAGACATGCGCTATAGGCGAATTGGGTAAGCTAAATTGTCTGTAGTGTATGAGTGTGAATGGGTGTGTATGGATGTTTCCCAGGGATGGGTTGCAGCTGGAAGGGCATCCGCTGTGTGAAACATATGCTGGATAAGTTGGCGGTTCGTTCCGCTGTGGCGACCCCAGATTAATAAAGGGACTAAGCCGAAATGAAAATGAATGAATGAATGAATGAAAAGCTTAAAAAGAATCAAATGTTAAAGGGAATGTTCACCCAAAATGAAACTTTATCATCTACTCACCCTTCACTAACCATTTCTAACTTGTTTAAGTTTCTTCCTTCCTTTGGACACAAAAGGAGATACTCTGAAGAAAGCCAAAAACCTATATTTTCCTTAGCATTTGTTTTTCCTACTATGGAAGTCAATGGATGCAGGTTTTCAGCTTTCTTCAAAATATTTTCTTTTGTGTTCAAAAGAAATAAGAAACTCAAAGGTTTGAAACCACTTGAGGGTGAGTAAATAAGTAAATGTTTATGTTTGGATGAGCTGTCCCTTTAAGGTACATAAAAACATATAGCGTTTAAACAAATAAGCCTGAATAAAATTGGATTAAAACAACTTAATAATTACAAAATAATACACCAATAAAGTCAATTAAGATTCAAACTGATTAATAATACATAAACAAACTAAATAGGCTACATTCAAAATAATTTAAATAAAAAATACAAATAGGCTACATTTGTCAGGTAAGACGCCATATTGAATTCTGCACGCCAGAAGCCTGGCTTTCTCACCTGTCAAAAATGAAACGCACCTCTACCTCTACTAACGTCGATCACGCTCGGTCGTTTGGCAGACTTTTTCGCATTTGGAGGTGAGAATGTGAACCAGACTGAGTTTTGGGGCTAGCAGGGGGTCCGAGCATCGTGTCGATGTGGCCATATGCCGTCCCCAGCTTGCCGTTGCCACGCCGATGGGTCCTGCTAATTTAACACATCTTGACAGCGTGTCAGTAGTGCTGTCCTCCTGATCTAACCGTGTGTTTGTGTTTATGTGTGTGTGAAAGCCGCCTCACATTCCACGGCC
The DNA here is from genome assembly GCA_903798125.1 of Danio choprae. Classification (NCBI taxonomy): domain Eukaryota; kingdom Metazoa; phylum Chordata; class Actinopteri; order Cypriniformes; family Danionidae; genus Danio; species Danio choprae. The sequence goes on along the minus strand of CAIGQW010015581.1, from coordinate 11,264,234 downwards.
CACCGCGACCCTTCCTCCTGCAGTCACCTTGTCTTTCTTTCAGGACTTCCGTGCCAAAGTCTCCCAATACACAAAACACAACACCAAGACAAGCATATAGGCCGAGGAAAATGTCCATTTTAAAAGGTAAACGTTTATGCTAACAAAACAGCCTGTAGAGCATGGCAGGATAATCCGCAAGTAACCTTTCTGTCTGGATACAGCAGGAAATTTGTTGCAAATTAAAATCTGAACAAATTAAAATTATGTTGTGAGCATTGAGCAAATTTAATAGCAAGAAATTACATCAGTTTGCTGCATTTAAACATTAGAGTCCATTACCCTACATCAAAAAAACCAACAACTTTAAATGCTTAAGCCTACTTAAAACGTGTATCTATGTATACAAAGTATAAAACTTTAACTTTTTATTTCTTTAACTGTTTATTTCAATTTTCTAAATAATAATATTAAAACAAATTTACACTATTATTATTTATTATAACATTTTTTTTACATCTAATTACTTACACAATAATTGTTTGTAAGCCTTAAATATTTAAAGGTTAAATCGCTTTCACGTTTATAGACTACTAGACAGTCCTAATATGACCAGTCATTTTTTACATTTTCTATAGCCTACAATTTCTTAAAAATAAATGTTCCAGATTGGGCGGTTTCGCAGTGACGCAATTAAAAGAACATTTAGCGTCTCCGTAGAACATTTCAGTCATTGGTTCTCTTACAGTGAGGAATAATTTAAATAAATCGAAATTAGCAAGATATAATATTTCTCGCAATGATCTCATGCATTGATTTGAGAATAATATATCGCGACGTCAAAATAAAACATTTATAGGCAAAACAAAAGAGCAAGATCTTCATGCTAAACTTAAGATAATATAAACACGTAGCATGGAACTAACTTTTGACTTCCGTGGACTCACATCACACACTTTCCGTGTTGAACTTCAAACAGTAGGACAATTCCAAGTGTATCATAAAACGAAATAACTGTTTACACGAACAGCAGTAAATATGGACTTACTTCTGGTAGTCTCGCTTGCAGTAGAGTGTTTTATTGCGGAGGAAGCAGGTGTCTTTCAGAGGCTCGCGACATGATGCGCAGTGCAGGCAGCGCTCGTGCCACAGCCCGTCCTGCACGCGGAGCAGGTACCTGTCCCGGATGAGCTCATTACACCCCTCACACACGCTCTTTCTCCACATGTCTGCAAAAACGACAAACTTGTCATCCATCTGGCACTTCATTATCCAGAGAGTGTCATTTCATGCGCATGTTAGACAAACGAACCCAAATATGTTTTGTTTTGTTAGGGTCTGGAAGTTAAAAGGATAAATTGTATCGTTTTTAAACTGGATTTACAGCGAGAATGAAAAGTACCAAAATATATAAAAGCACGTTTAGAAATTAATAGCCAATGATAAAAAAGAATGATGATAAGATGGGTTAAATCAAAAACGAAAGCTCAACGAAATAACAAAAAAAAGAAAACAGCACAAAAGATTTTATAATAAACTATAATTTCAAATCTTGTTACAGAGTAATAATGCAATTATCTTTTATTTGTGCGACATCAAAAAAAAGTGAGTCAAGGCGCATACCATTACTGTAACGTAGCCTATCAGCATGCTTTTATCAACACTAAACGACACAAAAAACTTTTGAAGATGCTATATCGAGTAACACATGCACTTACCATTTAAAAGAATAAATCCAATTTCCTGTTGTACCTTATTTCGACGGAACGTCAGATAGTTGTAAACGCACACAAAAGAGCCATGTGAAAATAAACCTGAAAGTCAGATACTCTCTCTCTCTCTCTCTCTCTCTCTCTCTCTCTCTCTCTCTCTCTCTCTCTCTCTCTGTCTGTCAAACCCACACACACGCGCGCGCACATCCCTCTCTCTCCTCCCATCAGCAGGTGGAGTGCGCAATAAGTACAGTCATTAAAACTTACGAAGCCTAAATACATATACACATTTTTAATTGAACAAAACTGTAGGGTAAATAAATATCACTTAAGCATGACAAAAAGTATTGGGATATTTGGGTGTGAAAAGCCACAAAGATATTTCGGTTGCACATACACTAATAAATGCTGGGTTATCAAAACCTTAAATTGGGTAAAATAGACAAACTCAACCGCTGGGTTCAAATGTTACATATATTTAGCATTATAGCATTTTTAGAGTATAAAAACAGTAAAATGAAACGGAAACGTATCAAATGATTTCCTATTTTTTCCCATTAATTATTGATTAAATGTATTATAAAACGTGATGTCCTGAAAAATGGCAATAGGTTTATGTTTATTAAACAAATACAATGCATAAACAAATATGCACACTCAGTTGTCGATTTATTGTTTTTCTAGTATTTGTTCCGTTTCTGAAAATCTTTTTATTAGGTTAGATAAGCATGAAATATTCTGAAAAGTAGTCTACACTCTTAAAATGCTGGTTTTTAACTCGACGTTGGGTCAAGTATGGACAAACCTTTAACAGTTGGGTAAAAAAATGTAATTGAAAAAAATATATATATATGTTTGTATCTGTCCCAACCATCGCTGTTACGTAATACACAATTACATCTTTCAGAGTGTAGCCTAGTCTATGTGCAAAATAAATGTTGATTATATGTTACATGCACAACACGGGCTCATTGAGATCCTAAACATACATACGGAGAAAATGCCAAATCATGTTGTGTTCATATTATTCCAATCATAATTTATTTAAATTGTGAAAATGAATTAGCCTATATGAAACAGTTACATACGCTTTATCATTGATTTGAAGCTTTTATGCAGGCTAACAGCTTGCAAGCAGCTCTACACCCCACCTCCTGTACATTAGCTTACAATGTGTCCCATTTTCACTAATCATCATTAACTGTAAATACTAATTATTTTCAATATTTAAGATACTATAAAACGTGTACACTTTTGTATATATTATTACGTCAGAATAAGCATGTTGTTTTATAGCCTATATACATACATTTCCTCGAACATTTTTTCACATATGAACACATGCTCGAAAAAACACACACACACACACACACACACACACACACACACACAC
>CAIGQW010015581.1:11197996-11235172 GCA_903798125.1 Danio choprae | reverse complement strand
CACACACACACACACACACACACACACACACACACACACACACACGTTTGTTTTTGTGTAAAGTGGGGACATTACATAGGTTTCCATTCATTTTATTCTGTCCAAAGCGTATATAGTATTGGCCTAAGCCCACCCTACCCCTAAACCCACCATCACAGGAGACTGTGTACAGCTTTACTCTCTGAATAAACTCATTCTGTGTGGTTTATAAGCTGCTGGAGAAATGAGGACGTCAGCAATGTCCTCATATTTCACCTCCTTTTTGTAATACCTGTGTCATACATATGTCATTATACAGATTTGTGTCCTGACATGTCACAAAAACACGTACACACACACACACACACACACACACACACACACACACACTATACCCTCATGTTTTTCTTATCAGTACTGCTATAATAACGCATTATGTTCATGCTCATGTCCTCAGAATCACTGACAGAGGTGAAAATGAGCAGGACTTGTGCCTTCAGGAGCTCTCAGGCATACTGGGATTTTTCATAGGCGTTATGGAGTGCTGTTACAGATGTAATGCAATTTTCTGGAGCGCTTGTGTTTAAGAACATGTGTGTCCTGTTTGCACTATAGATATATAGGTCTCTATGCTGCTCTATGGACAACAGGGTCAATGCTTGGCAAAGGAAAAGTAAAGTGGATACTAAAGAATAATAGAGTATCAAGTAATGAAAGCACATATCCTGGACATAAATGTCAACGAACTCTGGTTGCGTCCTTTAGTAACCTCTGTATTACTCAAAACAAGCTCATTTTGTCACAAGAATTACTCGCCTTTTAAATAACTTATGCTGACAAAGGCTTTATTGTCACACAAAATAAAAATAAGGAAAATAAGGTAAAATAAGGACACAGACAGACAGACAGACAGACAGACAGACAGATAGCAAATGGTCAAAGAAAATGCTGACCTTTTGGAAACAAAGCTCACAGGAAATGAAGGAACATTAATCATAATGTTTCAAAACATCCTGTCATGTCATGACCTTTCGGCATATGATCATCTGTGCCAATAAGCACAAACTTGATTAAAAACCTAAAGGGTCTGTGATATCTAAATGATCACTGAATTGTATCACTTGAAATGTAATGATCAGCAGAGATCAGCAGGGACTGTTCTGCTGAATATTGCACAAGAGTCTGCTCATGTTTATCAAAATAAAACCGATTCTGAGTACTCATAAGAAAGCCTGAAAGCAATTTAAAACAGTGGCTGAGCCTCAGTCTCTGGCATGATCTCTGGAGAGCTGCACATTTCAAAACAATGTCAAAATGACCCATCCATATTTTCACTGGCTGCCAGTGTAAACAGTGTGGCAACTGCGGTCTGGTTTTTGAAAGCCTGATGATTCTTTTAACATTTGGTCAAAAAGTTTTTTTTAGGTATTTTAGGACAGTATTTGTGACATTATTTAATGCCCAAATTTATAATAACCCATTTTGCATGTGTTAGTATAGGTTACATGCATCTTATTATAGTTTGTGCTACATTGTAAAAAAAAACTCCACAAATTAAAAGTATGCTTTTTAATTGCATTTCCTTGATTGCATTGGACTGTGATCTTTTTCCAACCACTTTTAACCTTGAAAAGTTAGAAAAAGTGACTTTTATTAACATTTTTAATAGTTTAAAGTGATATATTGTCTGGGTTGGTGTTGAATGTTATGGTACAAAAACCTTGCAACACTACCAGTACATTTTTTTTGTTATTTCACAGACTTATTTTTTCTATATATTATTTCTTATCCATTATATTATTTCAAACTATTAAAAGGTCAGCAAAAGTCACTTTGTTAAACTGTGGAGTAGAATTTCAAACTTCCATAATGCAATTCACAACCCGAAATAAACCGAAAACACTTGTGAATCACAAAATACACAAACTGTATTTAACAGATATTTTTTACAGTGTAGTTGAAGCTCTCCATTAGAAATTAACAAATGTACACATTGTCAGAAGAATATTTGGTAAAACTTCGCTTTTGTGATTGTAAGGGAATTCACACTCAACTTTACATTCCCTGTTTAGTAAATCTGTCTCTTTGCCAAAACAAGGCTAAATTTGAGCTGTCAGTGGAAATCCAACACAATATAAAAAGCTATTCATTTTTTTTCTTAAAAAAGTGAGTAAACCTGTTGTAAATTGGAACTGCTAGTGTAACAACTTAATTTTAATACTTATGCACATAGTTCATTCACTTAATTTTGAGGCAATGGCAAAAAAAAATTATGTAAAGTCAACTAATCACTTCAAAAGCAATGGGTTTACTCACGTTTTTAAAATCAAGTCAACTATTCACATTTTACAGTGTATTCGTCTAAATATAGTCAAAAAACAAGACTTACTTAGATATACTTCACATGTGTAGCCATTGAGTCTTGTCTATTTGATGACTGGTCTATTTTTTGAACTATTAAAACAAAAAATGCTTGCTGGGTTGTACACTGGATTTTTTTTTATTACCTTGATGTACCAATCCATATCGCCAATGTAGAAAACGGGAAAACATCATCAACTGTTACAACATTTCTGAAACTGAGCTTGTTCATAGCTTGAGGATTTTGCTGAGGGTTAATGTAAAGTTTATTTTGTGACAGGAAAGAAACATGTAAAAAAGGTCACAAACATTTACCCTAAATGACATATGTATGCCTTTCACAACCCTCACAAACATTCTAGTGTAACCCTACCCTACCCTAACCATAACTATATAACATAAAACAAGCTGTTTTCTACTAACATTTCAAACACAACAAGTCAATCAATCCTTTCAGTTTTATCTCATAAAGAAGCCTAGAAATGAGCTTTATGTGCTAACTCAAAAAAAACGTATAAGCAACAGTAATTAATGAGTTATTTTATTGTGTTTTTATATGTATTTTTAAGCTACTAAAGGCTTCAACTGTACATGCTGTATACTTCATGCACATTAAAAAGTGTTCCCAAAGGAGGCTACACTGCAAACAGGATCTAACAGCACAAGACTGAATCATGTGTTCTCTCCCCTACTCATAACCTTTAGTAACTTCAGCAAAAGAGGCAGTTGAAGAATCAAAGTGAACTGGTAGAAGGAAGGATATAAAGGAAGAAGAGGGACTATTCTCTGTCTGTATTATGTCAGTGCTGAGTCATATGAACTGTAGGTTGTTGAAAAACTCTCCAAAGAATCTCAGAAAAAGAAACTTGCAGGACATTTTTTTCTCAGTACTGACCCCAAACCCTATACTGTTAATCAAAACAACCAAAAATTCACAATACAGGCTAACATTCTTACTTTGTTTCACAAAAAATATGTTTACAGGAACAGATAGTCAATTTAATTTCACATGGTTTCTTACACAATAGTATTATATGACCTCTACATTTTTACCACTGCACATTATTTGTAAATGTGTATATTTTCGAACCTTCTAAATCCCATGTGATCACATGTGAAAAACATCCACCGCATGCAGAAAAATATGTAACTTACAGTTGCAACAGCATGCATACCATGGATTAAATACTGTACTCTATATGGATAAAGCACCCAGACACCACACCCATATGTGCTTCTTAATCATATGCATTAAAATCAGCCATTAATGTTGTTTCTCCCTAACGGCTTTCACTCTTCTCGAACATGAGAGAAAAACCCAAGCATCAGTGTGGTCGGGCACAATGTCAGCATAATTGTAATGTACGTTTTACCCACAACAAGACCATGCAATTATTAAAAACCTAGAAATTATTCAATTAGGGCTGCACGATATTGGAAAAATCGGACATTGTGATATTTTGTTTTTCTGTGATTATATTTCGATATAAATTAAATTTCACCAGATGGATTAAATGACTCTACTTGCAAGGAATTCGTTATTTTAGACTGATTGGGATGATTCTGTAGGGAAGTGAATCTTGCATAAAATGTAATAAACAAATTATGAGCATAAATAAATATAATGGAACACAGATCCAAATGAAATAAACAGTGCTTTGTGGTTTTCTGGGGAGTCTAACAGTATTCAGGTACCGAAACTGAATTTTTAAATGTAAAATAACACTGTAAAGTCTTAACTGTATAAATAATTAAATAAATAATTTAAATATTCCCCTGATATTTTGACATGGAGCTCATAGTACTATAAAAATGTCCTGTAAGTTTCAGAATTCAACATTTAGTTTTCCTCTAAAATTGAAGGTCTGACAAAATCACAGGTTCTGGAATGTTCTGCTCTATGATGTAATAGGAAGGCTAAGCTCCGCCTCCACAGTAGATCAACTAACACTTCTACTTCACTGCCTGCTTAGCCCTGTTAATATGCAAAACTGCTAGCCAATCACAGCAGTGGGAGTTTACTTCTGAGTTTACAATCGGCCACACCCACCCAAATAGAGCCTTCTGATGATGAGGGTCAAAAACAGAACAGAATATAGTCAATTACTTCTCCTGTTCAAACTTTATATGCTCCCACTGAGCCAAGTAATGAGAAAGAACCAAATCTCCTACCACAGCTATGCTGATGACACTCAAGAGATCTACTTAGCCTTACTGCCTAATGACTACAGCCCCATTGCCACCTCTCTGCCAATGCATTGATGAAATTAACAGTTGGATGTGCCAAAACATTCTTCAGTTAAACAAAGAGAAAACTGAAGTCATTGCGTTTGGAAACAGAGATGAGGTTCTCAAGGTGAATGCGTACATTGGGTCTGAGGGTCAAACAACAAAAAATAAGGTCAAAAATCTTGGTGTGATTCTGGAGTCAGATCTGAGTTTCAGTAGTCATGTCAAGGCAGTAAGTAAATCAGCATACTATCATCTCAAAAACATTGCAAGAATTAGATGCGCGTGAGTGAGGACTTAGAGAAACTTGTTTATGCTTTTATCAGCAGCAGGGTGGATTACTGTAACAGCCTCCTCACTGGCCTTCCCAAAAAGACAGTTGCAGCTCATCCAGAAAGCTGCTGCCAGGATTCTGACCAGAACCAGAAAATCAGAGCACATCACACCTGTCCTCAGGTCTTTACACTGGCTCCCAGTTACATTCAGAATAGATTTTAAAATATTACAACTTGTCTATAAATCACTAAATGACCTCAGTAAATTACAGATATGCTCACTGAATACAAACCTAACAAATCACTCAGATCTTTAGGATCATATAAACTAGAAATTCCAAGAGTTAAGTCAAAGCAGGGTGAATCCGCCTTCAGCTACTGCTCCCCCCAATGCTGGAATCAGCTTCCAGAAATGATCAGATGTGCTCCAACATTAGGTACATTCAAATCCAGACTTAAAACACATCTGTTTAGCTGTGCCTTTACTGAATGAGCACTGTGCTACGTCCGACAGATCGCACTATTATGTCTTTCTTTTCTTTTTCATTCTTTTATAACCTGTTTTAACACATTTTAATCTGTTTTTATATTATTTATTATTTTTTCTTTATACTTCTCTCTTTTATTCCTGTTTATGTAAAGCACTTTGAATTGCCACTGTGTATGAAATGTGCTATATAAATAAACTTGCCTTGCCTTGCCTTACTTCTAAATTATGATTTTCTAAGATTTTAAAATCTAAAATTTCAAAATCTAAATTATGATTTTGTAAGTGTTCCTCAGAGAAAGTTACAAACCCCTCAAGACCCCTCATGACCCCTCTAAAGTTACAAACGGAACAATTTCTTGTGCCTGAATGGTTTAACATTTCTTGAAATGCTCATGGGCCTTGATAACAATAATAACAAATGAGAAACCTTTACACTTTAGTCATTCAGTTTTATTTAAATTTATGGTTATGTATTGCATTACGGAACCTTTAACTTTATAATGCTAAAAAAAAACTGTGCAGTTTATTGACGTTTTAATCATTTGAACTAATATACTGTATAAGAAATGCGTCAACACTCTCAGAGAAAGACCAAAACTAAAAGAGAAAGAATGGCAGAGAGTGGCCGTCAATCAGCCACGACAACTTCCATCACCGCTTTGTATTGTGTGATCAAATGAGAGTTTGTTCTTGTCATTCAAAGTATTTACACACACCTATACACACAAACACACGTCCCTCAACAAAACTATTGTCAGAGACAGAAAGAGCGAGAGAGATTGTGGATATAAAGGGCAGAAGAGAAAAGGAGAAGCATAGAAGTGATGGGGGGTGAAGTACTGTGAATGTGTGATATATAAAGGGATATACTGAAATAGATTGATCCGAGCAGACTTTCCGAAAATACCCACAATACTCTAGTGCCTCCTCACCCTGATCTATAACAGCTGAACAGCATTAGAGTACAAGAGCCTTGCCAACTCTACTCTTACTATCAACGGCGGAGTGCGGAGGTCACAGATTAACTACACAGGCTACTACTGATATGCTAAGTATACAGAAAAGATGCATGAAGCTGACAGTAAATACATTGATAGAGATTTCCGATTTGAAATAAGGGCTGTTTTTACCTTTCGTTTGTCAAGGAATCATGAATTGTGTCACTTTTTCCAAAAATGCATATTAAGCAGCACAACTTATTTATGATAAATAATAACAGAAAATGTAAAATGAGCAGCAAATCCTGCAGAGAGATAGAGCTTTGAGTTTATTGCCATATCATCTTCTTTGACCAATTTATGGCAAAAACAGATAACAGACATTTCATTCACAGACAGATCATTTTGAATGATTCACATTTAAAAACAATTCCTTTAAAACAAAATCTGCAATTCATGAACTGTAAAAAAGTATATAATCAATAAGTCATGACAACATAGGTTTTTGGTCAAAAACGTCTAATCATGTTTCAACTTCGGGGCGACGCGGTGGCGCAGTGAATAGCACAATCGCCTCACAGCAAGAAGGTCGCTGGTTCAGATTAATAAAGAGACCAAGCCGAAAAGAAAATGAATGAATGTTTCAACATTTTTTAAAGATATATGAGATTTAACTTGAAATATGTCAGTTTAATGTACAATAATATTTAATATTGTTAATTTGATTCAACTTAAACATTTAAGGCAGCAACTATTTTACTGTGCTCATATGACACTGAAGTATGGAGTAATTATGCTAAAAACTGCTTTGCCATTACAGGAATAAATGACGCTTTAAAATAGTAAACAGTAATTAGGAAAATAGTAAAAATATTTCAACAATTTCTTCTGTAGTTTTGCTTAAACCGATGCAGTACATATTAAAATACTATTACTTCATTTAATTGATCGTAATAAATACACTTTCATAAATATAATAATTAAACATATTATATAAAACATATTAAAGGGAGGGCATCACGGTGGCGCAGTGGGTACCATGATTGCCTCACGGCAAGAAGGTCGCTGGTTCGAGGCTGGGTCAGTTGCAATTTCTGTGTGGAGTTTGCATGTTTTCCCCGTGTTTGTGTGGGTTTCCTCCGGGTGCCCACAGTCCAAAGACATATAGGTGAATTGAATAAGCTAATTGGCCGTAGTGTATGTGTGTGAATGCAAAAGTGTATGGGTGTTTCCGACCCCTGATTAATAAAGGGACTAAGCCGAAAAGAAAATGAATGAATGAATATTAAAGGGATAGGAATAAAATATTGTAAAAAATTAAGTTGATTGAACATAAAACATTCAGGGCTTGAAATTAACACCCGCCAACCCGCCAAATGCGCAAAGCAACCGTGCCTGGAAGAAACGCAACTGGTGCGATTGGTTCTCTTTGTAATAGACTGGACAAAAAGCTATGATCGTGCACCCACAGTCCTGCTGCTTTTAAGAGCTCAAGATTTTTTTAAAAAACCGTGTGCGTGTGATCATCCTTTTTATTATCACTCATGGTATGTTTTTTACCTGCTTTCTTTTGCTTGCAGTTAGTTTTGTTAATATAGTTTAATTATCTTTTTTGTTACAATAACATTGCTTTAATATGAGATTAACTCCCCATTTATGTCTAGTTAACTGGTGATCTGGGACCTTTAGCCAGGACAGATTACTGTGCATATTTTAGATACATGACAATAGTTCTTTTTTTTAAAAAGCGCATGTATACAGCTATGTTTTAAATAATTATTTATTTTTGGTGTGGTCAGAGATAAATTTGGTAGATCCTTAATTTTGAGCCCTGAAAAGTCATGTGAAATAACTAATTGCAATGCGACACAACCCATTTGCTCATGCACATTGAGGAAGCTCATACACAACACACACAAAAAGTGAAATGAATGAGGAGGCATGTGGACATAACACAACATCTAAATCAAGTAATTTTAGCATGTCAAAGTCAAATGTACGCATATAAAATATATTTTTCCAACAACAAAAGTGAGGATAGTGAAAATGGCGAGTGGCTAGTAATGTTGGAAATCCACCAGATTAAAAAAGTTAATGTCAAGCCCTGAAAACAATTAAGTTATCCCATAAAACCCCCAAGAACTTTGTTGATTCAGCTCATTATAAATAAGTCGTTTGAACAAGCAGTGTGTGTATAGGAAACCTGTTTGAAAATTAATTATGAATTTGACCTGGCTGGAGCAAAAAAAATAATAATTCAGTGTCTTAAGTTAGATATACACTAGATATAAACAAAACAAAAGCAGGTGTATGAGAAGAGGCTGCCAGACTTGGATTGTCTTACTTAGAAACACTAAACAGTCTAACAGGTTTACAAATGCACGCAGCATACCAACACATCCATACAACTGCACATGAAAAATCAACTCAAAATAACTTCATCATTTCACACTGCACAGTTCTCTCATCATCCCTTAGGTTGCACATGTCATGTTGTTTCTAAGTACCTAAGTATTAAAGAATTTCAGTCTGGGATCTGATCTTAAATTCAGATACTATACCAGACTCGGATCAGCTCATATTATCATATACTCACATTGACTGTAGTGGCCGTTCTCACCGCCGTGACTCTGACCATGAAGAGGCAATGCCGCCGGATGCCACATGACCGCAGGCACCACTCAACCAAACCTCCACGGGCACAGTTAAGCACCTGTCCGAGCACAGACTCGCTCCGCTGACAGAACAGATGGGATATGAGCAAAGCGGGACGGCGGTAGGGGGAGGATCCGCAGGGAGGAGTCTGCTCGTTTATGGGATTACTGGGATTATCGACGATTGAATCCAGCAGGAACCGTTTACTGCCACAAAGATCAGCCTCCTTCCAAGCTTTGACAAGTCTCCTTCTGCACAGACTACGCTTTTTGCCTGCCCCGGACAGAGGCTCAAAGTGTCATTAAATCTATCGCTCCAGATGGGCCACCTGTTGCACGGCCAGGGATGAAGTGCGCTCAAGTGTGTGTCAGGTTTAAGTAATGAAGGATTCAGATTTGAAGGTTTACAGTGGACGTTGTTTTAAAATAGGTTGTGTTGTGTTTATTGTAATACCATATGAATGCTTCTATTAATGCCGTGAAGTGGCAATGGCAGGCCTTTTTCACTCATACATACACATTATAAATGTACTATGAAGTTCACAGCCAAGTCTGTTTGTGTGTTTATAACTAATACACTTCTAACTTCAGACAAGGACAATGACAGACATGGTAACATTATCACAGAACAGACAGAAGATGAATTACCATTGTGAGAAATGAAAGAAAAAGAGTTTGAATATTACATACACTACAAAAATGACGTTTGCTGTTTGTTCAAATGACTAAAATGAGCTAAAACAACACAATTATTGAGCTTTTTTGGGACAACTTAATTGTTTTATGTTCAAGCAACTTAAATTTGTAAAAACTAATAAGTTAACTTAATTCCTTCATGTTGTCCCAACCCACATCAATTAAGTCAACTTTATGTTCAATCCACCTAAATTTGTAAGAACAATTAAGCAATTAAGCTGTCCCCCAAAAGGTTAAGAACTGTGTTGTTTCAACTAATTTAAAATAAGTACTTTAAACAAGCAGCATTTTTTTCACTGTACACTATATGCAAAGGTTTTATTTTCCAGAAAGAAATTAACAGCTTGGCAATTCAGCTTTGCATCAGGAATACAGGAACACAATTATTTTCAATTATAACATTTTTATATTCATGTAAACTGTAAGAAATGTTCGATTACACACAATTCCTTCATGTTGTTCCAACACAAATAAATTAAGTTAACTCAATTGTTTTTACAAATTGGAGTGGACTGAACATAAAAAAGTTGTCACAAAAAAGTCTCAAGAATTGTGTTGATTCAGTAGTTTGAACAATGAGGACAAATATTTGAGTCTATGTTTTCCACTACTGATAAAAACTAAAATATTCTGGCTTTTCCTTATACATGCTAAAGAAAAATTGTGAGAATTGTATGAAAATACAGAATTGTACGATATAAAGTATAAATTGGGAGGGGGTAAATTGTGAGAATTGTGAGATATACAAAAACTTCAGAATTGCACCTTTTTCTTTTACAGTTGTGAGTTATTGGCTTTCTCACTTTTTTTGCAATTCTCAGTATTCATCTTTTTCTCAAAATTGCAAGTTTATACATCAGAAATAGCAAGACAAAGTCACAGTTCTGAGACAAAATATCAGAATTATAAGATAGCTCACAATTGATGTAATTATTATTAACTCAAATATAAAAAACAACATTTGAATGGTATTATAAAATACAGACAAACAAAAAAAAAAAGTTAAAAAAGAAAACAATTATTCTAAATTTGTTAAATTACTGTTTTGTATGAAAGCCATTTTCCACTACTGATAAAAGTATTTTGTCTTTTCCTTACAGTTACGAGATGAAAATACAGAATTGTGAGAAAACAATGTCTGAATTGTGAGAGCCAACAGGGCATTATTGGAGAATTATTAGCAAAATGTGTGCAGAAAAAGACCAGCTTAGAAAGGTTTAAATGAAGTGGCACCTTAAAAGCACTTCAACAATGCAGCAGACTTTCTACAATGTATCAATACTGCTGCTGTTACAGTTTCATTGAGAGCCAGATAAATGGCAGAGGGAGCTGACTTTATATGACAGAATGCCTTCAGGGTGAATCTAAAAAAGCCTCTTTAATATGTCATTCCTATAAAAGCAATGCCCCACATGAATCAGTCTGAATGAAAAGAGACTTGAGATCAAACAGAAGACTGACACAATTGGAGCTGCCTGTAGAAATTCTATACCAAAACATGTATTGCAAGTAGTCCATCTCTTATCGCTAACAAAAACATCAGATACTGAGACCACTTTTATAGTAAATGATTCATTCATTCATTTTCATTTCGGCTTAGTCCCTTTATTAATCTGGGGTCGCCACAGCGGAATGAACCGCCAACTTATCATGCATATGTTTTACGCAGCGGATGCCCTTCCAGCTGCAACCCATCTCTGGGAAACATCCATACACACCCATTCACACTCGTACACTACGGACAATTTAGCTTACCCAATTCACCTATACCGCATGTCTTTGGACTTGTGGGGAACCCCGGAGCACCCGGAGGAAACCCACGCCAACACAGGGAGAACATGCAAACTCCACACAGAAACGCCAACTGACCCAGCCGAGGCTCGAACCAGCGATCAGCGACCTTCTTGCTGTGAGGCGAACGTGCTACCCACTGCGCCACTGTGAGGCCCTATAGTAAATGATACACTTGATAAAACTAAATATTAAAAATTCATTCTCTGAATAATAAAAAAAATCCAACCCATGCTCATTGGAATATATGTGCATCAGCCTACATGAAACCTAAATTACGTTGCTCTGTGTACATTTCGTTGCACGTTTCAGATGACAAATCCACTAGAGGGCACTGTCTACATTTTTACGTATCATTATGTTATGGTTTCATTATGTTTCAGATACAAGTTCTTCTTGTACACATAAACATGAAGGCAGTACTTGTCCAGATCACTGACAGCAAATCTGAAATGTGTTACTAAAATATGTATGTTGTATGTTTCAGATACATGTCCTTCTGTACATGAAATGAGAAGGCAGGGCTTATCGTACAGTTCACTTTTTTAAAAAAAGTGCACTGCAACCATGAAGTTAGGCCTGTCACAATAAATAAGTTTTGTTGTGTGATATGTTGTCATAGAAATTATTTTGATAAGTGATATTATTGTCATTGCAAGACCAATTTATGCGACTGTTTATATAATGATTATACAAGCATATAAATGGGCATAATCTCTTTTAAGGGACAAAAAAGACATGTAAATGCCCTTGTAAATTGGCTTTAATATTAGTAGTGAATCATCACTTTTTTGACATTGGACTGCAGCCTTGAAACAGAACTCATTTAGGTAACTTCTTCCAAACCGTCAGTAGTTTTCACATCAGGAAAATGTGAAAATTCACCTTTTCCTCACTTGTTAGTAAACATTGTTCCTCCAATACAGATTAGATGAGTTGACAGACGCTGCCAAATCAGCTAAAATGTTGCAGACATTCACTTTTTATGTAAACATGATGGCTGATATACAGTATATTGCATTAACAAAATTATTGAGGTGCAATTATTGCATGATAAGTTGATATATTGATTATTGTGACAGGCCTACATGTAGTTTTACTTTGATTTTACATTGTGGAACTGTGCTTCACTGGACTCGAACCCAAGTGCTCTGTATTCCCACCATAATAACGTTCGATGTATCACCATACTGAGCTACCGAGCAAATAGACCACACCAGAAAAGTTGTCCATATGGAGATAGATAAATGTATTAAATTACAAATTACAGGCAAGGTGTTTTGTGGTATTTATTTATTGTTGGGAACTTAGCTAAGCCACAAACCTATGTAGATATCAGAGAACAGTTTTGAATCAATGCTCTCTATGGCACCTTTATCCAACTTCAGTGTTTTCCTCTTTTTAATATATGATGTTGGGTCATTAAAACATTTTGCAAATGTTAAAACATGTTATTATTTAAACCTAACAAACTATTTATAATTTATAGATAATTTAGGATTTATTTAAATGTTTTAAAGCATTTATTAAACATTAAGATTTAATGAAGTTGTAGTTACTTTATTTTAGGGTACAATTCTTGCTATTAACAAACCATTATCTAAGACTTTTAGATCAATAAAGAACTAATTTGCTGCTGGTAGTAGATGGGTTAAGGTATTAGGTAGGATTAAAGTACTTTATAAGTACTAATAATCAGTTAATATCTAAATAATAAGCAGGTAATAAGCCAGTAGATAATAGTGGGAATTGGTACTTAAACTAATGTATTACCAAAGTTTCATATAACCATTGTTCTTTACTCACCAAAAAAGGCTAAAAAAAACAACAAAAAAAAATATGCATCACAGCTTTTTAGTAATTGTTGTCTTGGTGAGCATAAAAAATAGTTCAAGCCTGAAGCCTGTGTTGACAAGCATGTGAACACAGTTCAGCCTCGCTGTGTGATGTAAGGCTTCATGTCTAACATTTCAAAGCAGTATGTCCTCTGGGAAGCAATCAGGGTGCGAACACGTCCACCGATCAAAATAGATTTCCACCCTTGCCCCAGTCTACTTTACCCCAGACTTACATTACCCCAGCCTGTTTATATGCACAGAACAAGAAGCAAATAAGAGCCAAAATAGCATCTCTGTTTGTTTATCTACAGCAGTAGCTATATGACTACTATGTGTATGAATCATTAAACTGCTCCTAAAAGCGACTCATCCAACCCAAGCTCATTGAAAATACATGGCTCAGCCTACATTTTTGCAAAATCTAAAATACATTCCTCCAGGTACATTTCGTTTCACTTTCAGATGACAAATCCACTAGAGGGCACTGTCTACATTTTTGTGAATGTAAAATATGTTACTTAGGGTGCGATTTTGTTATGTTTCAGATACATGTTCTTCTTGTACGCGTCCACATGAAGCCGGTGCTTGTCAAAGCGTTTTACCTTGATTTCTTTTATCTTTTGCGTGCTTCACTTGACTCAAACATGAATGCTCTGCATCACAAGTACAGCACCATACAAAGTAAACCACCTAGCAAACTGACAACACCTGAAAAGTTGTTCACATGGAGATAGATAGGTGAAGCATGTTTTTCCAATGAACCTGTGTTGGATTAATCTCAGTAATCATCTCATTTTAATGGAATAACTACAATTAGCCAAAGTGATCAAGACTCTAATACAAAAAGAGGTTTTGGATCACCCTGAAGCGGTTTATGTTGTATTTTGGACAGCCTAATTACAAACACAATCATTTGCGAAAGAAAAGCTCTTGGAAAAGATATCCTCCATTTTCCTGCCTGTTTTCCTTTTTATTTAAAAGCTGGTAAGGGCAAGGGTGCATAGTGAGTCACATGTTGAAAGTGTACAGTGCATATAGGCGCATCTACAGAAACCGCTGTGAGCAGTTTGAAAGCATGAGTACAGCTGACAATAACAAAGCGCTCTGAGCACTCCTGCCTAACAACTGCAATGCACATGTATTTTCTGCTTTCTCATCTGTATGTCTTTGGACTTGTATGTTCGCATTGTTAAAGGCAAAGGAATGTTGTCAGCTATAAGGCAGTTCTCTCTTATAGCAACAAGAAGAGTTGAGAGCATAGTTACAGACGGCACACCTTCGGAGAGACTCTGTGACCCCTTTATTACTGTAACATCACGGTTCATACAGTGGAGCATGTTGAAAGCAACATCAAGGTCGAAATGTAAGTCTTACATGCAATGATAAAAGCATCTGACAGATGTATAAATGTTAATGTTAATAAACACTGATTTTAATGTATATCTGTTTGCTGCAAAAAAATAAATAATGTGATTAGCTGTTCATTTATCAAGTTCAAAGCTCAATACCCACAATGTGTCTGTTTGGTTCTCTAAATGCAACAGAAATAACCCAGACATCAAGGTACCACATGACAGAGTTTACAGTGTAATAATTCTATTTTTATTTATATATATATATATATATATATATATATAAGTTTCCATTCTTACTTTATCGAGCATAAACATGTTAATATGAACCACAGTAACTTTTACCCTACTTATTAATACACGTAATACACTCGTGTTTTCGCTACAACCAGCTACAACCCTTTATTTATTATAGTAGAAGTGTGGTAAACGTTTTTGCCATCTTGAGTAGCATTTGTATAGCCACAGTTTCACTACATGGTTAAATTATGGTTAGTGTACAAAAACCACAGTTAATTTGTGGTTAGCATGGTGTAACCACAAAAAGTAACATCTCTGCTCTGCCCTGTAAGACTTGCCTTGAGTAAGACTATATTGGATATAAATTCTGTAAAATATGTCTGATATTACCATTCAGTGTGTACTGTACAGTAGGCTGAATTCTTGCTCTGCAGGAAAATCCTGCTTAAGCGGGTATAGCTGTGCTTTAGAACATGGAATATGATTTCAAGGTGGTAAACCATCTCAAACCACCTACCAGCTTGTCGGGTCATACGAACTGTTTTAGGAATGACCAGCATGGATAAATTGATGACCAGCTCATTACCAGAGAGCAAACCAACTTAAACAGCAAACTGCCACACAAAATGTCAAAAATAAAAAACTTGACATTTTGATTGGAGCCTTAAAACACACAATGACACTTGTTAACTTGTTAAAGTTCTCCTTGACTTTGCCTAAAATAAGAAGTCATTCGCACTCACTCGTGAAACAAGTCACGATATATGTTCATTCCTGTGTGTACATGCCGCACCCGGCTGGAAACCCTCTGAAAGTCAATAAATAACACTCCGACACAACAGGCGTGCTTTGAGGACGATCGATTGCATAAATGCAATTAAAGTGCCACCCATGCATGTAAAGCACGGCGCGATCACCTGACCGATGCCAATCCACGCGGGTTGATAGGAGTATAATCTGTCTGAAGTTCATCAGAGAAGTTGTTACAACGCTTTTACTGCACGCACACACACACACTTATGACAAACAACAGCGCAAAGAAGACACAGAAAAGCAGCAACAGGAAATGAAAAGACTCGGCTACTTACGGAGATGTAAATATGTGTCGTGAGTATCCATTCCGGGTGAGTTTACAGTCGGGTCTTGTCCAGGAGGCGCGCGGCAGCACCCCTCTCGATTCCTCTTTCCAGCCCAAGCGAACTGAACTCCGCGGCGCGCTGGCTGGCTCGGGGCCCCGCTCAAGGGGAGGAGGGGAGGAGGGGTTTCACCACCGACAACAATCAGATAAGACAGGCAGATGACTTCAGCACATGTGTACTAAAAATGTGCTTTTAAGAGTATGACATTCAAACAAGGCAACAATAAGTGCTTTAAAAACACACATAATATTACTACACAAAAAACGCATGCAATGTTACATCTTGGGTTGCACATAAAAAGAAGAATCTTATTTATGCATTGACTGATGCTTTTATACAAATGTAAAATGCATGCATATTTTATTTAGTTCATGCATTTCCTGGGAATAAAACCAAAGACCTTGGTTTCAAAGCCTACTGGAATATTTATGGACTGGACACTATAATGTAAAAAAAGGTGCTGTTTACAAAGTGTTATTTAAAGGAGCTATGTAAGAATGAATCTTTTATGTTGCTACTGTGTGAACAAACTTAAAAATGAGAACTTCCTAAAATCTGTACGTTTATGTGAACGGTGGTTTTGCCTGCAAAATCAGAAGGTTGTGATTTTTATGTGCACTTCTGAGAGCCTCTTTTGTGTTCTTTGAAATTATTTTCTTAGCCATGTGGATGTCATTTGGATGTGTAATTGTTAAGCCAAAGCCACTAGAAGACTCTGTAAACTTTGGCTTTAGTGGTAAGCAAGAAAGGAGACCAGAGGCCATTATGTGATTGGCTTAAGTGCATCATTTAATCCAAGTTAGCGGTTACACTTTTTTCCAAATTATAAGAAATACCCTCTCATCTCCCAAATGTAAGACAATCTTTGGTATAACGCTGCAAAGTTACTTCTACTTCTTCTTCTAATACTAAATTTAATATGTCTTGGTTCCGGTGTCATTTGCTTCTAGTTATTTTTAGTTTTCAGCTTTTGTGCTTCTTGGTATTGCAAACTGCTATTACCATTCACACAAATTTAATGTATTATTTTGATTATTAACACAGTTATTGCACTTTGATATTCCTTTTGTTTCCTTAAAATAGCTACTGAATCAGAAGTCTCACACATTCACAGAAAACTTTACTTTTTCATTGAACATTATTTGGATGTAGGGCGTTGGATCAGTTTAGTCTATTGTTTATGACGTGTGTGCGCATGAACAATAGAAAATTCCCAGCTGCAGTTTACTTAATGGCAATTGATGTCTCTAATAACAGATTTCAGAATTCTGGCAGTTCTGAGAAAAAAAGTCATTTGTGAGTCATAAAGTCACAACTGTGAGATGTAGACTTGCAACTGAATAAAAATAGTTAGTATTTTTTCCCCGTCAGATTTGGAGTTTATCACAATTCTGAGGTAAGAGGTCCAAAATGTGAGTAGAAAAGTCAGAATTGCAAGTTTACATCTGCCAATTCTGATCAGGTAGAAATTATAGTACGTGCCAAATTTAATTTCAATCAGACAAAGGGTAAAGAATCAAAGTAATTTGATCTCATGACAAAATGATTGCAAGATTTAATATGAATTTATTCAATGTGTATGGTAACAAATGATTATTTGAAAAAAGATAAAAAGGAATTTCCTTTCATAAATGTAATAAACATTGGAGTATAACCAGCACGTAGATATGCAAATGAGCTCACTCAAATTCATACAAATTTGCCACCCGTTTGGCAAACTTTTAAACACTTTTTTTTGTTTTTTGCATTGAGTATTACAACTCAATGTTAACACAAACCTGTATTATCTACAAATTATACTAAAAACTAAAACTAGCATGACGAACAGCTCGACATAAACTTCACATAAAAATATAAAAGAGTTCACTCAAATGTATACCTCGATTGTAACTCAAACCTGCATTATACCAAGTTTAAAAACAAGACAAAACTAAAGACTTAAAACTAAAATGACATTTGTGAGTGAGATCTGTCTGTCCACCTGGCTTCATGTGTTTAGAGTCAATGGTGGCTCAAAGACTCCTTGCAATCCCCCCAGACTGTTCCTCAGAGTATGGGGTCAAACAGGGGTGAGCTCTCACTACCTCCGAAGGTTAATCAGAAGTCACCAGCATTCACCAGTCTTGAACTAGTGTGGGTTTAGGGCTGTAGATGACCAGTGACTTCACAAAGCCCCTCCCCTCAGATTTGAGGGAGCCCACCCCGTCCCACAACCCCCACACACTCGCTCCCCTCATTGTAAATGACCTATTAAAGAACACAAGACCATGGTAAACAAGACGAATGACTTTTTTTCCAACCCATCTCACACCAATCAACGCTTTCTGTTTGAGCCCCCTTCCTTAAGTCTATTAGATCATGTTAATTTATTAAAGTCAAACTGAAGAATTAAAATGGTCATTTGTCACTGCTCTCTTTGTGTGGGCCTAATGGTGGCACATGGTGCAAGGCCTGCAATTAGTTATCCTCTCCTTTTTACTGAGGTTTTCTTATTGTTCTTTTCTTTCAAAGCAATTTTTGGATTCAACACAAGATGAAATCAAGTTACAGTTTTTTTATACGGAAAAAAATATCATTGAAACATGAAAACGTTCCAAAACCACACATTTCAATCTGTTTAACACGTTCCACTGATGTTGCATGTGTGTTTTCATATAAAACAAGAAATGAAGGATTTCAGTTTTTCTGCTTAAAATATAACATTTAATTCTATGTGTTAACATTCCTTTGTAATTGATTTAAAAATTCACTTGCAATTTCTCCGCTTATATATTGTTTCATTTACTTTGCAAGTCATATGTTGGAGCTGGGAGGGATGTCGAACCCAACCTGATCTTGTTCTAATACACAAATTGGAAATCCAAGATGAATGGTCATTAATATCAATTGATAATATCATTGATGAATCAGTTGATGAAACGCATATAAAAAGGTTGTATCCTGATATTCAGTTTTTCTGAGTTAGAATTGGGACTTCAATTTAAAATTGGGAATTGGGAATTCAAGTTAAAAGTTTCTACTGGGAACTCCAGTAGAATTTCCGACTTTTATAAATGTAATGTGCTGAAAGCATTTAGTCAGGTTGAATGCCATACTACATTTAACATGAATAAAAACGTGCAGAGTTTACTGTATAAACGTTCTCACAACTCACAAATTTCAAAACTGATTTATGCTTTTTTAGTTTCTACGGTATATTTCTGAAATGTTTTATCAGTGTTGAGCAAATAATATTGTTGTGGTATGATGCATGTGATGTGAACACACGGATGGTATGTTGAAGCATTCATTGAACATACTGTACTTACTGCATGTGTATTTTTAAAAATATAATTCCTCTCTCCTAAGGTCTGGTAGATTTTCTTAACTTTTCTTTAACACTTTTAAAAACAAAGGTTCCAAAATAATCCCCCATAGAACCCTTTTATTAACTTTTTTTAATTATAAAGACAACTTTTATTAAAAAAAATAAGCATTTTGTGGAATGTAAATAATCGTTGTTTGTTAAATGTTCTACGTGATACATATAAAAGTCTTTATTTTTAAGTGTACTTCAAAGTAAGCTTTGCTCATTAATTTTAGCGTTATTAATTTAATTGCTGCTTTAATTTTTCTTCTTCTCCCTTTAACTTTCATCAAGTTTCTTTTACCTTCTTATCTCAAAGATAATCAGCCACACATTCTCTTTACACTAACAAACACACACACAGTGAGAGCTGTCAGTGAGCCAAACCGTATGCAGTAATCCCTTTGTATTCACAAACCCATCCAGACAAACAATGTGTCCCAGCCACGTCCCACCCCCAGCACACCAGACCTAGGCCACCTGCTAACTCTACATCATCCATACAGAAACAAACCAAAGCATGAATCCCCTGCATGTTTATGTTGGTGTGCGATACCTGCACATACACATCATTCCGACATTCATGCGTTTTATAAATCGTCTTTCAGTCTCTAGGAAACTGGTAACTCATGTGCAAACACTCTCCAGTTTCCACTCCACTATGTGCTCCTCAAATCCTCCACAAATCCCCCTCACACAAGCTGAGATGATAAGTGATCCTCTTTGGTTGTCGCTTGGAGGAGACAATGCTCAACAACTGTGTTCAACATCATCAATCTCAGAAGGCATCCATCACACAAACAAAAGATGAAGCGAGCAGAAGGCTCTGTTTGTGAAATGTGTGTTTGCTTACTCTCTTCTACTTTGAATCTACATTTTTTTTCCTTGCTTTTTCTTGATGAGTGCTGCATGAGCGAAAACACCCACAGAGATGCAAGTGCAAATGGAGCACAGAAAACAAGCAGTGGGGGCGATTTTATGGAATTTTGATGACAAGGAAATCCTTCATTCTTTAAAATTATACTTTGCTCTTCACCTGTTTTCCTTCTACAGTTGTACTATATTCTCTGCTAATTGTATTACCTGCTGTTTTTCTTCTTATAGGGCAAATATGAGAACTCACAAGAACTTTCAAGCTAAGTTTTGCTTGGATTGAAGTGAAAACTTTTTTTTTTTTGTGCTGCTTGTTTGAAAACCTACCCAAGCATGATTTGAGCTAACACGTTCAGTGGCAACATAAAGGCATGTTGCTTTAATCCTTTCCAAATGGATGTTCTTGACGCGTGTTACATTAACCTGTTAATCCTCCGACTGTTAGTGTGAGTGGGCTGGTGGGTTTATACACAATTAACCTGAATGGACCTTACTGGTCTACGATTGGCTAAAATAGAAAAAAAAAGCCTCACAGACCTCTCACATAAATGAGTTTATCTAATTGTACGCTTATGTCTAAAACCCCTCAGAATGAATGATATTCAAAGAGCTTAATGTATAAATCTCATCTATATTCAAATGTTGTTTTAATCAGACTTGTTGAGCCTTACACAATCATGTTTTGTACACTCACAGCTTCAGTGAAATCGAATTCGAGAGAAATCAGCAGGTACATATGCAAACTTTAGGTTTAAAAAAAATAAACGTTCCATGGATAAAGTGGGAATGAGGTTCAGACCCAGCAGACATTGTTGAAGACCACCTCAGGTTAAGCTGACAACATCCTAGGAAAACCAACAAGATTATGGCTATGAACACCTGCTCCAAATCTTCAAAGCAGCCAATACGACCTGCTGGTCTGACATTTATTTAGTACCTTAAATAAGCAACCTGTTCTACTATGCACTCTTAAAAACAAAGGCTCTGTATTGGCATCCCCATTTCCATGAAAAAACGCATTTAACATCCACCTTTTTATTGAACAAAACAGACTTTATAATGCAATAAAAATGATTCTTTTAAGATCTTTGAAGACATTTTTTTTAAATAGGAAAAAGCTCTGCTAGTTGGATTTTGTTGATTTTAACCCTAGATTTTGTTATCTGATGTTTTAATTAGTTCATTTTGTTGGCTTGAAAGTCATACTTAGTAGCTGCTGCGCCTGGTAATTGATCTATATTTTGCTTTATTGTCACAAAGAATTACATTCATTCTTGCTGATGAACAGATCTGTTAAATAATTAGTAACAGATCTTGCTTCTTATCCAACACTGATGCTTTAAATAGGATATCGAGTGACCAAGGTTGTGTAGCAAGCACATAGCCAAATGCCAAAGTGTCATCTTGCAAGCAGTAAATAGATGTCTATATTCAACGCTATCAGAAATAGCATACTCTTTCTGTAATTGACTGCATAAATTCCCATGCTCATTAAGATTATTGTTTTCCTTACTTAGGCCATTCAGCAAAACGTTGCACTCAGTTTATGGAAACCTCTGAAAATAGATGGAAGAAAGAGATAGGACTATATTAAAGTCAACTGATCAAGAACTTTTCAACCATTTAAATGTCACCTCATATTTTGAGTGCACATTTAGGTGATATATAAGCATATTAGGCCTAAGTAGTCTGTTAGGATAAGTTTAGAAAATAAGTAAATAAATACAGATATGACGGGGTTAATAAAAAAATGTAAGTCCCCAGTTTGTAATAGGCGATAAACCGTCTCATTTTGATTAAGTTCATTTATATAAGTTTCTAAAAAAGTCTTGAAAAAATATTTTGGTAAAGTTACGCATAAAAATACAGGTTTTGAAAAACACATCTTTAAAACGTGCAATTAATTGTAACTAATTTTTGTAAGGAAAATTAGATTATAAATAAGCTGAGTAAGACTTCAATGTCAATTGCAAAGCAAATATATACCCGAACTGATGCGTTAAACACATTTAATGTGGTGATATAGTTAAATCCTTTTTTTGAACTTTTAAAATGACTCAATCAAAAGAACCGAATCTTCAAAATGATTCCCTAGAGCAAAACTGACAGTCTACTACCACCGTGTGGTGAAGAGATGAAAAACAACGAGGCTTTGACAGAAGGTTTTAGGTTATGATTTGACCTACTTCGGCACCCGTAGAATTACCGTAAAACAAGACGTGTACTTGCTGCATTATTGTTATGTAGTTTCATCAGAAACGGGAAAAGCGAGAGTGTTTGCTACTACACGTATAACTCTGTAACTAGCGTCCGTCATTCCACTCACTTTTACTGTTACTAATGTTTTCAAGGCACAATGTCGTCGAATTTAATGTTAGATTTAATGAATCCTTCGATGAGTAGCAAGGAAGTGGGAGATATTTCCATCGACCAGGATGGAGAGTGGGGTAAGATACACTTTCTAGATATATCTACGACAACGTGGGTCTTCCATGAGTCTTTAAATGCAATAAAGAAAAGTAATGCGTAGTCGTATGCAAGAATAATCTCTATAAAACAACCTAATATAGTAATTTACGATTCACATAACAGATGGGTGAACCTGTCTTATTCATCCGCAGTGTTGTTTTGGTAGTTTCAATTTAAAATGTTGTTCTAAAGTATAAAGTTATGGATTTGACATAAAATGTAATTACTGCTATTCGTTTTACAACTGCATTTTTTACACATGCTTTTGGTTGTACTATTATGTAACATTATGAATTCAGTTCATACACCCTGACTGTCTTTTGAAAAAAGTGTGTCAGTCAGGCTTAAGTTAACATGAAGAAACTGAAATGCATATCACATGTTCTGTGTTACACAACACCTCATTGTTTACAGGCAGCTTGAGCTGGATACAAACTCGCGTTAAAGGAAATGATGAAATGTATACGTTTTTGACTTAAATTGTTTAAGCACTTTGTTTTTTGGCCTTACTTCGTAACTTGCCTTTGCTCCTTTTTAAGTTTAGTTAACACATTATCTTTTACTTCTGTAGACATCAGTTTGTTTGATGAGCTGGAGGATTTTGGAGATGCTGATGAGCTTCTGGAGGCGCTGGTGAAGAGTGTAGGCTATGTGAGTCAAACATCTGTACAAACACGTTCATGTATTTTAAATATTATTATTTTATTAACTGTTGCAGTGTATATCCTCAATTAAATAACTCTTTTTAAATAAATAAAAAAAAAACAATTAAATAAACTCATGTACTTTTTTTTTTCTTTTTTCAAGTTTACTTTTTATTCTAAATCTGTCCTCTGAAGATATGTTTACCAGTGCAAGACATTCATTAAAAATAATAATAATAATAGTAAAGAAAAATATAGGAAATTATTTTGTTGGCAAAATACATCATAGGTCATTATATACATCAAAAATACCTTTAAAAAAAACAACTTTTTGACTTTAACTAATTACAGTGCAAAAACTCATTGTTTATCTATCTTCCTTTAGGACACATCTGTTGCTGACTTGAACTTTGGCACTGAGCAACCAGCATGGAACCTAGATGGATGGAGAGAAAACAGCAGCCCTCGATCAGGTACTCCTTTTCAGTTTTAGACTTTCTTCAAATGTTGTGGAATTGTTAGGGCAGTGATTTGAAGAGGAACTTATCAAATATCACAAAAATAAAATGTGCAAAAGCATTTTTAATCAGCATTGGGGGGATTATGTTCCAGGTGAAGGATCTGAGTTCATTGTTTTTAATACTATCCTTGTTTACACTGTGCTTTCACAGATGGTGATGTAACCGTGGACTCACTGTCACCAAACCACACAATCAGTTCGGTGTCATCACCAGCGTCAGTGGAGCCTCAGTCCCCGTACTCCACACATGTGAGTCAAACTCCACCCCAAAACAAATATACACAAACCTTCAGCATTTCTACTCACGGAAGTTTGCATCTGATTTGTCAATTGGCAATTTGCTTCTAATGGTTTTGTCAGTCCAACTGCTTTCTATATCGACATTCATAAAAAGGAAAATATATATAAAATTTTAATTCAATTATTCAATTTATATATATATATATATATATATATATATATATATATATATGTAGTCTACCTAGAATGAAAATGTACTGTCCCTCAAGTAGTTCCAAATTTTTATTTTTCTATTGAACACAAATTAAGATATTTTTAAGAATTTAGGAAACCAGTAGCCATTGATGTCCATAGTAAGAAATAAAAATACTATAGATGTCAAAGGCTTTTGTTTTCCAGCATTCTTTGAAAAAAACTTATTTTGTGTTAAACATAAAATAAATAAAAATCAAAGAAAGTTTTGAAAACACTTGAGGGTAAGTGAATGTGTCCATTTAAATGGTTGAATTATCTCTTTAATTAATAGGTCTATAAAATAGAATATTGTACAAACAGAAGTTTAGTTTATGTAAAGTGTTTTTTTAATGTGTTTTTATGTAATGACGTCATTAGTCAGATGCCCAGATGGAGTGTGTTTGGGCTGCGCTGGTCCTGCCAGCTGCTGTAGTTCAGAGATCAACAATACACACACACACACACACACACACACACACACACCCACACCCACCCATACACCCATGTGAATTAGGTGTCTAATTAAGACTCCAGTGTGTTAACGAATGTCTTGATGATCTCTCAGCACATCATCAAACTAATGAATTCATCTGACATTAAGATCTGTCTAGTCCTATTTTGTAATGTGTGTTGACAGTTCAAGGTGTATTTGCAGAAATCACACAGCGTCTCTTTCAAGGTTGACTGAAAAAGAAACCAAGAATAAAGAAAGCTAAATGATTAAATCCTGTTGTTGACTTTTAGCCTTAATGAAGTAAAATTCTTGGTGGCTTACAGTTCAATTAAATATATTCAGACCATGTACTGAATGTTAACATGTTTTGTCGAATGAGTGCGTTTACATTCATGATTTTAAAATATTTGTGCTTAATAAACCGTGTGTGTGTGTGATCATGGTAATGTGATTGGTGTACGGTCATAAACAGCGGAAGCACATACTGATCAATATAGGAAGTTTCATGCTGACTTTTAAAAAAGATGAAGGATTGTAAATTAAAAATGTCACATCTCAACAGATGGACTGAGAATTTATGGATGGTTAAGTTTTGACATTACCACCAAGAAGATTTGTAAATGCTCTTTATTATGGTTATTTAAACATCATTGATAGTTATAAATGTATAGTATTAATATTTAACAGCACATTGGTGTGCATGTAAACAATTTATTAATCTAGTGAATACTATAAATGTCACATTATATCTCCCAAAAACGCTTGTATCTCATTGTCACATTAGAAATAAATATAATAATATTTAACATACTATGCATACCACATTCTGAATGGGTCACACTTTATAATAAGGTTCCATTAGTTAGTGTATTTGCTAACATGAACTAATAATGAACAATACTTGTACAGCATTTATTAATTATAGTTCAACATTTACTAATGCATTATTAAAATCTAAATTCATGTTTGTTAACATTAATCAATGCACCATGAGTTAACATGAGCTTACAGTGAATGATATAACAATGAAATAATGTGTTTTCATTAACATGAACGCCTACTATAATAAATGTATTGTTCATTGTTTGTTCATATTATTAAATGCATTAACTAATACAACCTTATTGTAAAGTGTTACCTCTAAATGTTTTGGTCTTACTGAATGATTCAACATCCTGGGATGAGCATTCAAGACATTGATTAATTGATTGATTTATGGATCTAAATGATTGAGTCTCATGGTATTTGAAATGTTGGACTGTTTATAAATTTATTTTTAAAGAAACATGACACACATGACTAAAGTTGAACAAAAAATTGTGTGGTAACACTTTTGCTCTGTATTTTTTATTTTATGACTTTATTTGATGACTCATTTGTTTAATGACCAATTTATGTTGGAAAAGGAAGTAATGATATGTTTTTATATTTTTAAACCATCTGCATTTATGTGCCATGCTTATCTTCTTTCTTAGTTCTCTGTCCATCGGTCAGCTTTTTTGCAGTGTAATATATAGCAGGAAAGCTTCCTCATGGCATGTCAAATACATTGTAAACTCTGTTTCCTGACTCAGGAAATTGATGCTGTCTATAAAGTATACCTCTATACTTTTCACATATCACTATTACTTTTCCCTTTTATCTAATTTTCCTTTTATTTCAGGATGAGGCACTGTCTCCAGACTCGTGGCGTTCTCATCCCTCTCCACTGTCTGTCTGCACTGACTCCAGTGGATTTACTGAGGCACCTATTGAGAAGAAGCCATCCAAGAGGACCAATCAGACAAAAGGTAAGTGAGATGCAGTCATAAAGCAAGACCTTATATTTTATTGAATTATAGAACGTCCTAATTTTTGGAATAAGGTTGATTTTTAACAGTGCGATTTGTTCTCACAGCTAAACCTCTCCAACCAACAAAAAGGCCCATCCAGGTGTGCCCTAAGGTTTCCATTCAGCCTAAACCAATTATTACAGCTGTTCCCATCTCCCGTCCTGCAGCCCCTCTTCAAACCAAGATCATCATCCAGCCACTTCAGGCCACAGTTCTGCCTGTGGTGAAACCTCAACCTGTCACTATTCAACCAGCTCCCTCCACAGGTAATAAAGAAAACATTCACCTTATTTTAAACTTATTTTATTTCTCAAGTGAGATGCATAATAGCAGGTCTCACTATGTTTGAACAACAATTTTTTTAATTCTGCTTATTTTGCTGTAGGTAAAACAAGTGTTGTATTTCAGGTTGTATTAAGGGTTTCTGTTTATGCATACAAAAAACAGCAGATGGCGCTAGATTTACTTTTTTGGAGAGACTGATTGGATCCCTAATGTCTGTCATGAAGCAAACCTACAGTATAATTGTTCTTCAGTTGCGTTTTGTACACCTTTTGAGAATTGTAGTAAATATGAATGAGCTGCCTGACCAAACTAATTTTGGTTTCTTATTGTTGATTTTGTTCCACAGATTTTTAAGGTAATTAATTGTCGTGCATCAAAGGGGATTTTTTTTTTGTTGGGGAAATATAAATACACAAAAAAATTACTTTTGCTACTTGTTTAAACTACTTATTTAAAATGAGTTAACACAATTCCTAAGTTTTTTTTAAGACAACTTAATTGTTTTATATTCAATTCACTTCAATTTATAAAAATGATTATCTTCGCTTAATCATTTTGTGTTGGGACAAAATGAAGGAATTTTGTGCATCCCAGGATTTTTTTACAGTGTACAGAAATTTTGACAAAAAAAAATATATATATATATATATATATATAAAAAACGATCGTCCACATTTTGCTTATGCATACAAAATTAAACAGAATAAGTTTCTTCTATTATTATTAAATAATAATTATTTAGGTTTTATTATTAGCATTTTTAACATATAGCAGTTGGTCAATATAATAAATGTTTTTAATTGTTTTGATTTAAAAGTTGTGTTTTTCCAACAAATATTACATTTTAACTCCTTGGAAGTTATTGCGTTGATTGCATAAATAATAAATATTAACTTTAAATTATAATAATAAATAAGCAAACTGGGCCTCACGGTGGCGCAGTGGATAGCACGTTCGCCTCACAGCAAGAAGGTCGCTCGTTCGAGCCTCGGCTGGGTCAGTTGGCGTTTCTGTGTGGAGTTTACATGTTCTCTCCGTGTTGGCGTGGGTTTCCTCCGGGTGCTCCGGTTTCCCCCACAAGTCCAAAGACATGTGGTACAGGTAAATTGGGTAAGCTAAATTGTCAGTAGTTTATGTGTGTATGGATGTTTCCCAGTGACGGGTTGCAGCTGGAAGGCCATCCGCTGCGTAAAACATGCTGGATAAGTTGGCGGTTCATTCCGCTGTGGCGACCCCAGATTAATAAAGGGACTAAGCCGAAATGAAAATGAATGAATGAATAAGCAAACTTTTTCTTGTTATGTTGACCAGTTGTCATGCTCTTAGTCACAACATATTTATTTTTACATTTGAGAAAGTAAAAATGTACTAATATTGTAAATCAAGAGAAGCTAAGAATTATTGAATATTTTTCGGAAACCTTTTAATGTCTCTTTGATTCAATTAGCTAATTCATTCTTACAAGTCAATGCTAGTTTATTATGATTGAGCCCAGTGGACGACTCTGTTTAATGTCTTGAGTGTCTGTTTAATCTGTGACTGTCAGAAATCAGCAAGCTTCAGTATCCATTTCCTCACGGCTAGAATAAACACTTACATCACACACCTGGATACACAAGTGGAGCAGAAGGCAAGAACAGCCTGATTTCAAGTACCTTCCCCTATTCATCTTATCTGAAACATTATACATACAAAAGTTTACATACATACAAGTTTTGAGTGCAACTGGCTTTTTAGACTGAGATGTTGTTGCAGTTTGTTTTATAAATAGCACGTCACACAAATCAACACAATATTTTTCACGTTTTCTCAATAGCCACCATTTGAGAAAACAAACTGCCACAAGCTGCATGTATACGTGCCGAATCCATCAGTGTGAAACATAATAGAAATGCACTTTGAACTGATTGCGTACATGCACAGTAATTATTTTCAGGCTCGCAGCAGAGTTTCGATGCAAGGTTAGTTCTAGTTTGTCGGAAGACTGATGGGTAAGTCAGTGGGTGGCTGAGAGGATGGAAGCCGCTCCGAATGACCCCTGCCGGCACTGCCGCAAATTCCTCTAATTTAACTCAACGCTAACAGCAACCCGTCATGCCTGACAAATTGTGTTTGTCAGCGTTACCTGGAGGTGACTTGTTTTGCTCCTGGGTGAAGGATGGTGCTAGGCACAACTGTTTCCTTTGTGATTAAAACAAAGTTTCGCTCTCATTGGGGTTATTAACCAGTTTGTGCCTTAAAAACTTTACTTTTAAGTCTTGCGATTTAATGGACGTGAGTAAAATGGAAACAAACTGGACACTTTTCTTTTTCTTTATTTGAATGGTAAAGTGCTGTATGTGTTTCTTGCAGGTCAGCTAATGCAGCTCCCTCAGCCCACTCAGGTTCTCCAGCTTCAGACGCCTCAGTCGATGCCCACGCGTGTAGTCACTGTGCCAACACTGGCACAGGACAGACCCATCTCTATTGTTGCCCCGGTAACAGCATCTCCTGTGGTCACCATGACACTGCAGAATTCCACTCCTGACGATGATGTAAGTTTCTATTGCCAGAATTCATAACTTTTGCAAAAACATGATGGCTGTGTTTGAAAGCTTAGGCAGCTGACTTGTTGCCTCAGGAGGCAGCGTTCGTGCATGAAGACACCTCAACTGAGAGAACATAATGATTTAATCACGAACAACAAAATAGTGAGAGCTTTGGCGATAAGTTGCTAGTTACAGTACTAACTTAGAATGAAATAGAATTGATACGTCATTGTCACGATACAGTCGTGGCCAAAAGTTTTGAGTGACAGAAATATTATTTTTCACAAAGTTTGCCGCTAAACTGCTTTTTGATCTTTGTTTCAGTTGTTTCTGTGATGTACTGAAATATAATTACAAGCACTTCATACGTTTCAAAAGCGTTTATCGACAATTACATGACATTTATGCAAAGAGTCATTATTTGCAGTGTTGACCCTTCTTTTTCAGGACCTCTGCAATTCGACTGGGCATGCTCTCAATCAACTTCTGGGCCAAATCCTGACCGATAGCAACCCATTCTTTCATAATCACTTCTTGGAGTTTGTCAGAATTAGTGGGTTTTTGTTTGTCCACCTGCCTCTTGAGGATTGACCAAGTTCTTAATGGGATTAAGTTCTGGGGAGTTTCCAGGCCATGGACTCAAAATTTCAACGTTTTGGTCCCCGAGCCACTTAGATATCACTTTTGCCTTATGGCACGGTGCTCCATCATGCTGGAAAATGCATTGTTCTTCACCAAACTTTTGTTGGATTGTTGGAAGAAGTTGCTGTTGGAGGGTGTTTTGGTACCATTCTTTATTCATGGCTGTGTTTTTGGGCAAAATTGTGAGTGAGCCCACTCCCTTGGTTGAGAAGCAACCCCACACATGAATGGTCTCATTCTTTAGATGCTTTAGTGTTGGCATGACACAGGACTGATTGTAGCGCTCACCTTTTCTTCTCCGGACAAGCCTTTTTCCAGATGCCCCAAACAATCAGAAAGGGGCTTCATCTGAGAATATGACTTTGCCCCAGTCCTCTGCAGTCTATTCGCCATACTTTTTGCAGAAGATCAATCTGTCCCTGATGGGTTGTTTTGGCGCTTGCTGGACTTTCTTGGACGCCCTGAAGCCTTCTTAACAAGAATTGAACCTTTTTCCTTGAAGTTCTTGATGATCCTATAAATTGTTGATTTAGATGCAATCTTAGTAGCCACAATATCCTTGCCTTGAAGCCATGCAACGCAATGATGGCTGCACGTGTTTTTTTGCAGGCCACCATGGTTAACAATGGAAGAACAATGATTTCAAGCATCACCCTCCTTTTAACATGTCAAGTCTGCCATTCTAATCCAATCAGCCTGACATAATGATCTCCAGCTTTGTGCTCATCAACATTCTCACCTGAGTTAACAAGACGATTACTGAAATGATCTCAGCAGGTCCTTTAATGACAGCAATGAAATGCAGTAGAAAGTTTTTTCCAGGATTAAGATAATTTTCATGGCAAAGAAGGACTATGCAATTCATCTGATCTCTTCATAACATTCTGGAGTATATGCAAATTGCTATTATAATAACTTAAGCAGCAATTTTTCTAATTTCCAATATTTATGTAATTCTCAAAACGTTTGGCCACAACTTTACAATTATAGTGAAATTCAAGCAATCCTTTTAGTGCAGTTACATGTGATTAACATCTGTGATGCAGATGGCAATAAAGGGCATCTTTACAACACGAGACAAACAATACACAATAATCAGTTCAGTCAATGCCTTAAGAAATGCAGTATTGCACAGTTGACCCATAATAAGGAGAATAAAGATAATAATAATAATAATTAATTGTTGCTCAATAGATAACGTCTCTAAGAGGTAAGTGGATTAAAAAGCATCCTCGTCAGATTGGTGCATTTTTTAATTGTCAGTTTGTGTATGTGATTGTATATCAGTCGTGTTCAGTTTGCGAATGGCACTTGGGTAAAAGCTGTTCTTGAGCCTATTTGTCTGTGCTTTGATGGACCTGAGACATTTACCAGAGGAAAGTAGTTGAAACTGATAATTTCCAGGATGAGAAGAATCCTTGAAGATGTTTGCTGCCCTTCCAAAACTTTTATACAAGGAAGGCAGAGGTCATCTGATCATTAATAGCTGTCAGAAATGGAACACACAGGATTGTGGGATTGTGAAGGCCGTGAAGGGCATGTCTATGCTGCCTTTGAAATTCAGATAAAGGAGTGGAGTTTGGATTCGCAAGTGCCTTGATGCATTCCTACTTTGGAATGCTGCCTTCGAAGGAGGCATTATAGAGCTTTCGGACACAGCCAAGACATTTCACCACAATTCATTTCAAGTGTTATTTTATATATGGAGAAATTATCAGGAGGAAATCCATCTTCAAAATGATTTTGTATAGTAATGTCCTGACCCTAAAACCTAAACCATAGTGTATAGGTCTTTTACTTTGAAAAATGACTAACTTTCCAGGAACGTGGAAAGGACATTTGTGCAGTTGTAACAATAAGGTATAATTGTGATAAATATTATCCTTTATAAGGCCCTAAATGTGCAGATGTGTGTAATTTTAGTATGGAAGAAACCCAGTAATAGTACTTCAAAGTAATAGCGAGTACTGCATCACAGTCTAATTCTAGAGCATTTGCTCAAGGACTTATAGCTGCTGTGTGTTATTTCCTGTCAAAAGAAATTTAATTTATTGACTTGCTCAAAGTATGGCTGTGTAGTACTTTCCACATTGCTTCGTTTGTTTGAGTGTCTCAACATAGCAACAACGGTTCAGTCAATGGCAGTAGTTTAGGGCGGCACTTGACAGAATTGTTTAAATGATTTGGAAACCTGTATGGCAACAGTTCTAGGTGTGTATATGATAAGTCTGTGTATAAGTCTTTAGTATCTAATAGTCCTAATCATACAAAAATCGCACACTGCAACTTCTAAATATGGAAAACAGGACAGATAGAAAGGGAACCTGAATGGCCATGGACCTGGTCTTACTTTGGTATTACTCATCAAATGGTTCCTTAATCAATAGCTTGTGTTCTTCCAGATGTGCAGTCCTGACATCAGCGAAAAGCCCTACCCAGATGTGAGAAATTAGACTGTTTATATTTGAGAGAGGAGGAGAGAGTGTTCTGGTAGAAACAGGAGAGAGAGACCCAATAAGACTGCTAGGTGAGAAAAGCATATCTTTCTATAGAAGGGATAATGTTGGATGAAGAGACTAAGTAGGAACCCCTGTTAAATGCTGTATCAAATGACATGTTTAACGCTTAGTTTCCAGAAAATTTTAAATTAAGTTAATAATAACTCAATCTCATGTCGTTCCAAACCCCTGGTATGAACGATCGTTTTTGTAACACAAAAATTAAGATCTTTTAGATAAAATATGAGAGCTGCCTGATACTCCATAGACAGCAATGGTCCAACTCATTCAAAGTCAAGAAAGGTATCCAAAAACATCCTCAAAACAGATCCTATGCCTTCAATTGGAATTATATAAAGCTACAATAATACATCTGTGTGTGCGCATAAAACAAAATGAACAACTTTATTCAACAGTTTCATCTCCTCAGTGTCAGTATAAGACATGCGTGAGCACTGTGGAGTGATGTATACACTGGATTTCCTTCACACAACATCCTCTGTTTTAAACAGGCACGTCCAAGGTACAGTATATGTCGGAAGGGCGAAACATGCATAAAGATCATGGTACACTTCAAAATATATATATTTTTTGAGTTTGAAAAGGCTGAAAAATGGTAATCGAAACGGGGGAAGAAATCGTACTTTAAAGAAGGTGGAGTTCCAGAACCCACCCACGGATTGTGTAATTGGCATGAATGTTTTGGTGAGCTGTTTCGAACTGCCGAAATGAGGTAAAAAAAATTACTTTATTTCAGCTCCATTTTGTTCAAAATCATGTCATTTTAGTTCGTTCTTCAATTTCGTGAATCGTTCAATTTTCTCGTGAATGTGTGCAATATACTGACACTGAGGAGAAGAAACTGTTGAATAAAGTCTTTATATTAGTTTTACGTACACACAGACATATTCTCATAGTTTGATAATATTCTGATTGAAGACATATGGTTTGATTTGAGGATAGTTTTTGGTATTTTTTTGAAGTAGGAACACTTGCTGTCTATGGAGGATAAGGGAGCTGTCATATTTCACCTAAAATATATTAATATGTGTTCCAAAGACTAATTAATGTCTCAGGGGTTTGAAATGACATGAGGGTGAGTAATTAATAACATAATTTTTGGTGAACTAACACGTTAAACTTGGCCTACAATAACATACAGTACTATATTAAAATTTTACAATCCTTTTATTATTCTTACACTTGATCATCTAAGGCATATTGTATTGTATGATGTTGTCATCCAGATTAAAGTATAGCACAATGGTCTGAAAAAAATGTCAAATTTTTATTGTTTCTTATTTTTGTAAGTATATTGCTCTATTCATCCTTGTGTTCTTGAAAATAGACAGAAAATTTGAGACTAATTCTGAACTCTTTTTAACTAATCTGAGGTCAGTTGAATCTATGTCGGAACAAATAGTTTAATGGAAAATAATGAGAGCATGAGCTCATGCTCTCATTATTTTCCATTAAACTATTTGTTCCGACATAGATTCAACTGACCTCAGATTAGTTAAATAGAGTTCAGGATTAGTCTCAAATTCCTGTGCATTTGCTTCAGTATTTTTCACTTTGGGTGTTGTTACAGCTTTGGTTGTGGACTTAAAATGTTCTCTCACTAAAAAATAATAATAATAAATAGCAGTGCACCTGTGTGTACATAGGTTTGGTTGATGTGTAGGTTGAGTGGCATTGATTGGGAGTGAACAGACCTCCATAGAAGTACTGATAAACACATGCCCTGTAATGAACATCGCTGGAAAATGTCAGAAATGACTGCATAACGTCAGACTTTCTCACTACAGTTGTCAAAATTGCAGTCAGTCAAATAAAAAAGCTAATTTGTAAATCCCAAAGCTTTAAAGGAGCTAAAATATATTTATCTTGCAACTTTACTATGAAATGTTAATAAATGTTAATTAACAGATTTACTGTTTCTTCTAAATAAAAAATCTCTAAAATTTTGTAAATATTTTGTTATGTAATATTTATTATTTATTATTATTATGTAACTTTTTTTTTATTTTATATTATAATTTTATTTTTTTTTTTTTCATTTTTATTTTGATATACCTTTACATATTTAAGATAGTTTAGAAGATTAAATATGTATAGAGTGTTTTATGGTTAATGCATCTTCACACCATCAGCAATTAGATATTTTTAGCATTGTTTTCTCCATCTTCATTTTTTTCTCATTGTGATTTTATCAAGAGTATGTTTTAATTTACTTCACTTTAATTTACTTATCGTTTTTAGCATTATTTGTCTTGATTATATTCATATACTTTGTGATGATAATTACCTGTGTGGGCAGTAGATTGTGATGGCACAGGGTCTCATATGAATTATTTATCCATTTTATTACTGCAAATTAGGGCTGCACGATATTGGAAAAAACGGATATTGCGATTTTACATTTTTGCAATAAATATTGCGATATAAATATGGTTTGAATAGCTCTGTTTGACGGTTTTCTGTACAGTATTCAGGTACAGAAATTGAATAATCACAATGCAAAAAATGCTTTTCTTACTTTGCTTTGTCTAAATATCTAAAAATTCTTGATCAAGTAAAAATATTGTTTTGTCTTTATCTTCAGAAGTAAAGTTAAAATTAAGTGGGGGGTTTTTTTTTCTTAAAACAAGCCAAATTATGTGCCAATGGGTAAATTTAAATTATTTTATTTTTGGAACTTGGAGATATATATTGCATAAATCGTATAAATAATTAAATACAAATAATCTTTGTTACATTTACAAACACTAACTTTTTGTGTCCAAATGTTTTAAGCTCTCTTGAAATGCTCAGTCACAGGCCTTAAAAACACATGCAAATAAACTTTCACAATATTATGCTTAAACTTAGCAGCGACTCTACAAAGCACACATGTTCTGTGGCTCCTGGCCAACTATAATTCAGACTCAACATTGCATCTTGCGATGTGACAATTGCGGATGCACACATTGCAATATCGATGCTGAAACGATATATTGTGCAGCACTACTGCAAATACATTTGTATAACTATAGTGCAATATATTAATTGCAAAAAACTTTTGGGTGACATGAGAGTTGCTCTCATGTTGCTCAACTGAATGGACCCTGTACATAAAGATCATATGTTTAAAACCCCTGTGGTGCAGCTTCCTGTGAGTTCTGCTTCCATGTGTTAAAATATGACCTGTATCAGCTGTGCAGCCCCATACATGTGTGTTTCATTCTCATATGCACATTTATGTTGTAGTTCATGGTAGGGCTACATGAAATTGAAAGAAAATAATAATAACATTGCAGTGTTTAGTTTTTCTGCAATATAATTGAAGTCAAAATTATTACCCCTCATGTGACTTTATTTATTTATTTATTTTTTCTCTATCTCTTCTTCCCTATTTCAAATATTTCCCAAATGCTGTTTAACAGAGCAAGGAATTTTTCACAGTATGTCCTGTAATATTTTTGTCTTATTTGTTAATCAGAAATAGCGGAAAGATATACAGAAGGGCTAATAATTCTGACTTCAGCTGTATATTGCGACGTGAGTATAAATTCATAAGATGACTCTTTTTGGGAAGAATTCATAATTTTATATTGATGATTTTGTTGGAGGGAAACAATATACAAAAATCTAATAAAGCAATTAATAAATAAATAAATTAATAAACAAAATCCCAGAAAAAAAAGAAAGATTAAAATGAAATGTATGGTTTTTGGTGGAATGTAACCTTATTGAGGTACAGAAGTTCAGTAACAAAATCTAAAATAACACTGTACCGTCTTCATTACAATAATTAAACACATTTTTGTTAAAGTGGCAAACTTCATAATTTCTTGTCCTCAAATTATTTAAGTTCGCTTGACATCTTATTTTAAAAACACATCCTAATAAAAATCAGAGCCTGCTATGTGACTATTGCAGGTTCGCACATTGTGATATCCATGCTGAAACAATATATTGTGCAGCTATAGTTCAAGGGTGATTTTTCTACACCATGTTGAAGGTATTCGATTCACACAAGCTGTCATTTAGACTCGGTCGTGAATGCCTGAGACGAAAGAGAAGCAAAACAACTTCACACATTTATAGCAACAGTTATTGTCCTTGTATAAACCAGCGGTTTTCTTGTAAAAATCCACATCATCTTTCCATGTTGCAATTCTGCAGGTTTCAGATTTTAATATAGTCTATCATTATAAATCGACTTATGTAATTTTAGAAATGTCAAATTCTCCAAAATAAGTTTCAAATTTTGACTCATGTGCTGTGATTGGAGGTATGAATTGGCTTTGAGGGTTGAAGAATATCGAATGTGTTTAGTGTGTAAGCAACGATTCCACTAGCTGAATCGAATGGTTAGGGGAATATCATATGATGAAAGACTCTCCTCTGTAGCCTCATCGTCTGTTGGCTTCGGAAGAAAAAAACTTTAGCAAAGCACAGCCACATGTTCACTCTCTCTCCTGCTTCTGTTTTTGTCCTTTATTCTGAACTGCAGACTCTTGGTTGAGGTATTGTACTGCTACGTGGCAAATGCTCACACAACTCTCTGTGAAGGAATGGGAAAATGGATAGGTGTGTGTGTGTGTGTGTGTGTGTGTGTGTGTGTGTGTGTGTGTGTGTGTGTGT
>CAIGQW010015581.1:11186399-11197596 GCA_903798125.1 Danio choprae | reverse complement strand
TGAATCTTTTCACTGTTTTGACCAATGGATCTTCACTTAAAGTCAGTGTGAATCGGAAGTTCCTGAGACTTTAATTTCGGTATATTGATCGGTATATTTCGGTGTATTGATGAACTGAAACAGAATATTGAGTAGGAGGCAGGGCTTTCTTTTGTGAATCATTCCAAAATAGCTAACGTAATGGAAAGAGAGTGTATTATGCAGTTGCTATTGAAGCCCTCGGGTTGATGTCAACGGAAAGACGAGGAAGCTTTCATTGAAGATTACCACAACAATTGTGGATTTACTTGCACAAATTAATTATTCACCTTAAGAATTACAAAATGAGCTAGAAAAACAGACATTGTAAATTTTGATTTTAAGCAGACTTTAAAAAGCAAACAGATTTCATTGGAGAAAAATAAGATGCATATATTTTCTCCAATATTATATATAATTTTCTCCAATAAATTGTACTTGCTTTTTAAAGTCTGCTTGAAATCAAAATTGGTCGAGGTTAGCACAGCTGTGGTTTAACTATGGTCGCTTGTGGTTTGGCCTCAGAGGAGATTTTTGGGTTAAGGGGGTTTGGGAGGAATTGCAGTGCAACAGTAAAACTGGCAGGTGGGGCAGGTGTCTGAGTGAATGTGTATGTATGTATGGCTGCTTGTGAGTTATTGTGGCGTGGGATGTTTGAAACAGCTGAATGGTGATGACTGTGTAGCAGATTGGATGTAATGCTTTGTTATAGCAGTTTAAGATTAATGATCTTTGGCAAGTCAGCCTGTGCAGTGTCATGCAGATTTCATCTTCCTTCCCCAGTGAAGACTTCTTTTCCTTGTTCAAAAAGGCATACTTTACTCTATTATAAACCAATATATCAGCCTGGGTGTTTAATTTGCCAGTATTTGTTGTTTGGATATTGTGTACCTTGTAAATATTAAATAAGGGCTTTAAAGTTCAGAAATATAAGCCAGACTAGCACAATTTTCATTTCTTTATTTTTTATATTTTGGCATGACGTTGAATGTAGTCATTTTGTAATTACAATAGCATTTAACAGTTTTAGATCATTAGGCTCTTATGTTTTTGAAAGTAGTCTTTTGTGCTTCTCAAGGTTGTATTTATTAAATGGAAAATACAGTAAAAACATTAATATTGTGCATTATTATTATTATATATTAAAACAGATGTTTTATATTTTTTTAAATGCCATTTATTACTGTATGTGCCATTTTATTAATTTTTTTCTTGATAAAAGGGAACGGTGGAAGTGTAATCTGAGCTAATATGTAATTTTGTTTTACCACATCATCTGATTATTACACACATCATCAGAATGTTAACCACATTATATGTAACCGCATAATAATTGTTAATAGATAGTTGCATACCAATCCAGACATAAAAAATACTACTTTTATGATGCTTTAATAGTACATTGGTTACTTTGAAATATCGTTATTTGGAAAATATATGTGAGAAGATTCTTTTAAGAAAATCTGTATTTGTGTTTCATAAAAAAATAACAGAAGTTTGATTTGAAATGACTTGAGGCTGAGTTAAAATGAGACAATTTTTATTCTTGGATGAGTTGTTCCTTTTAATTATAGTTTTGATTGTAAAGGACATTTAGAAACTAGGTTATGGCTCCAAAAATACAGATTTAAGGGCCATTCACACTGAAAGCTACTTTACTTTGGAAAATATGAGAAGTGGGCAAAGGAATGGGGAAAATGCACAAGGCCTCGAGTCACTTAAAAGTTGATGTGTGTGTTGCACATGACGCTGCTAAAGTGGTGGTCAAACACATCAGTCTAACACTTGTTTACATAGAAAGTAATGGGGAAGTAGTGCAGTGGAATGGAAAAATGTGATCTGCGTGAATGGCCATGTTCAAATTGCAGACTTTTTTTCAATCAAATTCAGAATTGAGCACTTGATTGCCTTTGATCTAGGTGAGGTTCAAAGCATTTGACTTTTTCAGTAGTGAAGTAGATTTTTCTTAAGCACTTTTCTTAGCATATAAATAGTAGATTTTCTTTTTCTCACGATACTTGGGATTATGAATAACTCGCTTGAGCACATCTTTCTCAAGCTGATTCTTTGGGGTAAAATAAAATGTGATAGTTCTCTGAAGGTGATGCCAAACAAAGCAGTGTTGGTTGAATACTGCTGGGTCAGCTACGTCAAGTTGGGCAATAAAGTTGAGCTAACAAATAAATTCAGCAAGAATGTGCCAGATTAGTCTGAACTGGTTAGTTAAAAGATTCAGTTGGAGTTAGATTTTTTTCATCATACTATCATATTTGTAAATTCATCAAGTGTCTGCAACCAATCTGAGGGTTGGGTGATAAACATTTGGTTTGAGTATACTGAGGTTTTGGTTAAACGGAATTCCCTCAGTCACTGAAATGTCTGAAATATCTTTCCTTTTTTATCCCTCTTCTTTAGTAATACTGGATTTTGGTAAACTGTGCCAGTATCTACCAATCCCTCCCTTTCCACCGATTTGATCACCATGGTGATGGCACCCTGTGCTCTTGTAACCAAACATGTTATTCATTCCCAGGCCCTTACCATGGCCCAGTTCCCGGTTTTAGGAGAGCTTTCTCATGAGATGGGAGCACAAACAGGCACACAGAGATCCAAGTGGTTTAATCACCACGACTATTAGGCCACAGTCTTAAAATGGTCTGGCTGTGAGAACGGTCCACCCCACCCCACCAGTGGTATTGGGTTCGTTTTAGTCTATTGCAGTAAAGCTCTTTTGTTCACCTTCATCATTCTGTCTTCAGGGTGGGGTCTGTTTTCAAACATGTCTGCTACAAGCATCTGACCACTTAGTTTTGTCAGGAGTGGGTTGCGGTTTGATTACGTGCAGACCCAGCTTATGTAAGCCTAATTAAGAGTTTAATTGAGTAAGAATTTAATCCAGTTCCAGAACGTTGTTTATGTGGAGCACACATTAATTTATCACAGTTTAAAGCTTTTTGTGCCGGAACAATAAGGCATTGTTGTTATGTTTTTCTTTAGAATGCCTTAAAATGCTTTATTTGTGGACTGGTCAGGT
Organism: Danio choprae; assembly: GCA_903798125.1. Taxonomy (NCBI): domain Eukaryota; kingdom Metazoa; phylum Chordata; class Actinopteri; order Cypriniformes; family Danionidae; genus Danio; species Danio choprae. The sequence continues at coordinate 11,194,544 of CAIGQW010015581.1, read as the reverse complement.
CATAAAAAAAATCTAATAGATTTTTTGAGGAGGATTTAAACCTTTCAAACTTTAAATCTTACAGCTTATTGAAGCTATCGTACATCGTATATCGTACAAGACCATCTCTCTAGAAATCTATCTCTATAAAGCTTGTTTAAATGTTTACCGTGTTAGAAACATATTAGCAACAATTTAATTTATGCTAGCAACATGTTAAGACATGCTAACAAACTGGTTGTTCATATTACCATTGTAATAAACATGGTAGTAATTTGCTAACTTTATAATAAGACATTAAGCAGCTACCGTGAATACCCTAGTAAACTTCTACTTTCTTTTCTTGGTTTCTTTTCACTTTATCTTAACTACACTTACAGCTTACGAAGCAGTTTCAAGCATTTATGCAAGCCTTTCTCAAGCCAACATAAAAATTCCTGATGAACTTTACTAATCTTGATTTTACTCATGATTTTATTAATTAAAACGCTTAACTCATTTTTTTACAGTGTTCTTCAATGAGTAGATTTTTGAATAGGAACGCATTTATTAAAAATATATATTGTAATACCTAAATATCTTCATATTTTCAGTTATTTACAAATTTTTGTTTTTGCTATTATTTTCCTCCTCCATTTTTTTCATGTAATCGGCAACATACAATTCCCATGGCTTTAAGTGGAAAATAGGACATTAGGTCTGTTTTGCTCTTCACATTCCTCTATATGGGACAGTATGCCAGATGGTCTTGTCTGCTAATATCTTTAGGTGGAATGTGTGTGTTGAGGGGCCACAAGCACATATGGATATCTGGCCACACTTAATTTATCTTAATCAAAGATACAGTTAGCACTTAAATCAGAGAACCTAGATGCAATCACTTTTTAAAAATATTTTCTTGCACTATGAACAGTATTTAGTATGACTCAAGCATGCACTTATCATACAGGACCTGTTAGATTGTATCGGTTTTAAAACAAATACATAAAACATTTTTAAAACGTTTGTGTCAGGGGGACATGTTTACCCACAATCTACTTTCTCTCTATATCAAAGCCTATAAGCAAATACTAGTCTATATACACTCTATACACTAGTTTGTCAAGCAGTATTTGATTTAACCTGATTTCTCTGTTTTTGCTTACAGTCAAATGCATCTCGCAGACAGCAGCGCATGATAAAGAACAGAGAGTCAGCTTCTCTCTCCCGGAAGAAAAAAAAGGAGTATTTAATGACACTGGAAACCCGTCTGAAGTTAGCGCTCACGGAGAACGAGAAGCTAAAGAATGAAAATGGCACATTAAAAAGACAAGTGGAAGGCCTAATGAGTGAGGTTGGTGTCAATAACATCTATTATCAAGCCATCTATTTTCTAAAAGCATCTTATTGATTGTATTGCTAACGTTTCATCCAAACATGTTTAAAAACAATATCGCAATCCATCCATCAGATGATGACTGGAACCGAATTCCTACTTGTTTTTTTCCAATAGTCTGTATCATTAGGTTGTACCCTATTGAAAGGATATGTTGCTAGTTCTGTTTAATTGTCACTTTAAATTAGAAAATGTATGAAAATGTGGTTCTTTTTTCGGAATCTATATAAAATTGTTGTTTATTGAATAATTTAGGACCTTTAGTAAAGAATAATTTGACCTGTGCTATTTGCTCTAAGATATGTTAACGCATTATCATTCTTCAGAACTCTGTGCTGAAAGCAACTGCTCCAAAACGGAGGGCTGTGTGTCTTATGGTTGTCCTGGTCTTCTTGGTTGTCAACTTGGGTCCAATGAGGTAAATAAGTGCATTGAAACATACCATTATATTATTTTAACATGTCTTAAGATTGCAGAAAAGCTTCACTACAACCCATATTCAATTGTTCTGTAGGAACCAGAAGAAATGTGTTGTTTAAAGGTCTGACTTGTTTTCTTTTGTGTCCCACACAGTTTGCTTGGAGGAGACAGAGGGTCTGCATTTCCTGCTACCCCTGCGTTCAATGGTAGACACCTGCTGGGGTTTTCTCCTGAGTCGGAGAGAAACTTGGACTTAGACAAGCCTCAGACTGACCCATCTAACACTGTGGACAGGTAACTCTTTTCTGTAATTTTCGGCATTTGTATGAACACCTAGCCATGTTCTGTGTGGGCCAGAAAATGCCTGAGACCTCTCTACCTATCAAAATTTGCAGAGTCCATTTAGAAAGCCTGTCAGCACAGGTGCTGGGTGACTCTGAACAAGCCTCTGTTCTCATGTCTGCCCCACACGCAACTTTCATACCAAAACCGGACAGCTAAGTTTGTTGTTTTATCTTCCCAGGGTGGCGTTTGAAAAAGCAGTACTGGCTTCTCATGTCTAAAAAATTGCTTTAACAACATAAACACAGAGGACCTCAAATACCCAACATGAAACGACAGATATTTGAAGACATGATTACTTTGAAAACCTGTCTCTGTGTTTTCTCAAAGACATTCATCAAGCTGGTCTAGTCACATTTAAGTTACTTTACTCCCAGAGGTCATGTTTCAAGCCTCCCGGGGCCTGGTTTAGTCAAGATCAACAGCTTTAGATTGTGAGGGTTTTTTTGGGGGGGGGCAAAACAGGTGGCGCCCCACAAGGCTCGGTTTGGGGTCCTTTTGTATTTTCCTCCTTTACTTTCAGGTATTTCAATTTATGCTTTTTATTCCATAAACAAGCATAGCTATTCTCCACTAAAGTTTTCTGTTCCGACTTAAACTCTGCTATTGGTTCTTTGAAAGACGTCCTAGGGATGGGTTGTTTGAACTGGTTCATTTTTAAGTATCTGGGGAGCAACTCAGAAAATGTAATTATGTAAAATAGGATATAGATTTATATCTAGATGTTGGTTTTCTACAGGGAGTTCAAGGACACCTGCTGGAATTTTAAACATATTTTTCCAGAAGCTCTAGTTTATAGAATATTTCCACAGCATATCAGCATAATGTACTTTTTTTTTTTTTAAACATAAACATTTTATCCTCAACTTGCGTCGTGCTCCAGGTCTAAGTTTGGATTTGTCCTCAGAGTGTGTTTCTAATAGTCCAGGATTTGTCTCATGTAAAGCATTTTTATTGTTTAATGTTGAATATATTAGGAACAGTTTAGTCTGCTGTCTTAATTTATTTCCTCCTCGAGCCCTCAGAAAGCAGTTCAGACTTCCCACTCTCAATTTATTTTGCGATATGAGGATCTCTGTGTGAGCAAAGATTGTGAGACATCGATCCAGCTTCCCAGAGCTTCGCTGTTACTCTTTCTTAGCCAGAAGTGTTTGACATGTCATTTCAGGGGCCACATGTTTTCCTGTTTGGGCTGTAAATGCCTATATCAGCTTCTTGCGGGGAGATGGTTTAGTATTTTTGTTGATGATGTCTTGGCTTTATTTTACAGATTCACTGAATTTGTGCTAAAAACGAACTTGGCAATAGTTGTTGGCACTGTTCATTTATAGTTTTACGAGATGCTGTCTTTTCCGTAGACAAGATAAAAACCATCTTGGCTCGCGCACTTGCACATGGTATTCTTTCAGATGTTAAGCCAGTACCAGGAGATGATTAAAACAAGAGTCTTGTAAAATTCCATACATTGTTTTGGAATTGACTTATCTTTATAAAGACTCTAAAACAATTTCTCCATTCTTGTTTTGTCCAACTTTCCTGGCTTTAATATGACTTTTGTCTTTATCATAGGTTGGAGGAGGTGGTTTCAGAGCAGAAAGCATTGATGGTGGTCAAGGATCCTCTGTATTTCAGAACTCCACCCCCCTGCCAGCCACCTGTCAACAGGACCAAGTGTATAAAGTCAGTCCCGTGCATTGATATTGCTCCATACACTTTTTATATTCAACTGCTGCTTTATTAGACATTTAATAGAGTTAGTAGGATCTGGCAGTTCTGTGACAAGCCAATTCATTAAAACCTTTGACTACAGAGCATCTGGTCCGCAGTGCCTCAGATTTGCCATCTGATCTAAACTGAGAAAGATTTTTATTACAATAGCTCTAGTACATACACTTCTGAGCTTTGTTTTAATGATAGTAAGAGATAATTGTAGCCATTTTGACTGGTGTTTCAACATCTGTTAAACTGGCTTTAAAAAGGCAAATAATTCCAGTCCATTTCCATGGCATTTGAAGATGTAAAATACACCTGTGATCTCATTACATAAATATTACTGAACCAACACTTATGTGTCAGTTTCTGTTAATGCACAAGTTTAGTGCATGTTTTGCTTGCTGTTAATTGCATGATTTAAGTTGATTTAGAAAGAAGTGGCTCATTTCTGATAAAAAAATGACTTAAATTATGGAAAATATCTGTGAAAAGAAACACGGGCCCATCATTCACTGTGTTTTAACAATATGATTGCAACAGTTTTGTAAAATAAGTAAAAAATTAAAAATCCCCTACAGCTATGATGATTTGAGAACATCTCAAGGTTGTAAAATCATTGTAAATAACATCTTTTATTTAGGTTTTTTTTCATTCTACCCTGTATTCTGTAGCACTTAACCATTGTGTAGTTTTTTGCAAAAAAATCATTCTTCCCATTCTACATTCGCCAAAAATGCAGACCACAAAAATATGTGGTTGTTAACCATACATATTTTCATCCTAAAACCATGCTGTTTTGAATGACATAATTCTTCATGCTACCTGCTCCTGACACCCTTTGAGATCTGAAATTTGTTTCTGCTCTGCATAACTATAGGATGGCACATGAACTGAGAGGATGGGTGCATCGGCATGAGGTTGAGCGGACCAAAACCCGCCGCATGAGCAACACTCAGCACAGAGGCAGAACCTTCACGGTACAACATTTCTCCTACTTAGAGCCTCAGTGGTCTTTCTCAAGTTGAAGTTGCTTGCTTTTTGACATTGTTGACAGTGAACGTGTGAACAAAGGGACAGAGAAACGCATCTAAAGGTCTTGACATTGTCAAGTATAGTGACTAAAGAGCCTTGTCTGACCTCTTTGACCTTTTGTATGACATCTTTCTCAGTGTGTCTCAAGTGCAGATACTGGGTTGCATACCTTCAACCCGGATACTGGCTTCTGACAACCACCAGGATTTTCTTTAAATAGATCTTTCTGAATGTTTATGTTAGGGATGAGACCTTAGTCTTTGCTCTTTCTCTCCTTTTACACTGCTCCTCTCTTTCACTTCTTTTTAACCCACTCTCAGTATAATCCAGTAGTCTTGGGAAAGTAAACAGCCCTCTGCTCAGTCAATCTGTCTTTTCTCTCTCAGACTAATTTCCTTCTTTTTTCCCCCCCAGTCTCAGCCACAGTGAGTCTGATTATCTTCAAAACCACTGTCAGTAGCTATACTTGACTTGAATGTGTGCATAAACCTTCCCTGCTGTGATCAGGCTTTAAAAGCTCTATATAAAAGTTAGCATATTTCACTATTTGTATAATAATGTTAATATAACACAATGTTAATTTGGGGTCAGTAACAATCTGTCACATGATTGTTCAGATATCATTCTAATATGTAACCACTAAACCAGTATTACGAGCATATTTTTCTAAAATCATTCAAACTTAAAGTAAAGATCATGTTTTATTTTGTACTTTTAAATGTATCAACTTTTTTTATTATTAATGTGAATTGCTAAGCACTTCGTATAGGCAACTTGAAGTGCGATTTCCTTAGAATTTCAGATTCTGAATATCTAAGTAGTTGTATCTCGACCAAATATTGTTCTATCCTAATAAATAAACATTATTTAAAAGCTTATAAAAAGCTCAATTTTAAAAAAGGGACACTTATGTCTGAAACATTTCTTCTTATTATTATTGATGTGATAAGCAAAATATTTTTTTTTCTAACAGATAGCTCTTGTAACTTTAAATGTCTTTAGTGCTGATTAAAAACTTGAATATGTTTAAAATTTAATTGAAACTTTGAACAAAAGAGTATACCAATAAAAAAAGTGTCTGAAGATTTATATAGACAGAAGTCATATACCGTAAATCAGTTAAAGTTTAAAGTTTAATTGTGGGAGAAAATAAACTGGTTAACCGTATTTGCTGTTTGTCTCATGAGCGGTGGCCCTAAAGTGCTTAATGTCATGACAACAACACCTTGTCATTGCTTGTTATTATTTCCCATGTTTGTCAACTTGTCAACAAGTCATGACTAGCATTCACACGAAAGGAGTGAAAGAAGGCTAGCTGTTGTAAACAATTACTGCCAACTAAAAAAAAACACTAAAAATTGTCTTGAATGATGTAAATAAATGTACAGTTTTACCAATAGAGCCTTAAATGAATGTCAATGCAAGGATCTGAGATTAACATAGGTAGTTTAGGCTAGTAAATTGAAAGGTTATGGGTTCAACCTTAAATTGGGGGTGGTTAATCACCATTGAGCTCCTGAGCAATGTGTATAACCACATTTTTTAACCATATTTGTATGACAAATTCTCCCTTCAAGGCCGTCTTATAATATGTTTACATCAGTTGCCATGTGGCAAATATTACCACAAAAGAAACTTTCCCTCGAGCCCCATTCTGAGTTAATGCAAAACTTTATTGTCTATACACCATGTAGGAAAATATTAATCAGACTATACTTTACATAAATTTTTATCAGATAACTAATAGTGAGAGCAGTTGGATGGACGGCTTGTTTTGATTTAGAGTAGTACAGTGTGTAGCAGGTTGATTGTTTGAAAGGCTGCCCTGTGTTTGAATGGTCTGCTTAATGTTGGGAAAATGTCCTGACAGACACTTACAAACACACATCCACTGATAGCCATTTTCCACCGATAAGTTCCCATTGCCCAATATGGAAGCCTTCCATGTGTTTCCAGCACACTAAAAAGCCTCTCGGTGGTCTTAAACAGAAACTGTGTTAACACCAGAGGAATAACAACCTTTACCAACAACAAGAACTCGAAACAAAACAAAACAAAATCACACCCATTATAACAAACAAAACAGTGTAGTCTGGTGCCATCAAACGCCTCGATGTTTGCTTTCCATCACCAGGCTTGGGCCACTATGTAAATACTGTCATCATGCAGAGTGCCGAGAGGTTGGCTGATTAGAGATTGATGGGTTTGCTGGCAGATGGCCATTTGCCTGATTCTGTGACAAACAGAACATAAGTAAACCATCTAAGAGAGATGTACTTTACCAGCCCAACGCACACTAACATGAGTTACAGTAAAGTGATAAATATGGGAACACGGATATGCTCGAAATTGTTGTATAATGTGGTAAATAACATGACATTTTTATTTTCTTCTGTCCAACAGAAAGCATCAAGTAAACAAGCTGAAGTACCACAAATAATGACACAGATCCAGTACACAGACTCCTCTGAAAAGTAAGCTATGTTTTACCTTCATTTGACATGAGGGGTACATTTCATCGCCGATTTTGTGCGTATGTGATTAAAAGATAGCCATGACTCTGTTTTAAAGAGTACAAAAGCCATTTTTATTACACACAACATTTGAGGAGAAGCATTTTGTCAGTCGGCAATTATGGATCTTTCTAGTCAACATATGATGAGACAATATGATGGTGAAACGCATTAAAACTGAAGTATGCTTTCGGCATGTTTTTGTGGTCAGTCAGTTATCATATTTAAAGGGATAGTACTCCAAAAACAATTTGCTTAGCCTCAATTTTTTACAAATCTAAATGTTATTAGCCACTTACCATTGACCTTCATATGGAACAAATACTATGAAAGTCAAAAGCTACTAGTTACTAACATTCTTCAAAATATCTTTTTGTTGTGTTTAACAGAGAAAATAATTAGATTTGGACAAAGTACATTTATGACAGAATTTTCATTTTGGAGTGAATAATTCCTTTAAGTTTTCAATGAAATGTCACTCGTGTAAGCTAATGGTTTAAAAAAATGAAATATAAACTTAATAAAATGTTATAATGTTCACTAATGTGCAATCTAAGAAATCATATGAGGACAATTTGAATTTTATTATTACAAGACATCACAGTGAAGTTTGCAGCCCAATTTATTTTGCAGCCAAAAGAAGGTGGTAGATTTGGCAGAACATTTGGATGCTGTTGAGGTGGAATGTTTTTCAAAGCTGTCATCAAGTCCAGCCATCATGCTAGAGGGGAATGTCAAAGTATGACACTCGTAATTGGATTTCTTTCTTGC
>CAIGQW010015581.1:11172791-11186389 GCA_903798125.1 Danio choprae | reverse complement strand
CCAAATTGCCATTTAAGCATTGTTTTAAGCTATTGTTGCAGGTCATGCTGTCATGTTTTTTAGCACTGCATTCACAAAAATGGATCTAAAGGTTAAAATCTATTTCAAAAATTCACCTCACAAGTGGGTGCTGGTGTGTTTTAGGAGGTGCTTCTTTTGGTTATGAATTCCATATGTATACAGTTATTCAATACGTTAACTAATTATCCAATTACCTAAAATGATGATGACTGCCAGTAAAAATCCATCCTGATTATTGAGAAGTAAAACGGTAAAAATGCATCTAAACTTTTTTTAATGTTGTTTTTGGTGCAGCTTTCTTACTTTCCCTCAGGAGTAATCATATTTTAATAGCTATATTTTGGCCAGCCGACTAGTGAATCGGGCCAAAAATCGGCATTGCTGTCATTCCATTGCCATCACATTGACAAAAGGGAAAAGGCCACATTCACACAGGAAATTTTTGAGAACTGTAATTACTTTTTGCTTGCTCTCTGTTACATAGCACGCATATGCGAAGTAAACCAGAAACATCTAGAATTGAAAGTATGCATTTTGCATCTAATTTCCTATACAGTGCATGTCAAAGACAAGAAAAGTCAGTTTGTGTGTTTGAATTAGTGTTTAACGCATGTGTATCCTTTATGCAGGAATCCCGGCAGTGAACTGCAGGTGTATTACGCTCCTCACCGAACCTACAATGACTTCTTTGATGAGCTCAACCGAAGAGGGGACACTTTCTACGTGATCTCTTTCCGCCGGGTAAGTCCATCCATCTATCTGCCTATCTGTGTGTTCATCGGTCTGCTTTCTAACGCTCTGTTGGCCGCACATGGATGTGGTTGATTGGTTTTTAAAGGCCACACAGAATCCTAAAGGGACACTTGAGACTGTTTCACCTCAGTAGAGCACATGACCTGGCAGGGAATCTTCTAGCATGTGTTAAATCTTGGGAGGTCTTTATCGTTTTTGGTTGAAATTAAACACACTGTGGTTCTTGTGACATGTCCTTGCTACAAATGAACATGTCTCATTATTTATGAACAAATTTGGTTTAAGCTATGACCTTATTAGGGCAGGTTATCAAGGGTAATAAGTAAATAATTTTTTATACACTAGAGTCTGAAAGATACCTTTCAAAACAACAGTAAGGAAACAGAAATTAATAAATTCATTCAGCAGAGATTTATAATATTGTTTTATTGTAAATGCATTTATTATTTTCTTAATAATAAACATCATATTTGTAAATGTATCGTATTCACAAACTACTTTTAACATTAACACTACTTCCTATTACTGCTAAAAAAAATAAAAAAATATATAAGATTTGTTATCTAAACATTTTAACTTGAAAATATTTTTGTAAAGGAGATTTTAAATGTAAAATAATGATAAATAATGATTAATTATATTAGTTAGATAATGATTATAATTATTAAATGTAAAATAATGACAAAAGAATATTCTTGTAAAAAAGATTTTAATCTCAACGGGTTTTTAAATCAATCAATAAATGCAGCTTTGGTGAGCTTGAGATAGTTCGTTCATTCATTCATTTTTCTTCAGCTTAGTGCCTTATTTATCAGGGATCGCCACAGCAGAATGAACCGGCAACTATTCTGACATATGTTTTACGCAGCGGATGCCCTTCCAGGGAAACACCTATTCACTCTCACATTCACACACACTCATACACTACGGGCAATTTAGTTTACCCAATTCACTTATAGCGCATGTCTTTGGACTGTGGGGGAAACCAGAGCACTCAAAGGAAATTAATTCGAACATGCGGAGAACATGCAAACTCCACACAAAAGTGCCAATTGGCCCAGCGACCTTCTTGCTGTGAGGCGACAGTGCTAACCACTGAGCCACTGTTCCACCTTGAGATACTCACTGACTTCAAACATTTAAGCAATATTATGGATTTTTCCTTGCTTGTTATTATTATTTGGATTTAGTGTAAAATTGTTCCATCTGCATATGACTACACACTGTACCCAAAAACAATGTTATAAAAGTTTTGTTTGTCAATGTATTGCAGCTGTGTTATAAATTTGACCGTAAAATGTGCTCCAAATGTGCCAATTCTTTTACATTTAGCAATAAATTTACAACTACCGTCTCCCTCGTTCTGGTATCTCAAGGGCCTTTTATGATTCAGTGGCACACACTGGATCTCCCAAGATTTTATATCTACCAAACCGCACCACAGAACAATTACTTAATGGGTTTACCAATGTTTGTGAGAAGAATCATCAGAATCTATTGAAGAATTTTAATTTGACTCTGTTTGGATCAACTGAACTACTGTAGACCCTTTCCTTTTTACATTATTGACAACATTTCATGCTTGAGCATAATTTTTTTTGCTATTTTAATTCACACACAGTTTGAGCAAATGTTGTACAAGTTAAATACATTTGTCTGCTAGTTTTCGTCTTCAGAATAGATAAAAAAAAACTCTTATTTAAATTCTTTTTTTTTTGTGCACATGTAGATGATTTTCATCTGGGTGTAATTCATTTAGAGTCCAACTGCATTTGTAGTAAGCTTGTTTTTTATTTTCAGTCCAATTGCATGTCATCTTTCATCAGTTTATTCCTTTATTTCTATGTTTAAAGTTCACTTCATACCCTCTCAGTACCTCCTTTTGATTTTTTTATTTGGAAGAAGTGAATGATGTTGGCAAACATTTTTGAAGTAATCCTTAATCTCTTTTTTTGTTACAAAAGACAACGCAATCACAGTAAGACAAACCCCAATGCCTCAAAGCTAAAGAACAAAATTAGAGAAACAAAATCTTTAACCAGTTTGCGTGGGATTTGACAGTACTTGGTTATCACTCATCAGTTCATCCTAGGGATTTTTTTTCTTTTAATGGCAAACAGGTCTCCATTTTTCTCCTTTATGAAACCAAAACAAAGAAATGACTCATCCTGTCAATGACTCATAATCACAAAATAAAGATGTTTTTGTGGACGCTAAAGACTGTTCTGCCAGATACTTTTTAAACTCTTGATTTAAAGACTTAAAAATCAAACTTGTCATTGATTTTAATGTTCATAATTCTCAGCGCTAAAACCTGTCCTCATCGTAGTTGACTTGCGCCAGAAGATGTTTGAGCGGTTTGGTCATAGTGAGCAACTGCCCTGTTTTCTTTGTTTTGGTAGTTTTGTTTTTTTTTATTAGGCTTGTTCGCTCATTTGGGAAGTCAAACTTTCCTAGTATTGACTCATCTCCTCCCGAAATCTCCTTAAAAGGTGACCACCATTTATAATCCTAAAAAAAGGTCAAAGCCTAATCTATCAAATTGCATTTTTGCCATCTAAGACTCTAAAGATCTTGTGAGCCGCTTACAAATGTAGGGATTGTTTCTTGCTTGGTTAACACTCCTACATCTGATTTGATAAAGTTTGTCTGTGAGATATGCAAACCTACTGACATCCAGGATTTTTAGATTGACTTGAAAGGAAAAAACAGCACAGGCTCATTGGACATATTCATGTGAAAAATTTAAATGTGAAAAATCTGACATTTTGGGCAGCACGACAACAACTTTTTTCATTTTCACAACAGGTGTGTGTGTGTGTGTGTGTGTGTGTGTGTGTGTATATTGTTGCACAAGACCAAATAAATGTCACAAAACAACTTAATGGTGGCAATGATTTGTAATCGAATACATTGACTAACCCTATCTAACTTTTTTGGCAAGTTCAGTGTGCATGGTAGCTCACTTTGTACAGTTTTGTACTTGTAATGGCTTGGGATCAAGTCCGAGACATAAAACCATGTAAAATCAAGGTAAAACTATGTGGTTGCAGTGCACTTTTGTTTGGGTTTAAGAAAAGAGTTTAGGTCAGTAATTTGCTGGGTGATCTGATAAGCCCCACCGTCTCGTGGACGTGTGTTTCTGAAATGTACAAAACCACACAGTACCATACTTCAAATTTGCAAAAAAATGTAGATAGCGCCCTCTAGTAGGTTTGTCATCTGAAACGTGCAACAAAACTTACCCAGAGCAATGCATTTCACTTTTTGCAAAAATGTAGGCTGACTCATGCATTTTCAATGAACCTGGGATGGGGAAAAAAAATTAGCAACATAACATAAGTTAATGGAATGTAATTCTTTTTATCGACATTTAAAAAAATCCATCTAAAGTTTTACACAAATCTGTAATGCAATTTATTTATAGACTTCATATATTGGTGAATTTATGAAGTTAGAAATTCAAAAAGTTGGAAATTACGTGTTTATTATGCTTGTTTATTTTGCTTATGCGATGTATTTTATCTTTGCATTTGCATTCCCCTCTGAACAGTGTTTATTTCATTTATTCCATTAGATCAAGCTCACTGATCAAACTGTGCTAGGGATATTTCCATTGTGGTCCTCATGTAAGCCGATCATAATATCCTCCTCTTGCAGCTCCCTCTGAGCCTGTCACAATGCAGAGTTTGCAGTCAATAGTTCATATCAATTTAATGAGATGCCTTTCTCCACAGTCACTTGCCCTTTCACTCTTTCCGTCTCTCTTCTTTTCAACCTTTCCTCTCATTGACACTCATCATGGAGGCTGTTGGATTAGTCAATTGCATCATGGTTTTCAGAGATGTCCGGGTCACCTTCTGATGTACATAAGAAGAGTATTTGGCCAGTGCTTTTCCTAAAACTAGTCATAATCCAGTCTAGGAATATGCAGTATGCGATGAAAAGTTAATCCAAAATTAGGCGTTACACAAATCTAATCATCTGTGTAAATTTTATGATGTGTTTGGTGTTGCCAAGCACATAATTTTTTGCGTAGTTCACCCAAAAGTGAACATTTTAGCTTTTTTTAATTCACCCTTAATACTTTTCTCCATGAAAAGTAAGATGCAATAAATGAGAACTAATTTTGAGAATTGGAATCCATTGAAGAAACTAAAGTATAACATGAAAACAAGTATGGATTAACTGGATTTTGTTGTATTTGGGTGGACTATTTAGTGAATTTTTCTGCACATCTTTAGCACAGTGACGACAGATGGTGTTGAACACAAACACATTTGCTGAAGTCTACATTTATGACCCGTGTCCAATCCATCACATAGACACGAGTGTTATTACAACCTTTCCTTTCCTTTCCGTATGGTTTCTGTCTTCAACAGGTGTGTGCCCTGACAGGATGCCATGACAGGAGAATGTCCCTCATTGGTTCAGGTTGTGTTTGACTAATGTACACAAATGTTTGACCTTATTATGGAGGTGTTATATGACACTCCAGGCCTTGTTTGATTACACTGAAAGAAACTGACAGCTTGCGTGAGCTGTAAAGTGTGTATGTTGTAAAGTGTGTATACACTTCTATTCAAATATTAGTGTGAATAGTAGGGGGTATATACATCGTATTTAATTAAGCAAAAGTGTTTTGAACAGATCAAAAGTTACAGCAAAAGTGATTAAGAATTGTTACAAAATAATAACACTTTATTCAGGATCCTGAAGAAAATGTATTGTTTCCAATCACACATTAAGATATTAATGACATTAAAATATTAAGCAGCACATCAGCTTTCATTACTGATCCTTTGTAAAAAAAAACTAATTTCATTATTAAAATTAAAAAATGAAACTAAAACTACATATATTTAATTAATTTATTAATAAAAGCTAGAATAATTGCTTAATGCAAAAATAACACAGCTTAATATTGGCAACTTTCCACTGCAGGAATTGATGTAAAAAATAATAAATATAAATTAATAGTAATTTTCTTTTTTTTTTACCAAATAAATGCAGCATTGCTGAGCATATTAGACTTATTTCAATACAAAGCAATTTTGCCAACACTAGTGTATATTAAAGTAGTGTATATTACTATATGTACTTGGATATACATATTTACCCCACCCCACCCCATCACATGAAAACCTCAAAACATGCAAGTCTGAGTGGGCTTGACAAACCACCTGAAGAAAACACACTTTCATCTTTTTCTGTCATTTTAACCAACACTTGCACCAATTTTCCACATTTGCACCAGACACTTTTTTACAATAACTCCATATCTTTAAAAACAAAAAAAACACTCGTACACATACACTCACCTGTATGTCCTTCATACAGGTGAGTGGGCTTGACAGACCACCTGTAGAAATGCTCTTCTCTCCCTAAAAAACACTCCCCTTTACTCTAGTACCTAATTCTCTGAGCACTAACAGTTCCTTTGTATAATTAGCATTTCTTGTGTGTATTGTTGAATTGCTGAAGGCCTCTTCAATTGTAAGTCACCTCAATTGTAAGCATCTGCTAAATGACTAAATGTATATATCATACTCTGGATATATATGCTTTCTTTGTCACATTGTTTCTCACACCAGCTGTCTACCATCAGATTTTTCTCAGCAACAAGTTTGATGCCCCAATCTTCTCGAACAGTGACCAGTGCAGTTTTTGTCCTCTGAAAAGTAAAAAAAAAAAAAACCTGAAGCATGTGTTTTGTGGCTGATGGCAGTTCCTCTTTTGCTTACAGGATCACCTCCTCCTTCCTGCCACCAACCACAACAAAGGCAGTCGCCCCAAGATGTCAGTGGTCCTGCCAGCTATGAATTACAATGGTAAGGAAAAAATATCTTATTTTTCTAATGAGCTGTCATCTTGCCTTGTTTCGTTCTGAAGCCATCACTGTGGCTGTGTTCTATTTTCTGTTTGTGCTTCATGAAAAAATTTGCCCCAAATGTCTGACGTGGTTGGCTTTATAAACAGGTTGTTTTTTGCAATGTGTCTGGGCAGTTTTTAATTTGTGGGCATTTTGTCTCATTGTTTTTGTTTTTTTTAGTACGTCATACAACAAGTACTTTAAAATATGCCATGTAAATTTACTTTAAAAGAAGTACTTGATTAAAAAATTGAGGGAACTGCATTTTTTTAATGCAAATACCTCCTATGAGTGTTTAAACACAGAAATCTTTTTTTTTTTTTTTTTTTGACTGGGAACATAAATATTGATTAATATTTTAATACATTCTATACATACAATACATTCAAGGTAGCCTACCCATAACCCCCTCATTTCAGATCATTGTTTTTGCCTGTGTGCTGATGGGATCACAATCAGATTATTGTCCCGCTCACAGCAGGCCTTCAGCCTCTGATTACTGCACAACCGCTGGGCGAGAATGATTCACTCTGATCCCCGATAGGAGACCAGAAAATAACAGCTCTACAGTTAATGACATATTATTGAGCCCTGCAGGAGATATCTTTGGGTTTTGGCATCTGATTGGTTTTGTGTAGTTACATAGTTTGATACATATTATATTGCACTTAACTTTTGTATGTATGTACTATCTCTAAATATATAGATAAACTCTGTGTATCTGTGTGTACTTGATTGTGGTTTAGGAGGACATGAAATTGTGTAATGATTGACCTAGGTGTACACTAAGGTGGTTTACGAGGACATACCGTGTGTCCTCATAATCCAAAGGCTTAACAACCATACTTAATGGGGTGTTTTGACTTTCAAAATTTGCAATTCTCTGAACTAGAAGGTTGGTTTTAGGGGTAGGGTTGGTTTTTTTCATATAATAAGTGTTTTTTGCCGTACAAAAGGCATTATGCATATGGACATTCCTTGTAAATCATATATACCTGTTTGTGTACTTAAAAATGTAAATTCACTCAGGTTAATCAAAATTAAACAATAAAAGATTTGACAAAGTTTGTCTTCAACAAAGATGAACATTCAGAGTTTGATGTAAGCATGGCAGCGTGGATCCATTCTGCTTTGTTTCAATGGTTCAGGCTGCGTCTGGTGGTTGTGTAATGTTTTCTTTGTACACTTTGGGCCCCTGAGAGCATTGTTTAAACACCACAGACTACCTTTTGTCTCTAACCATGTCCATAACTTTGGCAAAAGTATTACCCATATTGTGATGGCTACTTCCAGCAAGGTAGCATGTTATGTCACTAAACTCAAATGATCTCATTGTAATATGTGATCCTGAACCACAAACCCACCATAAGTGAGTGTACATTTTTGGAAATTGAGATTTATGTATTATATAAACTTTGATTAAATACGTTTTCCATTGATGTACATACTTTGTTAGGTTCAAAAAAATCTGAATACTAACCAAATAACCTATAAAGTTGTCCAAAAAATCCTAAGCAATGGATATTGCTAATCAAAAATAAAGTTTTGATTTATTTATGGTAGGAAATTTACAAAATATCTTCATGGAACAAGATCTTCACTTAATATTGAATGATTTTTGGCATAAAAGGAAAATCTATCATTTTGAACCATACAGTGTATTTTTGGGTATTTCTGTGCAACCGAAGACTGTTATTGTGGTCTAGGGTCACATATAGTCTAATAGAACACTCTTGAAATTTGATGGTTGCTCATATATATATATATAACTGTTCCAATCTCCTTATTATTACATTTCTCTCCTTTCCTTTCTCTGCTGTGGTCACAGTATCAGATTGGATTAGTCTTGTGCTGAACTTGGGAAATGTGATATAATCACCTTGCAGGGTGGACAGGCTATTGCGAAAGAACCAAAGTGTAAGGCTTTTGAAAGAGAAGCATAGCCATTCCTACTGTGATTGTGTTAGTTTCTCATGTGTGAGTGCTTTACAAACTATGTGCGCATATTAGGACAAATAGTCTTACTTTTCAGTTATTTTAATCTCCCTTTTAGCATTCGTGCTCGTGAGACGCAAATAATGAGGGCATTTCTGTCAACACTGAGAGAATTTGCTCCATATTGTTCAATGACAAGAAGAGTAAACATTTCTGTTGCTGTGTGCGTGAGTTTGTGTGAGAATGTGATGTCTGGGAAGAGCATGATCTTGTAATTAATGCTCACCGTCTGTGATTAGTTTTGCTCAGAGCATAAGAAACTTGACATATCATGAAGATCATAGACTCCAATTGTTTATGTAACCCAGATCTTAAGTATTCCCTCTTGAGAGGACATCTGAGCATGGTGTGCTCTCAATCTTTTTTCTTTTTTTTTCTGGCTCCATCCTGTGTTGATTTAGAAATGTGTGTTCAAAGTTGGCTTCCACATGGTTTCATTAAGACAGCAACTTCTTTTTGGGCAACTCTGAACAGAAGTCTGCTTTGTGAAAACACCCCCACCTGACTCTGTTCCGGACTGTGTGTTCAGGTCCGGGTGTTTTCCACCATATGTGGTGCAGCAATGGAAAAATACCTTTATGTTATTCATCACTGTTTTCAAGGTGGTCAGTTTTTATCCAGCCAATTGGCATTGGTAACAGCCGATTCTTTATAGTTAAAATCTTAGTTCAGTGTTAATTAAGGAAAGAAATGTTCAGCCAGAAATTAGTTATTTACATACTCTTGAGTTTGTAAGTAGGGCGGGCGGGCGGGCGCGCGTGGGCGTGGGCGTGTGCGTGTGCGTGCGCACGCACTTAAACAGTCTGAAAAGATCTATATTGATTCATATTCTTCTCCCTCCAGTAATTTAAGAACCACTGTGACTGCAGTTCACAATAAATCAGGGTTCAGAACTCATTGACCCAGTGATCTAATCAGAGCAGTACTTTATTAATCTGTCAATTTTTCTTTTTGGCCAAACAGTTTTTTTCTATGCTGAAAATATCAGGCATTTTGAGTGAAGCCACTGCTGATATGGTGGAGAGTGAGTCTGGCTGGAAGCTCAAAGACTCACAAACACACTCCCATCAGGACTTTATACTCGAGTCATGGTGTTTTAATGTCAAGCACAGTACCAGACGTATTCAAAGGGATTTCTCTCTGCGAGTGGAAAATGGCAAAAGTGACAACCTTAAAATATATAGGATGGAAAAGCTGATATTTTAAAATGTGATGACGTGTACAGCTCAGCAGTTTAGTGTCATTTTAATGCTTGCAGTGAAATACAGTTGGATGATTGAGATGATTGCTGTAACCCATCATCTGTGATGATTTTTCAGGCACTGTCAGAGAGAAGACACCAGAGTCACCAGTTCTGAGATCATCGTTGTGTGTGTGTGTGGCTGAAAAGATGTAAAAAGTGTAGCATACGCAAATGCATTCACCAGTAATGGCTGGAAAAGTGCTTTAGATTGACCTACTGTGCTGCTCTTTCCTATAAAGTTTTTATCAGCGCTGGAGCGAATCACAAATGTCTTTCCTGATGTCCGTAGGCTGTGCGTGTATGGCAGACTCTCGCTCAGCTTCTCCGGTATGGAGAGCTGTCCTTATAGATCTGCAGAGAGTGTAAACCCTCATGTCTTCAGTGGTTCCTTAAAAAAAAAAAAAAAACCTCATTGTTTGTGTTTGACGAGCGCTTTTATGAGTCTGTCAAAACACGGGCAGAGAAGTCACAGGCTGACCTCCATTCAGGAGATAAAGGATGAAAGAGCAGCCCACCCTGTCAGTTACACCCAGATTTATCACAATATCAGGGAAATTTACAAATGGGATAGTCATAGGAATTACTAATGTACTAATGGTCAATATTGTTTTATTTATCAGATTGAAAGTACCACAAAACAGCAACAATTTAACAGTACAATTTAAAGTAATAATATACCCCACATTTTTTATGTTAATCTTCAAGCCATCCGATGTGTTTTATTTATTTATTTAGTTTTTTTAGTAGAATTGTGAAGATTTTTAGCCGAAACTGTGATCATTGTTGGAATTTAAATTGGTATATTTTTGTTTAAGGTATAGTTCATCCAAAACTGGCAATTCTGTCACTAGCTACATTTCCATCCACCTGTTTTTATGCGAATATTTCATAAAAGACCATGGATGTAAACACCAAGATGCGCATACATTTTGAAAATGGGCATAAAAAAGTATGCCCACAACTGAGTAGGATAAACTTTTTATCCAATAAGAAAAAAATGTGCATAAACTACGATGGGGAAACTACGATCCTTGATGGGAAAACATGAGTGGAATGTGCAAATCATCCAAGAAGATGACATGATGCAATGACATGACTGCGCACTTTGCGTTTCGTCTACGTGTTCTAAGATGCAAGTAAGTTATTATATACAAAATAAGTCCTTCTCCTAAAGCCGCAACTTCCATTTTTCTTTTGATATTTGGTGCCAGTTTATCAGAAAGTGACAATATTGTTCTCTTGAACTCATCGGTGCTTTATTCGCAAATTTTTTGTGCGATATTCCAGTTTTGCATCTTTAGATTGAAACATGGCTATTAACTTACTCTCCACTTGTGTCAAACCAGTTTGACTTTCTATATTCTATTAAACAAAATAATAATATTAATAATAATAATAATAATAATTTTAAGAAATTTTGGTGACCAAATCCTCAGTAAATGTGGATTTTTGGGTGAACTATCTCTTTAATAACAGAAAAAAACTGTTTGAATCGAGGTGAACCTCTATGTAACCCTGTTTTCTTTCACGTGGGAGTCATCATTGTTGTGTTTACTGCTGTGTGAAAGTAAAGGTGAGTGTGTGTGTCTGACCTCTATGACCCCTCAGTGTGAGGGCAGCTTCTGAAACAGCTCTTAACCTCCTCAGGCCACCCGGCACATCACCTGCTTTACTTGCCCAAATGCTGCCTTCATTGTCTTTGCTAATGCCATCACTTTCTGTGTCTCCGCAGAGAGCATCATAAAAGACAAGGATTTTGAGGTGATGATGCAGATCGACTGTGAGGTCATGGACACCAGGATCCTCCACATCAAATCGTCCAGCATCCCCCCTATCCTGCGGGTCAATCAGACAGAGACGGGCTCTTTCTATCACGCTGCCCCCAGCAATAACCAACCCACCGCCCCTGTTGGAGTCCTCATGGGCTCTTCTTAGTCCCAGCAACCGCAAAATCAATCACACCCAGGTTTTTCGCCATCATTTGTTTTGTTACACAATCTTTTAATTTCTGTTGACTCTTCCTATTCAAGTGGCACTCTTGGTAACTTTTCTATAAAGATATTTTGTATTTAACTTCAATTTCTCATAAATTTGTAACTACTAATGAAAGAGGCTTGTTTCGCATCTGTCTCCAGATCAGTCATCTGCCCATTTACATCCATGTATTTTATATAGTGACTTGAAAGTTATTCAGGATGTTCTTGTCTTTTCAGTTTTTGCTTAGTAGAAGTCTCATCAAAAGTGCCATCTGAGTTGATTATGGAATATGTCTTGGCTGTTTGTGGTAGATGTCAGGGAATTGTCTTTGATTTTTATTTGCACTATGTTCATTTTGCTTATTTATGAAGATTTTATTTTTACCAAGCTGGTTTGGTGCACATTTGATGGTCATATTCATTCTGTTGCGTTTCAATAGTACCTCTATCCTCAAATATATATTTTTTCTATGTCTTTATTTTTCAGTTTGCTTTAACTATTTTTTGCATTGTTTTACTTCAAATTTAGTTTTGTTTTAGTTTGGTTTCATTTTGAGTTCAGTTTTTTTTTTGCTGTTTCACTGTTTCGAGTTGTTTTGTTTTTTCTTTGCTTCACTGCTTTAAGCTTGTTTGTTTTGTCTTTGACTTTAAGGTTTTTGCTGTTTCACTTTGTTTCCAGTTGTTGTTGTTTTTTTCTAGTTTCATTGTTTTGAGTTTTTAGTGTTTTGTTTTGCTTTTTGTTTCCCTTTTTTGCTGTTTCACTGTTTCGAGTTTTTTGTTTCATTGTTTTGAGTTTTTAGAGTTTTGTTTAGTTTTTTGCTGTTTCACTTAGTGTCGACTTGTTTGTTTTTTTCTTAGGTTCACTGTTTTGAGTTTTTTTATGTGTTTGTGTTTTGTTTTTTGCTGTTCCACTTTAATTTCAGTGGTTTTGTTGTTTATTTGTTTCACTGTTTTAAGTTTTTTTGTGTCTTATTTTGATTTGCTTTCCTTTGCTTTTTGACATGACTTTTGAACAGAAAAGCAAGAAAATGGATTATTTACCCCTTTGAATCAGTAAAAAGAGGCATTTTGTATAATTATAATCTAATTCAGGACAGTGACGTATATCCAAAAAAAGTAGATATTTTCAAGTATTTAGATAATACTTTTGCCATGTGTGTAGTTTTTGAAAGTCAAATATTATAGACTAATTCATAAATATGGGTTTAAGGAGTTTTATGCAGAATCTGTCATTTTAAAAATATATTTAATGCCTTCATGTTTTTCCTAGTGACTTAATTGCACTTTAAATGAGGCATGCGTGATATAAATATACTTGTTAACCAATACTTGTTAATTGGAAGACAAATTATTCATGTACTTTTTTTTTTATTTTTATTTCATCTGTCCTTAATCGCTATGTATTTGTCTTGTTTAGAAAGCCCTAGTCAGCTTGTCCTTTCCAACCTGTTGTCACTTTCAGAAAAACCATTCCACTGTAAAGACAAACTTTGACCTGCGCTGACCAATCACCATTCGAAGACATGAAAGATGAGTTGCAGGTATCTTCGAAAAATAATATTTCACAGATTACAAACTGAACTCAGGGGGATCTTTGTGCTCAAACTGTGGATGATTTGTTTAGTATGTAGTAAAAGGAAACGTTTTGACCTCAGAATTTCAGTAGAGATGTCTAGTAATTGATGTGAAACATAAATTAATGTTCCTCAACTTTATCAAATCCCCTTTGATCTGCATA
>CAIGQW010015581.1:11160005-11172391 GCA_903798125.1 Danio choprae | reverse complement strand
AAACATGAAGAGGTCCGTTTTCATTGTGCAAAAGCAAGCGTCAAAATCTTAATAAAAAAAAAAGATCAACGCAAACTGCAAAGCTGCAGCGTATGGGTGTTTAGAAACGTGACTAAAAAAACTTTGATCCTTTTCATAGTTATCGCCATAAATGTAAGTATATGTGTCCATTTTTACACTTTGAAAACAACATCATATTGATAAGTACTTTTTAAAACTACATATGTTAAGGAAAGCTGAGTGAACTGATCCACAATCCACATTAATGTTAGAGCTATATGACTGTAGATAAATTAAGAATGAGACTTTTCCACAATCCTGAATAGACACTGTGGGTTATAAATGCGTCGTTTTTTATTTAAAAAATATTACATTTAATTTAAATGATGCTTTTAAAATATTGGTTTAAATGAATGATTCGATGTTTCCTTACTTGGGGAATTGGTGCCTTTACACAAATCTGTTGAATGAACTATTCAGTCACTTTACCCATTTCATTGTTGAGCAAATCAGTATTTTTAACAAATCTCTCGAATGAATGATTCACTCATTTTATTATTGGATGAATCAGGATTTTGAATGAATGACTCCATGACTCACTCATAAGGACTTGATTTGTTTCATTACTCAATGAATTACTGTCTTTAAACAAATCTCATTATAATGAATCAATAACACGCTCATCAATACACATTTCATCTCTGAATGAATCAGCGTTTTTGATCAAATCTCTTGAATGAGCATTTCAGTGGTTCATTCATAAAAGCTTACTTCATTACGGCATAAATGAGCGTTTTTGAACGAATCTCTCGAATGATTGATTCAGTGACGTCTAAAACCTTCACTGGTTTCATTGATGAGTTAGTGTTTTTCAATTAATATCTTGAAAAAATGATACAGCGACTCTCTCATAAAGACTACTTATTTAATTACTGAATTAATCGAGCATTTTTCAATCAATCTCTAGAATCAGTGATTCAATGGCTCTCTCATTAAGAGAACGTTCTATTACTAGATGAATCTGCATTTTTGAATGAATCTCTTAAACGAATAGTTCGACAATTACCATTTTTCACAATTGTTGCCACCTAGTGACATGAAGATGTAATTCACATAGTCGTCATTTGATTTACTTTATTATGACCATATAAATCGTTCTTTAAATCCAAACTATAATGTTGTCTTATTATGCAAACAGTGTGATGTTTGATTCAAGAGCAGAATATTTAAATGCGTAATCGCGCAGCTCTAATTTATGGTTTCTTCTATTTTGTGTAAAGGACATGTTTACTCTGCAGTCAGAGTCTACAGCAGGTCCACATATGCAAACTGAACATTATAAGTGACCTGATGTCCATTATCCCATGCGTACAACACCCGCTCTTTGGGATTGTAATCGATCTGAGTGACGTAAGTATAGTTATTGCTAAAAGGCAGATGAGGGACCACCTGAGTGTTGGTGTGGGTGTCGAAAGCATATGACAAATTAGTGTCCTGCTGATTGTAGCTGTCTGTTGCATACAGAACACCGCATACGATGAAACAGTTCCCATATCGATTACGTCGCAGTCCGGTCCTCCAAGTGGTTTCGCGCTTCATGCTCAAATCAATGGGATTCAGGCGGCTCAAGACAATCACTTCCTGCAGGAAGCCTTCATCGTCCAGCGCCGGGTAGATCACCCAAAGCCCGCTTTCATCGATGGCCAGGTCCATGTCCGAGTTTCCTCTCCATCTCCATGCTGATACATCATCGTTTTCGAACACCGCATCATGCAGCATCGTCCAGGCCGCCACATAACGTAACCGCAGGTCGTATTTGATAATGTCCCGAGAGAAGGCACGGTTATAATAAAAAGCACCTTTGTAGACCACGTGGCCAGTGCCGATCCAGTTATAAGGCAGCTTGTAGGAATTGGTGAAGCGGCCTTGAAGTAAAGTAAAGAATTGAAATGAGTAAAATTGCTTATTTGTAATGTTTGTGGATGTGAATTAAAGTGAGAATCGATACCTTGTTTGAAGACGTCCATGTTGCGGAACTCCAGCAGGTTGTTGCCATAATAATAGTTTGTGACGTAGATCTTGTCGTCTTGATCCAGTGGATCCTTCATCCAAGCGCCTTCATTACGGCCGTATGTATTGTGTGTGACAGGCTCGGAGATTGTGGCCAAGGTGTCCTTACACATTCCTGCAAACAAAACCAGAGCATTCCACAATTACATGGGTGTTTTAATAATTATTTGGCTGAAACATAACTATATATTCTTTCAAGTACTTAAAGTCATAGTGTGTTATTTTTGCCAGTAGTACGCAATTTTAGTACATAGTCACAACAGAAACTTAGTTTGATGACACCATGACTAACTGTGGAATCATGGAAGTTGTCATCTTCATTACATCCTACAGGACTACAGAAATCATGTTCATGGATGAACTGAAGTATTCAAAACTTATTATCATGGTAGTATGAAGCAGAGTAAGGCTGAAAGCTGTTGAAGTGAAATGAAACCGCTGAAGCAATTACTGATGAAAGACGAGCGCACCCTAACATAAAATCAGCTGAGCTTTTATTAAAGTCATCATGAAACGGAAGTTAAGATTATTATTTTTTCCTCTACAGTCCTGAAATGAGAAAAAATTTGTAGGGAGCTGCATGGTTTTGTGTTTTGGGAACCGATTAAATTGTTAGAAGATGGGTTAACAACATGAAAGAAGATGATGAATGAATAAAGTCAGAGCAGAAATGAGACACGCCCTGATAGCCCCGCCCTAAAGACATTCCATGTGACCAGAAGTGAAGAAAAGTCATTTTGAGGAGGGAGAGAAGGTTATCAAATTTGATTAAAGCTTCTGAGGGCAAATGCACTTTTACAAAATAATAAAGTGCACAGAAACATTGTTTATAACAAGGACTGCTCTGTACATATATATAAAAAAGAAGAGTATATTTTGATTTCATTCCGACTTTAATGCTGCAGTCAACTGCTTCTGATTCTTCTGCTTCTGATCACGTGGGGAAGAAGCAGCACTGTTCTGTCATACTAATTATATTTTAATAAAATATTAAATACATTAATTTCTGTTATAATGGTGCTCTGTGCAGTCTCATGAATTGCCCAGCATATTAAAGCGTCTTTGGTGTTTGCAACACAGGATATGGTCCATGTCACTAGTTAAACTGCTTATTTCTCTGGATTCTTCTATACATTTGGGATAATATAAGTACACAAGTCAAAATATACATAACGCCGTTATTTACATATATAGGTGTATTTTTGGATATTTTAATAAAATCTTACATATTGGGTCTTTTAGATTTAGTTTTAGCATATAAAATATTTCTATTCATATCTTTAAACACAAGCAATTCTATATTAAATTAATCTTTATTTCTATAGCACTTTTACAATGTAGACTATGTCAAAGCAGCTTAACATAGAAGTTCTAGTATATTGAAACTGCTTCAGTCCAGTTTCAGAGTTCAGTTCAGTGTAATTTAAATTTGTATGTGCATAGTATAGCAAGGCCTAAAAATAAAAAGCGAAAAAGTAAAAATATATATGTGTATTATATAGCAATACCTGGCTTCTTCTGCGGTTCCTCTCCTACTTTGTCTTCCACCACAGGTTTTATGGGTTTCTCTTCTTCCACCTGCTCTGGTACCACCACCTCTTCTTCTTCTTCTTCATCCCAGCTTATACTGTACTTGCGTTTGACAGGTTGGCTTGTAGTTGCTGTTTTTGTGGTAGTTCTAGTAGTCAGTGTGGGTAAGTCAGTAACTGAATCCGTCTTGTTTGCAGTGACGCTTGCTGTCATCACAATGGTGGTAACTTCTCCTCTGTGAGCATTTATTCCCACTGAGCTTTCTGTGACTGTTACAGCATTCGAATGAGAAGTCGGCGATGGTGTTAATGTATTAAGTGTGCTTTGAGTTGAGGCTTTCAGATGTTCTTTGATAACCGCTCCAGTTTGGGTTACAGAAGATGCAAATGTTTCCTTTTCTGCAGTCCCATTGGTCTGATTTGTCACGGTTGGCTCTGTAGCCTCTACTTTAACAGCTGCAGCGACTGACTCATTTGTTTTTATGTGGCCCAGATAGGATGACCTGACCAACATGTTTTGAGCTTGTCGTACAGATGGAGTTGGTGGCTCCACTTTGTTTGCCTCCATTCTTTTAATTGAAGATTTGGTGACCTTTAAATTATCCATGGCAGCAGG
Source organism: Danio choprae (assembly GCA_903798125.1). Lineage (NCBI taxonomy): Eukaryota > Metazoa > Chordata > Actinopteri > Cypriniformes > Danionidae > Danio > Danio choprae. The sequence goes on along the minus strand of CAIGQW010015581.1, from coordinate 11,168,176 downwards.
TGTTGTTGTGGTTCTCTCATCTCCTGTGGAGCTGTCTGTGGTGGAACGAATGGTTTGAGTCTGAACGGATATTGGTTCAGTAGGCGTTTTAATCGGCAGTGCCGTTGAGTCCAGCAGTCCCATATATGGATTTTGACGTTTTTTTGGTGTATCTCGGCCATTTAAAATGTCACTCTTGGGTTTGGGACGGACTGACCAGGCTTTGATGACTGGCCTAAAGTGGCGAGCTTTGTGTCGAAGGAGCTGTTCATCGGCAAAGAGATCAATCGGGCTGTCGCCACTCAGGTTATCATCTACTGCAATGAAGAGCAGAATGTTTTAGATATGAGACTCATAGTGACAGTAAAAGAGCAAACCGATTCTAAAATAACTTTTTGTTTTACTTTTGAAGAACATTTTAATAATCTAAGGCTCTTATTAAACTTCATATTAAGATCGGAGATTGCATATTCTGGTGTAAAGTGTATTTGAAATGTATTGAGCTTTTCAACATGCACTACTGGAGATAACTTTGAACAAGATTTGGCAAACATTACGAGAGATGTTGTTGAAGCACACTAGCCAGATGGGATTTAAACTTGGTGTTTCTAAACTCTTGAGTTTGGTTTGAAGGCACAAAAATTTTAAAAAGTACAATGTTCTGTTACCAGTTCTTATTTGAACACAAGCCAGTACAGTAATGAAAGCTCCTGCTTTATGTATGGTTTCCTTTTATGTACATATGTAAATTATATGAGCTTATTTAGCAATATTAGATCAAAAGAGTAGGAAAATAGATTATCTATAAAGGGTATATATAAAGGGTAAAGGTTATCTATAAAGGGATATAGATAACCCCAAAAAATCTTTCTCACCATTTACTCATCCTTAAGGGGTTACATACCTTTATGAATTTCTTTCTTCTGCTGAATACAAAAAAAGATATTTTGTAGACCTGCAACCTTCATCTTCCATATTAGGACAAACAAATACTTTGTAAGTGAATTGTTCCAGGTTTCCAACATTTTTCAAAATAACTTCTTTTGTGTTATACAGAACAAAAGACACTAAAACAGGTTTGTGACAAGGAATGATGGAATTTCCAGTTTTGGGTGAACTATCCTTTTAAAGCCATCTTATAACACATTTTGAAGTCTAAACAGGGCCTAAAGTACATTTTTGCACAATAAGAAAGTGCCATGGATGATAACGGTTAATTAAAGAACCTTACAGATAAAGAACCTTTATTAAGAGTGTAGACAACTTTTTCTTCATGGCTGCAGATTGCAAATAATGGGTCGCATTTTGCAACCTTTTTTTTGCCCTGTGCGACTCATTTCTGTTAGTGTTGCACTGATGTCACTCCCAATAATAAACATTTCCCATTCTGTTGAGGAGCAGACACCAAATACAGCAAAAGGAGAACAAAATAGAGCTACTTATTTGAACCACAAGCTGGACTGACTCTTATCAGGTCAGCTTAAGAAAAAACACAGCGTGAGCTTAAAGCAAATGAGTTTACTAAACTAGACAGCCAAGATCAAACAACCACTAAACAGTGCATGCAAGATCCAGTGAGAAGAGTTCAGTGCACACTTCTCCAGTACAAACCACAAACGCCTTGTGGATTTAAACTAGTTAAAAGCCAGATAAATCAGAACTGTCATCCTCAATAACACTGATGTGGAAAGCGACAGAAACATTGTGCAACTATCTAGTTCGAACATGTTTCAATACACAAATCAACAACTTTCACCACAGATTTAGTTTGGTAACACTAATGGTAACCTTGTAGCAGAAATGTGTTTTTGGTTTTTGGTGTTTCTGTTTTTCATAGCAAACCTGCTAGGTAGTGAGGTGATATACCTGTGGTTATCAGGATCTACAAATATAGAAAAGATGAGGCTGATACAACGGTACTAAAAAAAAAACCCCCATTAAAACCTGCATTCGAACTCAAGCTAGTGTCAAATGTGCATATTTAAGAGACCAAACCTATAATGCTGTTAATGTTATTGTGCCGCCATCTCTAGGACTTGGCACCAGTACCGCTGCTTTCAAATGTTAGTCTGAACTTTAAATAACATGTCACATAGTCATTTCTGTGAGCTATTACCAAAGCATTTGTCAGTAATAAGCTTAAGAATGTGGAAAATCTGAATGCTTGCATTGTAGGTTGATTTGAAAAGTATTTGTGCATCTAAAATGTTTACCAAGGGGCCTACTGTACTCTTAAGGAAAAAGGAAATTAGCCTTGAACCCACTTTTGAAAACTTTGAACGTAAATATTAAATCCACAAAGTTATACTTACAGTTCTTCTCGGGGTCCATCTCATCCACTGGGTCAGACCTATAGTATGTGATGCCCCTCACAATTATTTTGGGTTGCTTCTTCCTGCCTTGTTGCTCTTGTTCTTGCATTGCTGTGGCGGCTTTGTTCAGGTCTGATCCACTGTTCAGAATATCCCCAACAAACCTTTCCTCATATTTACTCTGTTGAATACATTTGAGGACACTGTAATACGGCAGCCATTCAAAAAGATCAGTCACCAAAAACAAATTGAATTAAGTCTTTTCTGTCTATTAATTTACCCTGATATCATTCCAAACACAAAAGTCTTTGGCTATTCTTCAAAACACATTCTTCAATTTCAATTTAATGTGAAAGAGATTTAGTTTTTTTCCCCTCTCTTTAACAGATTATTACATAGGTCATCTGTTATGGATCTTTGATAGTCCAAGTCATTTGGCTCTTTTCACGCCAACTTATGTAAGAGCTGACAGCAGGATAAATTAATGAAAGTTTCAAATCACAGGATGAGGTCACTCTTGTGTCCGAGTCAACACTCGAGTAAATAAATATATGTCTGCAGCAGGTGGTCCATTTCACTCTGCGTGCCTTAGCATAATGTTTGGATTATTCCATTGTTACGTATTGGACATGATAATTATGTAATGCGACATGTTTTTTAAACGGCACCTCCCACCTCTATGTGCTGAAAAGCAGCCGCTTCGTCATTCTGCTCCCCCAGACTTGTCCTCTTCTCCTCAAATACTGAGGGCAGAGTTGTAGGTTTGGACGTGGGCAGCGGTGGAGTCGGAGAGGTGCTTTTCGTGTTCAACCTCTCCTCAGTCTGGTTGTTTAAGACCATCTGTCAATAATAAAACACATAGGTAATACTAAGGATCAGAATCAGAATCAGAATGGGTTTTATTGCCAAGTGTGCTTACACACACAAGGAATTTGTTTTGGCTACAGAAGCTTCCAGTGTACATAAAGTGACAAGTGACAACACGAAATAAATATGAAAAAGATAACAAACATTAAACAGAGATGCAATCTGTCAAAAAGCTCTGGATGATGAATTGTATGTACAGATTTGTTATAAATATACAAGTTATAAGGTGCTGTGTACAACTTTGTAGAGAAAGTATTGCACTGTAAATTGTTATAAGGTGCTGTGTACGAGTGTGTATGAGAAGGTATTGCACGTTTATTGCACAGTAGGGGAATATTTAACTGTTCATGAGGTAGATGGCCTAAGGAAAGAAACTGTTTTTGTGCTTGGTGCTCTGTAGCGCCGACCTGACGGTAACAGTTCAAACAGGAAGTGCGCTGGGTGTGATGCACCGATATGTAAATGTTTGTGAAAACAGATAACCGATATCTCTTCATATTTTTGAAGCTGATAACCGACATATAGGTCAATAAATATAAATCTTGATATGCATTTTTTCTGAGCCTGATAAGGCAAAGTATGTAGACAACTGATTTTAGTTTAGTTTAAAATGAAAGAAAACAACTCCCTGGAAATATCCAGATCTTTCTTTTTGCAAAATCATTTACAAATTTTTTTCATAGTGATAATCTCCCACACCACAGGCACGTTTTCCCACTATAACAAAAACATTTGTAAAGTGCGTATCTACTGTGTACAATGAGTTATATGATGCAAATGCACCAATCAAAATGAATAAAGCCGATAATGATTACATTAAAAATAATAATTTATCAACCGATACAGATATGTCCACTGATATATCATGGATGTCTAAATAATAGTATTGTTTAAAATAGAATAACAAGTTAAACTTACTTTTTCTATTGTGTCCATGCGATCGAGAAGCTTTGTAGTGACTGAGTGCAATTTCAATAGGTCCATGCCATAGAAAGAACCCTCCAGCAGTTCCAGTATAGTTGACAGCTGTAACGATGAAGTAAATTCCATCATGGCTAGAGCTGGTTTTATTTAAGAGTTGGACATTTTATGCATTTACATCCTGCCTTATTCTGGTCTATAAGATCCAAACTGCAGATGCTCTGGTCACCTTGATATTATCTTTTCCAGCTTGAAGCAACTTCTTTAACCGGAAGTCACCCTCACAGGGGTTTAAAGCAGATGGAGGTGCAATGCATGCACATTTACAGTGGGGTCCTGATGTGATGGTCTCCACAGTGTAGAAGTCCTGAGGTGTCGTGTGACCCTCTCGGATCCGCTGGCATGCGCTGGCGCTCAGAGGTCTGACAACACATTTACAGCCACAGTCAGAGCCTTCCGAAAGCGCTTTCACTTTGTCATAATCACCCAGCAGCTACAAAGAAAACCCAGCAAGCAAGCAAAATCACTGCACTTTGTTTACACTTTCAGCTCTTGTTATTTGTTTATGGATGAGAATTATTTCAATGACCGATGCTGAATACACTCTTAAAAAGAAAAGTTAACATCCATAAAGTTATTTTTATGTGTTTTCTTAAAAAAAATTTCTTTTGCTTTTATTTGTTTTAAACTATTTTTGAGGGGCAAGAATGGTTCTTCCCTCCAGCGATGGTTCTTTCCACACAAAACTTTATTTTTAAGAGTGTAGTCCTTTTTTTTTTTTAACATTTTAATAACTTTCATTAATAACAATAACAAACATTCGTTTAAGAGGGCTCTATGCAGAATCAGAAACCTTTGTTTTTTTAAAGACAATTACGTTTTTAAAGGCTATTAAGTGAACTGCAGCTAGAAATGTATTGTGCATGCTCATTATATACAAAAAAAAAAAAAAGAAGAATACAAGAAAAATGACATTGTGAGAAAACAGCAGTTAAAGCATCTGATCAAAATGATATGTTTGGACAAGCTCCAATTCCAGCATAATGTCGACAGATGACGTAACACTGTTGTTATAGCTTGATTAAAGTATATTTGAGACTATATAGAACATACAGAACATCTCTCATAATTATCATGAACATTATATAATCTTTGAGAATTTGTTTCATGTGTATTAGGCTCTCTGGAGCACATGTAAATGCCACATTATTTTGATTTTGTCAGCAAACAACCTACAAATTATTTACAGTAAACAAATAAAACAGATTTAATCAAGTGTTCAGATGTTTTATTTTGACTAAAGTTATTTGTAATTGTAAAAGTAATCTAAAAGCAAGCAAACATGTAGTCAGGTTACATTACCTAAAATGTGTAATCTAACATAAATGCAATTCGCATTGTGTAATTTGCACTGAACAACACTTTTTTTTTCTTCTCCTAATTTTCTTCTCTTTTCTTCTCCTAATCTACCCAGCACTGATCAGAGGTCAGTACTAATTTGTCCTATACAATCGCTCCAACATCCATTTGTTTTCTGTGGTGGTTAGGCTACTTGCATTGTTCCCTAGAAAACGCAACGCCCCAGATTTGTAGAAATGATTAATAGTTTATTAATGAAAGTTATCATGAAGTGTTACTAAAGTGTTACTGCAGGTAGACATTAAAAGCATCTCAGTTGATTATCATATCGAGCGCTGGTCGATGTGTATCTTACCTGACTTAATATATTTTCTTGATTATCTCTTTCAACCTGAAGAGTGTCATTGTTGTCCTTTGTCTTCTCCTCAAGCCGCTGGTGGGATTTCGGAGCGGCTGAAGTGAGAGCGAATGCCATGAGCAAAACGCACCAAATTCCCATATCAGTCATCGTCAGTCAAATGTGTACGAAATAATCCCTCCAAGCATATGCAATTTTAGATTTTTTTTGTCCTCTTTAAAAACGGCAACCCATCAAACACAGCTCCATTTGCACTGCCCTCCAGGTGAAATAACGGGACGAGGTTTTGCAGAAGTAAAGTCCAGATGAGGGCAGGTGCCTGGTCCTCGGCATGAACGAGGTTTGAGCAAAAGCAGGAATGACGCGACATTTGAGCTGAAATGAGGGGGCTGGATGGAGAGACGCTCTGAACGCGCGTACAGACGCACAACCGCAATTAGCCTACTTCCATTTATTATTTATTACTATAAACCCAAACTCTTTTTTTTAAGAGAAAAGTTTTTAAAAAGAGAAAATAAAAACAAAACGACGTAATTTTTGCTGTGGAGACATAAGACAAGAGTTTACCCTTAGTAATCGTTAGTGAGTAAACTTTATTTACATTTATGTGCACTTTATTATAGTTTATTGTAATATTAACCGTTTATTATATGAATTCGTTATGCTTTTCTTAAATGTGCTTGTTGACCAGAAGAAACATTTGCATTGTCAGTAGGACCTGCAGTGACGTCATGCACGCAGCCATAGAAATACTGTTATACTGAATGAATGATCCAATAACAACAATACTGTATGTCGTTCGCTTTCATTTGTCTAGAAGTGTGCCGTTTAATACTGCTTTCATGACTTTTTCTGTTCGTAAAGGTAGCTTATAGTTAGATCAGACACATCACACATGATTATTGAAGTACTACAGCGCCACCTGGTGTGTGTTAAGACTATGAAGAATACGCATGTAAAATATGCAGCACGACGAGTTCGATCTTTTCCTTTTTTTGCAGCGACAGGTGTTAGACTACTATTATTAACCACTAGTGGTCAGTGTTGCTCCATGTTACTGCTATTTATTACTGCGTGTCTGAACTTGAAGGGATAGTTCACCCCAAAATTAAAATGCACTCACTGTTTACTCACCCGTTCACTTGTTCCAAACCTCTATGAGTTTCTGTCTTCTGTTAAACATAAAACATATTTTTACAAAAGCTGAAAAAGCTGTAATTGATTTGTTAGTAAGAAAAACAAATAGTAAGGAAGTCAATGGTTACAGGTTTTCAGCTTTCTTCAAAATATCTTCGTTTGTTTGATAAAATAAACTCATAAAGGTTTGGAACAAGTAATTGGTGAGTAGCCTGAACCTTTTCAAATCAGTCTGCTCTCTGGGCCCTTTGTGGTCAAATTTACTTGTCCGTTTCCACAGAACTGGAGCAAACTAGCAGAATGTGACCAACAGGATCCTGACATGGCTGTAAATCACAGAGAATAACTAAAATGAAAACCCTGATTCACACTTACCAAGCTAAATACTTATTATAACTAACAGACATGTGCAAAAATTTGCGATATGAACAAAAAAAATGTATGCTCTATATTTGTAAATAGCATGTTTTTTCCTATAGAAGAGCAAATACATTTAATGCCAATAGAACAACCACAGGCAAGAAGGCTTATTATAAAATGAGCATATAATAATAATAATAATAATAATAATAATAATAATAATAATAATAATAATAATAATTCATTCATTCATTTTCATTTCGGCTTAGTCCCTTTATTAATCTGGGATCACCACAGCAGAATGAACCGCCAACTTATCCAGCATATGTTTTACGCAGCGGATGCCCTTCCAGCTGCAACCCATCTCTGGGAAACATTCCATACACACCCATTCACACTCATACACTACGGACAATTTTAGATTACCCAATTCACCTGTACCGCATGTCTTTGGACTTGTGGGGGAAACCGGAGCACCCGGAGGAAACCCACGCCAACACGGGGAGAACATGCAAACTCCACACAGAAACGCCAACTGACCCAGCCGAGGCTCGAACCAGCGACCTTCTTGCTGTGAAGCGAACGTGGTATCCACTGCGCCACCGTAAGGCCCAATAATAATAATAATAATAATAATAATAATAATAATTATTATTATTCATTCATTTTCATTCATTTTCATTTCGGCTTAATCCCTTTATTAATCTGGGGTCGCCACAGCGGAATGAACTGCCAACTTATCCAGCATATGTTTTACGCAGCGGATGCCCTTCCAGCTGCAACCCATCTCTGGGAAACATCCATACACACCTATTCACACTCATACACTACGGACAATTTAGTCTACCCAATTCACCTATACCGCATGTCTTTGGACT
>CAIGQW010015581.1:11148864-11158864 GCA_903798125.1 Danio choprae | reverse complement strand
AACGGAGTTCTTTTCTGTAAAGTCCGACTGCTCGACGGCGGATTCTCAGAGGAGTCTTCGCGGTAAGAAACCTGTCAGATGTTCAGTGGATTAGTATTATTGATTTAGATAAAAAATGAGCTGGTGTAATTCTACAATTTTTTTCCCAATAGAGCATAACCAAAGAAGAGCATACTGGTGCACCTTTTCGCAGAAATATTTTAAATTAGTAGCTAGTGTATCTTAAAGAATGTTTAGTTCTGTAAGGTGTAAATGCACATTTAAAAGGTCACTGCAGGCGAATAGGGTAAATATTTAACTTATTTCCCCAGTTGATTGATTGCATTAAGTATTGCAAACATTTTTGTAGTACATGTTTTTAAAAATGTTTAAACATTCAAATGACTCATTGTTCAATGAAATAGGCTTTAATTTGCATACATTTCTATCACAAATAACGGCATTGTAATAAAACACTGCATGAGGTCATGTCTAAATTTCTTGTCATGTTCACAGAAAGTATGTTTCTTTTTTAGAAATAAAATCAATATAATCAAATGTATTGCGCAAAACTGTGAAAATTGTAATTACTTAAACACTGTTAGGTAGTTCCGACCCCCGAGACCTTTTAGTCTGAGAGCTCTGTGTTATAACTGAGAGCTCCCTCATCCTCCATCGACAACAACGGTCCCGACTCGTTCAAAGTCTAGAAAAATGTCTAAAACGCCATAAGGGTGAGTAAATAATGACAATTAAAATTTTTGGGTGAACTATTCCTTTAATGTGCATTTTTGTGGGGAGTTTATTCAAAATTAATTATTAAAATATATATATTTATCAAACCCAGACATAATTCAGTTGTTAAAAATACTGTTATTTTCATATACAAAAGAAATGTTAATAGCTCATCAACGGTAAACCACGCATGACCTACATGATTACATTTTTACCCAAGAGGAAATGGCTTAGTGCTTTACAATGTTGGTGTCATTTGTGTTAAATAATTAGGTAAACATGTGCTGCCTGTATTGTTTACTAAAGAGACTTTATTGATTAATAATTAGTTTGAAACATTTCTTTACTCTGAACATGTATTTACAATAAAGCAATACACAAAATAATTTTTTTAGTATAATAAGTTAAAGTAAACCTTTTTGCATCTTATGTCAGTGAATTGATTAAAAACATTCGTACGTTCTTTTAGATTTTGTCAAATATATGGTTGTCATTGACTTTGAAAAAGTTGAAATGTAATACTAAAACCTGAGTTAAGTAGTTACCGTAGGTCACTGACGGAAATTTTTTTTTGTCTGCAGTACAAACAAAAGTGAAAGATGTCATCTAAGTGTCCATGCTGCTTTTTAATCTTTCATCGATAATTGCATTAAATCAACCGCATCTTGTGTGCTATTTCCTCTTCGCTTTTAAGCAGTTCTTGTGCTGAGTCACATTATAAATCTATCTATGTGTGTGTTTGATGTGTGAATGAGCAGTGCTGTTCTCCGACCTGCACACCGGTTGACCTGCAGGCAGGATGTTAATGCATCATGTCTGAGGGGGCGGATTTAAATGTAGAGCAGTGAGGAGAATGGTGCAGTTACAGATTATTACTGCATGATAAATGTCTCATATGATGTCATCAGAGGAGCAAATGTTGACAGTCAAGCACTGCTTCAGAATTAATCTGCATGTATTGATATGGTTTTATCCAAATGGACTCACAGTTGATTTAAAGTAGACGTTTAATCAATTTATGCATTGACAGAGAACCAAACCCTTGACCTTAGTATTGCTTATTATGCCACTCATTCATGTTTCTCACTAGGGCTGAACAATATATTGTTTGATATCGATATCGCAATGTGTGTACCTGCAATAGTCACATTGCAGAATTAGATTATTTATTGAAGATTAAAAGATATGATTATTTTTATTTATATATTATTTATACAATGATGACCATGTATTTTACATTTGATTTCAGAGCTTGAATACTGTTAGACTCCCCAGAAAACCATAAAGCACTGTTTATTTATTATAGCTTGTAATTTAATATTATTTATGCAGATCCACCGCATAGAAAAAGGTTTAATCATCCCAGTCGATTTAAATCGATGCAATTTTTCCAAATAGAGCTATTCAGTTCATCTGGTGAACATTCATTCATTCTCTTTTCGGCTTAGTCCCTTTATTAATCAGGGGCATACCTATCAACATTGGGATGTGAAAATAAGGGATATGCCCACCATAATAAGGGACCCCCCCCCACACACACACACGCAGTCAGTAATATGTTTTTATTATTATTATTTAAAAAAGAAAAAACAAATAGTATACATTAACAGCAAATAAATTAGCAAATTAGCAAGCAAATAAATTAGTAAACAGTTTAATGCGCTTAAACAGCGCATTAAAGGCATAGTACACCCAAAACTGAACATTCTGTAATTTACTTATGCTTTACTTGTTTAAAAAAGTTTCTTTCTTTTTTTTTTGAACACTAAATAAAATTTTTTGAAGAAAGCTAAAAATCTGTAACCACTGACTTCCATAGTTGGAAAAACAAGTCAATGGTTACAGCATTACATACAGCAAAATATCTTTACAGAATAAAGAAACTCATAAAGGTTTGGAACCACTTGAGGCCGTGACTGTGTAAATAAAAAATTGGGTGAACTATCCCTCATTAATAATGCTAAAATGTTATCTTTTTAATTAAACAGTATGTTATAACTTTCATATCTGACTCAGACCTTCACTAATTAGGAAACAGAATATTCAGTTAAACAGTATAGTTTTTAAAATTTATTTGCAGCCTTATAAGAAACCTGTACAAAAATACCAAAAACTTCTTTCTTACTAGAGAGAGACATCACAAGCTCTTTGTCTGTATCGTGATGCAACATTTGTCATTCATCTCTTTGGGAGCTCCACAATACAAAGGCCTGCCACAGTTAAATATTAATGTGTCAGGCGGTGAAAGTGGGCTGTCAAACTTCCCTTTGACAAATTTCCCTCAAAGCAACTCTCCCACAATACATAAGCAAGAAGCCTATTCAACCCAACAAGAAAGAGAGCTCTGGATCAATGCTCCAGCAGATTAGAAGATCTAGCTTGGGCTGCATTAGTGCTTCTTTTCTCAATTATACACTTTGCAGGGAGTTCATGAGTTTATTCTCCCTCCAGGCTTGAGTTCGCCTCCATCTGCCTGTGGTGTTTTTTTTTTTAATTCAAAGAACTCCAGTTTCATTGCAGACTCCTGGGGGATAACCTAAGGAAAGAGCAGAGTGAACCAACACACTCTTGCTCTCATTTGCTCCACTTACTATGGCAATGGCATATAAATACTAAATACAGAATTCAAACCAGTGGCTTGTCATGATTATGGAGTCAACTGGTGCTAATAGTTGTTCTTTATTACACTATTATTGTTCCTGTTGCACATTTTAGCATAAGCAGGCGGTCTATCGGTGAGATTTAACAGCTTGTTGTTCCTGTGATAGCATTGATTTTGATGACTATAACACTATGCATGCTTCACTAATTTTGTCTGATGGACCAATGAAAATAGTACCGAGCTGTTTTTTTTCCCAGGGAGATAATGAGAGCAAATATAGTAGATTGTTTTTATTTGCACTAGAAATGCATTCCATTAGCACCTAATGCAGATGATTTCATTATTATGTCCTTTGGGTTTTCACATGATTAGCGTTTTGGTATTAATGAGTCATTGTGATGTTGGATTGTTCCAGTAAGCTTAGTGAATAGTCAATGAAGCTTATTGTATGAGAGAGTCAGAGGCTAAACGTTATTCCTAATGGACAACTGAAAGGCAAATGTCTGTATGCGAACTGCGGTGAAGTTATTACAAAGATAGAGGCCTCCTGTATTGATCGGAGCTCTGGCCTTACCCGGGTTGTATGTCTGATTTATAAGTCTGCAGCTTTTCGTTTATAGTCTCAGTGCCAGTAATCTGCCTAATCATATTGGTTAGGAAAGGAGTCATATTACCTGACATCATCTTGTCCTTTTATTATCTTTTCCAACGTTACCTTTCTGTTTGTGAGAAGGGACAACGAAGCACGACTTTGGACTTATAATGGAGGTATTTCAGCTAAAAGGAAATTGTAGTGCGATACAATATGATTTGCAATTTGATCTGTCTCACTTTCTGTCAGAGGTAACCAAGTTTTTGTGGGTCATTGGGTTTTAGGCTATTGTTGCAAGTTTGATTTTGCCAGTAGTAGATAGATAGATTTTTTTCATGATTGAGCTCAACACTGGGATATGTCAAGATGGTTTTGAGCATGGGCTTGAAGTTGCTGGCTGCACTTCACTTGATGGTTTTCAGTGTCACTTAAGTTCAGTTCACTAAGAAATGTTAATTTACTCACCCTCACACCATTCTACCTGAATCTGTTGTACTTGCTGATTCGTGTAATGCAAGAATAAAAATAAACGCATACAAACAGGTCTAAATCAATCCCCCGTGGCTCTTGATTATACCCTGAAGGCTTATGAAGTGAAACAATTGAGCTGTGCAAGAAAATGAATATTATTTACAATATTATTAGCATTTATCCACAGCCTGGATAAACAGTCCTCAGCGCACACACAAGTGTAGTGAGCATGAGTTTCTGTTTAATTGATGACGTATGCACGAAACGTGAGATGACGAGGAGGAGGATGCACATTTTTGCCAAAATGGGAGTAGAAGTGTTTAACAAGTGTCGAGTCCCCTGTAGGAGCTCAAATGAGACACTTTTGTTTTGTTACTTTATAACTAAAATAGTTGCACATTTGTCCGTTGCCGTCTTTCTTGTAAGTTTGAGCTACTTCTGCAGTCGATGTAAACTCAAACATCACTGGAGACCTTCAACACAGAAGAACATGGAAACCCCACTGCCTGCTAGTGTTTTGGATATGGAAGTATTATTACCAGAGCAACACAAACAGAATGCAGAAGTATAAATGCATGGCTACAGGCAAGGTATGCACCATGGGGTGCTGCAATCATTTGATGCACAAGTCTAAAACAGGCTTGAGTGCATACATCATGAAGCAACCAGAAGAACTGTTGCATTCACGTGCAGAGAACTGTTTGCCTTGGCTATGTATGGCAGCTATTAATACTGTAAATAATGCTCAGTTTCCTTCACAGACCAATCTGATCATTTCACTTCAAGACATCAGTCTGTCTCCAGGAGCCACAGCTATTGAGTTGAACTAGTTTAAAAAAATGGTTACCATTGACTGCCTTTATATGAATCATCAAATACAACAGATTCAGCAAAAAATCTTTAATGTTTTACTGAGTAAAAACAGTCACCTACATCTTTGGATGACCTAAAAGCGAGGGCAGAAAATGTTCATTTTTGGGTGAACTATACCTTTAAAAGTGTTCGACAGCAAGCCTTTTTTTTCCCTTTTATTTACTCCTCCAGTTCACCTCATGTCCTAGAAATACCAATTAGGTGTCAATTAGGCCTGTCAAGATATCTAATTTTTGTTGTATGATATATTGCACCAAAATATATTGCTATAAATTATATTATTGTCAAGACCATTTTATGCCACTTTATGCCACTATATAATGCCAGAATGACAATATAATAGCATCATAATGCAAGTACACTCTTCCAAAGAACACTTAATATTTTATTCTTTAGAATATTTCATTTAATTATAGTAATTTTAACAATTTAATAATTAGGCATTGGAATCAGAATGTGAAAATGTATATCCTAAACAAAAAAAGTGCAAGGTAAAAAGTAAGGCTGCGATATCTGCTACCAGATCTATTTTCAGTTGTCAGGCACCCACATGAAATCATACTATAGTAATTAATAGTAAATACTATAGTGTTTTTTTTTAACCATACTGAAACGGACACCTCCAATAGAGATAGAGATGTTGCACAATCAGCTAAAATGTTGCTAGAATTGTTTATGTATGGGCGATATATATTGCATCACTAAAAAATGATTGAGGTTATGTCCATGTGTTGTGCGATAAGTCGATATGTTGATTATTGTGACAGGCATATTGTCAATGTTTTTTTTTTTTTAATGTAGAGCTCAGTTTTTAAAATGAATGCAGATTGTTGTTTACAGTCAGTCAGCAAAGTTAAAAACACTTGTACTCCTCTGAGGTCACTTAACACTGCATGGTCATTTCCCACCCATCTTTTGTTAAAAAACTATATTTTAAGTGTTTAAGTGCCATTTTAAATGAGCTAAACAAGCTTTTGTAGCCTAGAGGTGTCATTGTATTGCAAGCATGCAAGAAACTTCCTCATGCTCTTTATTTCCTTAGAGATGTTTAGTGTAAACAAAATCTTTCTCGTTGTTAAGAAAGAAATATGCTGTCATTGTTTGACGATGTCATGGGCCTCTGCTGATATGGTAAGAATTTCAGAGTTGAGGGTTTTATTCAGCTGTTGTTCATCTTGAGGCAAGACTGTTTTTTTTTTCTTCTCGTTTTTTTTCTCTCAATGACTCACTCGGCACTAAAGCACAAGCATTATGGCAGGGAATCTCCCCAGCTGGATGGGAGGTGCACGATTATGTGTTCTTTTGGCTGTATTTCCCACAGATGTCATTGTGAACCAATAGGGGATGATAGAAAATGAGGATCGACTCTGTTTATTTAAGGACAAGTGTAGTATATTGTAAATGATATATGATATAAATGCAAATTAACTTTCTAATATTGGCAATGGGATGGCTTAAGATGGACTATAAATGCCATATTAATAAAGATATCATAAAACATGAATAAATGTCAATTAATAAATAAATCACAAAATAACAAAACCTTTATAAATATTTAACTTATTATTTGTTTGTTTTTCATTTGACAGTTTTTACAATTTATTTATTCAGTTTTTTGGGGGGAAATATTTTGTCGTTCATTTTCAAAAGGTTAGACATTTTAACTGATCAAAGATGTCAGGAAAGTTTTGTATTGTTATTTTAAAAAAATAACATTTTCTAAAAATGCTGTTCTAATATTAGGCAGCCTAAACTGTGTATACTATAGTACTTTATTAGTATATTTCACAATGTTATGGTTTTTGCTGTATTTTGGATCAAATAAATGTCTTTGTGAGCTTAACTTCTCTCTAAAAACAGCACACTTCCAAAAGAATATTTGTTTATATGCATTTAAAAATATATATATATATATTTTTAAATAAAGCACACTTACTGCCCCATAATACTTCTATTTTCTGTAGTTTACAAGCAATTGCCTGAAAGCAAAGAGCACAACACATCGCTTCAAAATTATGAATCTTCGTACCTGATTTTATTATTTCATGTTCATTCATGTAAAACTGCTTTGGCATAATCTGCCTTGTAGAAAGCGCTATGGAAATAAAGGTGATTTAGTCACAGTTAACATCCAATCTTTGTGTTAACAGCCTCGTCCTTCAGCTTCAACGGACAAAACGACTAATTCTAAAATTCACATGATTCAAGCATTACGTTCACTCTCTTGTGTGTAACAGCATCGCAATTTCCCTGAAGCTCATTTCATGGTCTGGTATCTCTCCAGAAGCCCTCTGGGTCTCATTCGTCTGCAAACATCTGTCTAATTAGGAAGCCGAACACCTGCACGGGGATGTCCATTCACAGATGGGAAATTAATTAAACGTCTTGTTGACAGTATGACCTTCTGACTCCAGGCTTTAATTATGTCAGACTCTTTTAATTTAGTCGACTTGAAGTTGAAGTGAGTGTTAAAATTACTCCATTGTAATGGGAATGATTGTGTGAATCATCTTGTTGTGAAATCATTTCTAAATATCCCTGAGGAGCAATGATGCAGAAACTGTCCACCCCTGTTGAATTTTGCAAATGCGGATCAGATGGACTGTTTTGGATGAGTGCGTGTTTGTTTTTAAAGTCGTATTTATGGTGTGTGTATGTGTGTGTTTGCATTCACAGGGAGACGGTCCAGGCAAACTGTGTACACTGGAGAAAACGATTCTCCTTTCCCTGTAAAATGAGCGCTAACGCTGGAACTGGAGTCCTTGACCCATGTGTGTGTCGAGTTTCTGTCAGAAAGGTACAAACACTCTCCTGCACACTCTGTTGGTTTACAATAAACGGTTTGATGTTAAAATAATGATATTTTTTAATTTTTTAAAGGAATTGAAAGGTGGAAAGACTTATGCAAAGGTAATATATTCATGTTTCATTGTTGATGTTGTTGTGAGTGTTGGTATGTTTATTATTATTAATAATAATAATAATAATAATAATAATAACAACAACAACAACATTTAATATATTTGTGTATGTACTTGACATGATGTGCAATGCATGCCATGCTGTGTCTTCAACAATTATTTAAAAAAAAATAAAAAATCTAATTCTTTTGTGATTAATTCACATGTGGTTCTTTATAATACGATTTCCAACATGAGATAAAAAAATGTATTACAACTTCATCTCGCAATTCTGACTTTTGCCATAAAATTTTGCCATAAACGGATGACAAAAAGCCAGAACTGCAAGATATAAATTAGAATTGTGAGAGAGTCGTAATTCGCACTTGCAATTCTGAGTTTATATCTCATAACTCTCACATTATTTCTTGCAATTCTGAATTCATATTCTGCAATTATGGCTTTAAAAATGGAAGTTTTAAACAAAAAATAGTGAGATTGCAGCACACAAATGGGAGATGTGAACTCTAAACTCTAAAGAAAAGTACGGACTATGAAATGACTTTGTGGATTATTTACATTTTTTTACACACACACTGCAGGACTATATTATATAACGTCAACTACAAATTATTATTATATTATATATAATTATATTATGTCAACTACAAAAAAAAACTAAAATATTATTACAATTGATGCTAAAAACAAAAGAATTACAATATAATTGTATTACCAAAATCCTCATGGTGAACACAAATGGACAATTTCACTTTCATGAACGGAAACTAACACAGGTCATTGCTAATTCATCAAATAGACAGTTCTGTAGAGGATTATAAAATATTGATAGCTAAGGCACAGCTGAAAATAGATCACACCGGAACATTGTGTTTGTATGTAATACTGTTTGTGCATGAGCAGTGCACCTCTGTTCATAAAAGCATTAACCTCTTTACTTTGCTTTTACTCAAAAGCTCCAGTACCTTTTAAATGATTTAAAGAGAATTTCTGTATTGAACGTGTGCTGTTTTGGCTCTTTGGACAGCTGGGTTTTGCTGATCTCAACCTGGCGGAGTTTGCAGGATCGGGTAGCACCACACGCAGGTGTCTGCTGGAGGGTTACGACACCAAAAACACTAGACAGGACAACTCCATCCTTAAGGTATAATGACACTCAGGCTTCCTCATAGGATCTTCTCAGCTAAATCCATTAATCCTTGTGTTTATTGAACTTATTGTGCTTGCTGCTAAAGTAACTAGTAGTTATAATATTAGTCACTTCAAGGGGTCCAAATTAATTCCTCAACCTTAGATTTGTGTACTTGTTTTTTGGGAGGTGAGGGGTACAGTGAGATTGTTTTTAAAAAAAAATGACATTTATTTTCACGGACAGAAGATGAAAGGAAAAATGTTATTTTAGTATTATTTAGATACATTTTTTAAAGATTACTTTTTAAATGAATATTTACTATATTTCCATGTTTATATATTCTATTTTATGTTCTTATTTTAAAGGTTTAGTGTATTATTAGTTTTGGTAAATGTCTGTGTAGCTTTTATTCGTTATTTTTATTTTTTTAAAGGAAAATTATGCTTTGACAAGTAGCTGACATAAATACGTTCACGTTTTTTTATTTTCTGTAATTTTATGATTTTAGTTTGACTATAACCTGGGACGCAACAGCCAATAATTAAATACAAAATGTAAAAATTGTAAATGTAAAACGTAAAATTAATTATTATTTGAGCAATTCCGTGCAAATGTCCGAGCAATTCCATGCAAATGCCAGCCTTGCCTTGAAAAAAAATTTCCACCAATATAGGGAGACCCTTTCCAAGTTTTTT
>CAIGQW010015581.1:11125678-11148464 GCA_903798125.1 Danio choprae | reverse complement strand
TATAGAGAGACAACTCTTATCCTTTTGATTAGCATTATTTCTTTTGGGTTGTGCAGTTTAATTCACAGAGTTTTTACAAGCTATGTTGTATACTGTAAACTCTCAGACCTTTTTGGTCACATCCATAACGCAGGTTTATTTTCCTCATTTAAAATCTAAAAACTGTTTAAAG
Organism: Danio choprae; assembly: GCA_903798125.1. Lineage (NCBI taxonomy): Eukaryota > Metazoa > Chordata > Actinopteri > Cypriniformes > Danionidae > Danio > Danio choprae. The sequence continues at coordinate 11,148,292 of CAIGQW010015581.1, read as the reverse complement.
ATTGATATTTTTCTGGTCCCATAACTCTGTGGTTCGTTGTTTTGGAAAATTATAACAGATGTTTCAATATAATGTTAACATATACTTTCTCTGTCAATTCATGTTTTAAGTTTTTGCTGCAAATGTCACATCCATAATGCTGGAATTGATCATTTATAATTTTTGCTTTAAAAAGGGCCAAACAATTACTTATTACATGTTAGACACTTCCGGTTTTCTTACTTGTTTGCCATTGTGTTTCCTGCAGGTGATTATTAGCACACAGTTGATGTCCGGAGACCCCTGTTTCAAAACGTGAGTCTTACTCTTTACACCGGTTTGAATGTGTTAGAATTTGATTGCTGACACTACTGAAGTAACACAGAATTGACATATGGTTGTGAAAAAGGCCTAATTTTATCAATGTTTCTGCTATCAGATCAGTTTTTATATTTAGATTTAGTCAAAGACCCAGAGAGACCTTTTCCGATTGAACGTTTGAGAGTGCTGTTATAGTATTTGCTCAGAAACTCTGTGTGTGTGTGTGTGTGTGTGTGTGTGTGTGTGTGTGTGTGTGTGTGTGTGTGTGTGGGTGTGTGTGTGTGTGTGTGTGTGTGTGTGTGTGTGTGTGTGTGTGTGTGTGTGTGTGTGTGTGTGTGTGTGTGTGTTGGGAAAGAGTGTGAATGAATGCTCTGGGGAAATCAGGGTTTTGAACACACATTTGCATATTGGAAACCAACACTGTCCTCCCACACATGTACACACACTGCAGCTCACATTGTGTGTGAAGGCAAAAACCTGCTGAAAACATTTGTGTGGGTTGAAGCGTGGAGAGAGAGAGAGGATGGAGTTTGGGGATTCTGGGGGCTGCTTTTTGGACCACTGTCAGTGGGTGGATTGAGATGGCTTAATTCTTTGAATGCTGTTTTTTTTTTTTTTTTTTTTTATTATTATTTATTTTTATTTTTTTTAAAATCTGTTCGTTTAAAATCCTTTTAACCATATTCTTGATTACGGGTTCTTCCATGCATCAGGCCGCCGTCAACCGCCACCGTAATAGGCATTCAGGGAGATCCCGAGAGCCTGCTGGAAGACAGGAAAGGAGGAGACACACAAAAACCTTTTCTGAGCCTCTCAGGTAAATGTTACATATGTAGTTCATTTTGTGTCTGAACCAAAAAGTAGTGATGCACCTAAATAAAAATGAAAATTCCAGGGAAAAGGAAAATTACAAAACCTCTGGAAATTCTGGATGCACTGGGTAAAAAAAAAAAATGTTTTGCAATAATTATTTATAGTGCCGGGCAAAGATTAATTGTGATTAATTTTGTCCTAAATAAAGGTTTGTTTTGACATATTATATGTGTGTGTACTGTGTATATTTATTATGTTTATATAAATACACACATGCATGCATTTATTTGAGAAAATGTTTGTTTATGTTTAGATATAAAACATATGTATATATACAAATTGTATATAAATTTAATTATGTAACAAAACTAAAAAGTGTGGATGCACTGAAATAAAATTTAAAAAATGAAGGGAAAAAACAAACTGAAAATTCTGGATGCCAAAAACCAAAAATGTTTTGTAATAATGATTAATTATTTTATTAAATAATATAACGTAACTTTGTAAAACTTTTAAAATTTAACTTAAATTACAGTGATTTTAAAAAAACAAAAAACCTAAGCCAATAAAATAACCACATTTTATTGAAAGTGAAAGTGAAAGTCGTGAAGTAGACAAGTATGGTGGTCCTTGGACTTGGTACTCAAAATTTGTGCTCTGCATTTAACCCATCCAGGTGCACACCAAGAGCAGAACTCTGTATCCATAGTGTCAGTAATATATAATCATTGTCAGCCATGGGGCAAAATATGCCACAAAATACAGCAGCTCCATACGCAGACCTTGTTTTTTAACCTTGTTTAGACCTTGTTTTTGTTTTTTGTCTCATACATGTGCTTAAATGTCTTTGCATTTCTCATATTTCCAGCTTAAATTTTGTGGGTTGCTCTAATCAACTGTTTAAATCATTACATTTTTATTAGTTCTGCAGTTTAAGATCAGGACTGTATGTTTGATTTGATTCTGCTGAGCATGAACGGGAGCTTGAAAGAGTCTTCTCTCTTCCCCTACTCTCTCTTTTATCCTTTCTTTGCCCTCATACATGCTGCGTGCCTTTCCTGTCCAGAGCCCAGCGAAAGCATCAGTCTTTAATGTATAATTCAGCCACATGCTGCTCTTGCCTCAGCTTTTATAAGGATTCAGGGTGACTTACTGCTTGTGATATGGAGCGGGAATACACGTCATAACATGGGATTAGTTTATAAGTCCCAGTGCTGCTTCCATAGTAGCAATTGAACAATATTAAAGCCGTATTAATATTCATATTAGCCCATTTAATCTGAAAGTTCAATGGAATACAAGACGAGATGCCAAAATTGGCGTATGGTTTCAGGCGATTAATGAATAAATAAGTATCGCCATTTGTTCAGAGAGACGTGTGGAAGAGATACTAGCCGTGCTGCTAACTTAAATATGAATTAGCATTAGATACTGAATTAAATTCTTTGTAAATGGAAACAACCCCGCTTTTTTCCCAATTAAAAAAATTATAATAATCTTTCATTAATTAGCATAATATTTTCTTGTTGTTTACATAACTATTTCATTATTATTCTGTATGTTTGAAACCAGCAGATTATACGACATATTTATGTCATGTACCTACTGTTATTCAAGTATTTGCTTAATAATAATAATAATTATAATAATAAATACTGAATAAAATTTTTCCTTTCTCATTTAGAGTCTTTCCATATCTGACATATTAGTTAGTAAGAGCATCACTCTCGTGTAGATATTTGTTGTTGGTTTTTACCTTTTATATTTGAGTTATTTATATATCATCATTGTATTTGAATAATGCAATAATGAACCTGCTTTTTTGTCGTTTTATTTTTAGTTTTATTATTAATCTTTGCATATGCTCAGCTAATAAAGTCCTCATCACTACTACTACTACTACAAAAAAAAAAATGTATGCACCACCTGCTGTCAACTAATATTAGCCAGAAGCTGATCAAGGATGTGTGCTGTGACATAAACATAATGCTGATTTAAAAATATCTCATGCCCTAACTTCCTGTTTTAAAACATGCCATCGAAGGAAATAAAACTGGGTACTTAACAAGCATTTTTAAAAGGCTACAACCATCAAATAGATGCATTTTGCTGTCAACATTTCAACTTTCCTACTATGAACAGCGTTCCTATTAATATCCATAATATAAAAAAATGTAAACTAGATGTTGTAGTTTTAAAAAGGTTATTTAGTAAATATGTTCATGTATTAAATAAAAACTAATTGCAATTGAGCAAGTTTGAAGTCCAATCTAAGTTTTACCAGTGTATAATTATATTGGAGGTTTGCCAAAAAATTTATGTTGAGAACCATATTAAATACTCGTTGAACAAAAAAGCGACTGTCTATAGATTTAATTAGAAAAGGATCAGTTTAGATTGGCATTGAATCTCGTAAAGCGATTGAGCAGCTTTAATTAAGACTGAACTGAATCCCTTATGTCCACAGAGACATCAGGGAAGTGCGGTTCTCTGCCTGATGAGCTGGGGCTCTGCGGACACTCTCGAACGTCCAGTTATGCTAGTCAGCAGTCCAAAGTATCAGGTAGGCTTTCCTTTTTCCACCGTTTCCTCTCTGATGTGACTCAGTGTTCTTTCTCGACTTGAACGCATGCCTGATTAGCATTGTCCGCTATACCCCTGGCTGTAACACTATCAGGCTTGTCAATCAATGTGCTGGTATTGCAAGATGATTAAAGCCTTTAGTAATTCTGAATGAAGGCTGCATGTCATGTTTTTGCGTTCCGTGTGATGAAATGAGTATGTGTGTGTGCACTAATTTACCTCGTAAAATGTCAACTAATTTACACGAAGGGTACACTTTGGTATACTTTGCTTAAAGTATTATGGACAAATCCCATGTTTTGTTTTGGATGGCTATTGGATCTGGGCTTTTGAAATGCATTAAATGTCTTTGTACTCACAATTTTTCTATTATGGGGTGATTTTTATTCCTACTTGCGTTATATCCAACCATTCATTCATTTTCCTTTGGCTTAGTCCCTTTATTTAACAGGGGTCACCACAGCGGAAAGAACCGCAAACTTATCCAGCATATGTTTTACACATTGGATGCCCTTCAAGCCGCAACCCAGTACTAAGAATCATTCATACACACTCATTCACACACACACACACACACACACTCATACTCTATGGCCAATTTAGTTTATTAAATTCACCTGTAGCGCATGTCTTTGGACTGTGGGGGAAACCGGAGCACCCGGAGGAAACCCACATGAACACGGGGAGAACATGCAAACTCCACACAGAAATGGCAAGTGGCCCAGCCGGCACTCGAACCAGCTGTTGCTGTGAGGCGACAGTGCTAACCGCTGAGCCACTGTGTCACCCCCTCGTTATATTTTTAATACTTAAAAATTGAATGAAATTGAACTGTTATTAACATTTTATGTGTAAGTGAAATTTATTTCTTTTGAGTGCACCTTTAACTCATGAACTTTTAATCTATGGTGCATCTGTTGTTTTTCTTTTGACTTTTAACCTGAATTACACTTCTTTTTAAAGGTTTGGGATCAGTAACTTTGTATACATTAATGAAAGAAGTGTTTTTCCCACCAAGGTTTCATTTATTGATCAAAAATACAGCAAAAACATTAATATTATGGAATATTATTGTGGTGATTGTTTAAAATAAGCTCCAGTTTGTTAGCATTAGATAATGCATGTTACCATTATTACAAACTAATTGTTTTCTGATAAAATTTTTTTATTGATTTTTGTTGACATATTTATATCAATTTCCTTACTGTAACTTTTGATCAATTAAACATCCATCGTAATTCAAAATATAGCTTTTTTTAAAAACAAAATCTAATTATAATGACCTTATTGTTTTTGCATGGTATTATAAGTGATAAATATAAATATCTTCTATTAAAAGAACGAACTATTCTACTTAAAGAATAAGCAGGGCAAACATTAATTGCGATTAATCACATCCGAAATAAAAGTTTTGACATACTATATGTGTGTGCGTGCGTGCGTGCGTGCATGTGCGCGCTGCTGTGTATATTTATGCATTTATAAATACACACATGCATGCATATATTTGAGAAAATGTTTATTTATATTCAGATATAAAATATATGTGTATATGATACAAATTATATATAACCTTGAATATCTATGTAACAAAATATTTTGTTTTTATGTATGTTATTATGTATACATATACATAATAAATATATATAATACACACACACATATATTATGTCAAAAAACAATTTTTTGGATGTGATTAATCTTTGCTCAGGACTAATTTATTTTGACCTTTTAAAGTTTGACAATTAACAGTTTAAGAACCTTTGATCGTTTGCTGAACAAGGCATTTCTAAGAGTCTTTAAGCCGTTTTGTTCTCAGTTTGTGGCAAAGTGCTATTTGCTTTATTAAATAATCTGAAATTGGGCTCTTAGAAAGATTCTGGCCATCACAAAATAGCTGGATTAAATGTCTTGGGTCTAATTTGATAACACCACTTCCTCTGGTACTTCCAGAGAAGAGACAGCACTCAGTCCTTATTCCATTAAGCTATTCTCTTCGATTCGGTTACACATCGCTCACGCCAACCTTTTGCATTAGAGTGTCTCAAAGTGTAAAGTTAGTTCTAGAGTCAAGCAAAGCAAACGGAAGTGCTCATTAGATCTGAGTCTGCATATGTGGGAGGATATTGGTTCTCCACTAGCTGTCCGTATACTAGCATTAACACTTTCTGAAGCTCCTCAGCTTGACAGTAACCTGAATAGCATGTGTGGGTGGGGGGGACGTTAAATGTCCCGTCAATACAAATTGATTGATTAATCTGTGAAGGTGTTTAAAGTGTAGGCTGTGAGTTACCGGGGAAGGAGTGTCTTTTCTAAAAGGTTTGTCATTTACTGTGGTTGCAATGAAATTGTGGTCCATTGAAAGCCAGTTCACACAAAAACCTGTTCATAAGGTAGACTCTATAAGATGACTTAAAAATATACAGTTGAAGTCAGAATTATTAGCCCTTCTGAATTATTAGCCCCACTGTATCTATTTCCCCCCCCAATTTCTGTTTAACAGAGAGAAGATTTCCAACACATTTTTTAAAACATAATAGCTCTAATAACTAATTTCTAATAATTTATTTATTTTATCTTTGCTATGTTGACGGTACATAATATTTTACTAGATATTTTTCAAGATACTAGCTTTCAGCTTAAAGTGCAATTTAAAGGCTTAACTAGGTTAATTAGGTTAATTAGGCAAGTCATTATATAACGATGGTTTGTTCCGTAGATATTAAAAAATATATATTGCTTAAGGGGGGCTAATAATATTGACCTTAAAATGGTTTTCAAAAAAACTGCTTTATTCTAGCCAAAGTAAAACAAATAAGACTTCTCCAGAAGAAAAAATATTATTTAGGAAATACTGTAAATATTGCCTCGCTCTCTTAAACATCATTTGGGAAATATTTGAAAAAGAAAATCACAAGGGGGCTAATAATTTTGACTTCAACTGTATTTGGATTAGGCCATACCTGAATAAATGTGCTAAAATATTACAAATTTTACATGTAAAGAAAATGGTTACTTAAATGGTACTGGGATGAAATATTGCAGTTTCATTTAGGACATGTTTGTCCAGAAGGTCCACAGTGTATTTTATTTTCTGTACCTAGTATAATCTAGATTTATAAAAGGAAATGAGAATGAAATTTGAATGTTTTGCTATTAACAGCCAAAATTATCTGAAAATTTCAAATGAAAAACAAAGTCTGATAAGACGGTTACTAAACATGACAGTTTTTGTCTCTTCATCAAACGGAATGAAATGAGTGTAAATAAACTAGACAAAATTATTATTTATGAGTGAACTCAACATCTCATTATGTTGTTGTTCAGGAAATTCACCCCCTGTTCTCCTTAGAAAAAGAAAAAAGTCATTTAAAAGCAATGTTGTGTCTTGTTCCTCAGGCTATAGTACGAGTCACTCGCGTTCCTCCAGTCTGTCAGAGTTCTCCCACAGGAGAAACACTTCAATCGGCAGTGCTTCCACTGGCATTGCCAGCATCCCTGAGCCCAGTGAGGAGAGCGAGCAAACTACAGTACCCCCTACTGCTCCAGGGGTCTGCGCTGCTGTGCCTGAACACCCATCAACCCCTGACAGAGCTGCCAGCAGGTCAGACAAACACTGAACACTGCATATTCATCAAGCTTTGGATGCAAGATATTAAGTGAATGTAGGTTAATAATCAAACTGTTTTCTCATGTTTACAAAGATACGCAGTGAAACAGGACTCCATGGAGTCACAGCTGAAAAGGATGGATGCCACACGGGTGGATGCAGACGATGTAGTAGAGAAGATCCTGCAAAGCCAGGATTTCACCCACAGTCTGCTGGACTCCAGCGCTGAAGGTCAAAATTAGTAAATATCCACTGAGTGGAATTTATAGTGCTAAAATGATTGATATTGCCTCACTAACAATTGCTTTTTTAATTGTAATTACTATATTGAAAACAATTGTGATCACATTTTATGAAATATTCAACTGTTTTCAACATTTTTAATAATAAAAAAAAATGTTTTTTGAGCAGCAAATCAATATATTAGCACGATGTCTGAAGGGTCGTGTGACATTAATGACTGGACAAATCAGCTTTGCCAACACAGGAATACATTACATTTTTTAATAAACACAAATATTTTTGATCAGTTTATGACAGTCTGCATAAGACACTTATCACTAAAACATTTTTAAAAATTATTTTGGAACTGCAATGACTTGTCATGCTCTCATCAAAATCCCTACAATCTTAAAATACAATAAGTCTTAGAACTATTTGCAATAAACATATTCATTTCTCATATTCAGCCGTTCATCATATTGTATTTCATTCTTATAATACGTGGCTGTAAACAATTAGTTTTAATTGTTTAATTTGCAGTGCTTCGTGGAATTGAATAATTGATCAGTTTATATACAATTGCTTTTAATATTGTGTATTTCATGAAATTGCATGTTTGGGCCATTAATAATAGCGCTGGAACCGTATCTGAGTGGACTTGGATTGAGAGCGAACAGAAATAAAAAAACAGAGCCAGAGACAGGTTGTTAAATTGGAAACAGTGTTTACCAGTAGCTGCTGCTTCTCGGTAGGTGTTTTGAAGTGTATCTGTGCCAGAACACGTCTCTATATGTGTGTCCTATTAGCTCTTGTATTATTTTTAGATGACCTGGCGACAGGTTCTCATTAGAAATAGACCAATTTGGTTTTTGCATCCTCCAGAGAAGAGTCACGACTTTGTGTGTGTGGATTGGAGGCACTATCTAAATTAGTTGTGTGTGTGTTGTGTTTCAGAGGAAGGTCTGCGCTTGTTTGTGGGTCCTGGTGGGAGCACAGCACTTGGTAGTCACCACCTTCCTGCCAGGTGAGTCTGAAGGAATATTTCAGCCAAAAACAAAAATGCTGTCATCATTTTGGGTGTGTTCACATTTGGCAGGTTTGCTTCGAATAAAACAAACTGGTGCAATTGCTTTGTTAGTGCAGTTTATTGTATTAAATGTAAACTGTCATCTAAACTTTGTGCATAGCAAACAAGAACTATGGTATAACTTTACTTAAATATGAACAGGACAGAGGCCAAAGACATCTAAACCAACCAAAAATAGGAAATGATGAATGTTATAAGATGTGACTACAGTCAGGACAGAATTCTTAAACATATGTTTTTGACTTTTACTCCGGGTTCCTCATGGGTGCACAATTTATAAAAATGTACAAACATGCAGTGAGCCCAGCACACCACATTGTTTTGGATATTTGATTAGTTCTGCAGCAATTTGCATAATAAAAATGTACTTTTACTTTTCAAATGGAATTTTTTTGTTGATCCAAGAGAATTGAACTACAAGAACACCCTTTGATACTCGACTAAACTTCATATTGATTCAAATCTAAATTTGCTAAATGTAATTTTCCCAGGAGCATTTAAAAAGATGGTTCATAGAATGCCCATGCTGTCCTTTTCCATATAATGATATTTAGTGAAACGAGACTGAATATTGATCTCTGAGTCTGGCAGGAGCACTATTAGCTTAGCTTAGCATAGATGATTGAATCGGATTAGACCATTAGCATCAAGTGTTTAGATAATTTTCCTAATTCTAATGATATTATGTTGTAAAATTAGCTCATTTTTCAAAACTTGGGGTGTTCCTTTAAAAAATTACAAAAAGGGACCATCAATGTATTTGTGTGCAATTTTCAAAGTCTTTTGAAGCCATATACTGTAGCGTTCATGAAGATGACTGGAAATACAGTGCATAAATTCATGTGGACTACATTGTTGGTCGTTTCTGGAGGTTGATATCTGTCCCAATTCACTTTCATTATATGAAAAAAGAACAGCTTGTATGTTCTGCTAAACCTCTGTTTCCTGAATTTCTGGTAGCGTGTCACATAAGTAAACCATACAGTTTGTAACAACATGAGGTTAAACAAGGACACTTTTAATTTTAAACCCCTCTCTCTTTCCCATAACAATGAATCACCCAGTAATCATTGGTATTCCCTCACGGTCTATAAACATGTAAATCGGTGCATTTAGTACAGTGCAAAGCGTTTACTGTAAAATGCTGATGGCTTCTCTTTTTCAGGGTTGGTGCTGGTGCCTACGAACAGGTGGTGATTAAACGCTAGGGTTGGGAGATGCCAGAAGGAAAAGTGTCAAAAACCAAAGTCTGTTTCGTGGGAGGAGAAAAGGGACGAAGAGATTCAGACATGTTCGTCTCCTCTCACATTAAGAGTGTTTGTCACGAACCGGTTTCAGCCTCTCGGTAAAGCGGCGCCCTCTGCTGGCTACATAAAGAACCGACAGCTCCTCTTTACGAGGCTGCCGTTATTGGTGTCTGTGTTTCACTGTGAGGTAAAGTCCGTCTCCTAATATGTTTGCATTGCAAAATCAGAGAGCTTTCCCACTATTTTACTCGCTGATTTTTAGAAAAAAATAATTATATGACATATTATTTTAGTAAGATATTTTTATTTTATCAATGTTTACATGTTTGTGAGCCATTTCAAGGGGTCTGTTCGAAGGATTTTTATACATCTTTACGATATGTATTAGGTGTATACTCTGCGTCTGTAGATGTTGAGCTTTTTGCATATTTTGTCGTCATCTCATTACTGTAGTATTGGAAAACAAAGCGTCCTCGTCCACCCGCAGCGTCGTGATGCGTCTGACAGATGAAGCCGTTTTCAGACTTGAAACACGTCCATTTGGATAGCACTTTGAATTGAAGGACTTTACACGGGCTTTCTATGCGTCTTTATAGTTGTCGTTGGTTTTAAGGCTGAGCTGTTGAACTCGTACACGTTAAATGTGTATCTCTTCTTTATTTTTATTGCAGAAAATGAGCAGAAGTTTATTGTGGACTGAACTCCTATACAGTCGCATTATAGAAGTCATTTTAAAGTTCGACTTGTATACATATCGGCTATTTAAAATCCGTGCAGGTGAATAGGTGAATATATGATAACTACATGTCAGTGACGTCATTGATGATGATGATGATGATGACATCACCGTATTGTAAGCCAAGATGATCTAAAGCTACAATTAGTAACATGGCAGCATAGAACAAAGCATTTAACCATTACAGCGATGCTTGAAACGTTTAGCACAAGGCTCTAGAGATCGTCTGATATAACGCTACAAAAACGTATTATCCGTGTTTTTGTAGCTACTTGATGCATCACTTAAATGAAGGTATTTTAATGACTATTATCTGTAAGATCAGCAATCAGAGTATCATAAGTGCTTCAGCAGTTTTATGTGACCGTATGCCCATATCTTCTCAGATGCCATTTGATGTTTTATAAATGTAAACTCACATGCCTCTGTGATTTTTAAGTGTGTGTGTGTGTGTGTGTGTGGTGGGGATCCAGCAAGTGTGTGTACAACTGTAATTGTAGCACTTGATTATATCATAACTGTCTAGAGTTCTAGTGTAGAAATGCATGGGTGTCACACCTAGTCAATGTGTCTGAAGCATTTTGTGTGGTCTTTGCTATCTCCATCTAGTTGATCCAGGTTTATCGAAATTCAAACACTACCGAAAAAGAAAAAGAAAAGAAATGCTGATGAAAAGCTTTGATTCGGTTTGGCCATATGTCTCAGGTTTTTTGTTTAGTTTTTTTGCAATTACTGCACAAATATCAAAGCACCGCACTGCGAATGTATGGAGAACATGAAAAATAAGACGAGATGGAAATTTGTAGTCTCTGTAAATCTCTTACAATTATTTTTGGTTCAGTAAAGAAATTTTGGCGTTCACTGTAAAACCTTTCAGTTTCCCTAAGAAACCAACATTCCAGGGCTTTTCTTGTTCCAGAAGCTTCACGTTTGCTTGCAAAATATTTCATATTTCTTTCAAGAAATTAAGCGTTTATTTGCATTCTTTTGCTTTTTTTTTTGTTTCCCAGAGACTTCAGATTTGTTTGTCCGAGATACTTTGCTTTCTCTTGGAGGAAATTGGAATAAATTGGAGAGTATTTGAATTGAAGTATTTTGTTAAATATTTAAAAAGTAAAGTTTCCAAGAAAAACTAAATTTTTTATTTGCAGAACATTTCCCTTTACATGTCTGCGTAGAACTTTGTCTAAGAAATGTTGCATACACTTGGAATAAACTTGACCATTTTTTTATTTCAGTGCCTTTGCATTCTCTTGCAAATGTTTTCTCTTGCAAAACTTTTTTCGGTTGCAAAGTGTTTGTTCGCTCAGAAAACGTTGGCATTTGTTCAAAAACATTCTTCATTGGCAGGAATTCAAATAGGATTGCAAAACAAAGTATCTTTGACCATTTAAATATTTTATCTTATAATTTTCCCTTTAAGGTCTCCCTGGCAAATGCTTGCAAATATCAGCATACGCAGAGGTTATCTGTGATATTTCCTCTTTGTTACATTTCAGAAGCCACTCAGTAATATGAACGTTTTACTTTGAACTTGATTTATAAATTTTTTTATTGATCTACTGCCAAAATGAAAGTCTATTTTTATGTATTTTGACCTTTATTTAGATTGAAATTGTCGTCCCCCTCACATTTCTTCCCCAACTACTCTTACATAACCTGTAAGTAAGTCCTGGTACTTTACATGTTGTAAAAACATGGTGGCTTTATCTCTTCTGTGAAGTTTTGATGGGGTACTGTGTCTTTGTAATTGTACTGTGTGTAATGTTTAAAGGTGACATTGCTTTTTTTTTTTTTTTTTTTTTTTTTTTTTAAGGTGTTTTTTTTTTTTTTTTTTTTTTTTTTGACTGTCCTGCAATGTTGTGTTCTGACTTTTGACCAATAGTGGCTTCCATGCCATGTGTTCTGTTATGATGCTGGTAAGGTATGTACCACGCACTGTTCAATAAAACCACATTTCAAAGAAAGCGTCACACGATTGCCTTTTTTATGATACGTTTAATGATTATTGTCTTTTCAAGAACATCTCAGTCAATCACAGATTCCTTTTATTTTGCTTACAGAGCTTTCCTGATTTGTTATTCATCTCCTTAGCTCCCAAGCTCTCTATCCCAGTCCTCCTCCATGTTGTTTACTGCACCCGAGGCTGCTTTGACATTCTGCTGGTTCTCCTCCTCTTCTTCCTCTTCCACATCCTCATCGTCATCATCAGCAGGCAAGTTAAGCGCACTTCCATCAGCACTCACCCTCACCCGCTCATCCTCCAGCAATTCCTCTCTGAGACGGTGCAGGCTCCCGCACAGAGCTCGGACCCTGGGACAGGACCACACACGGGCCAACGGGACACAGATGATGCCACCCTGCTGGTAGACAGGCTGCTGCTCACATGCATTCCCTTCGGCCCCATGATGCAATGCTTCCATTAATGGAGGAGCGCAGAAATGTGCATTGTTCATGTTCTCTCTCATGAGCCATTGCTGCCTCAGGTGTTCAGCCTCATACAGGACCTCATTAATCAAAGTCTTCCGGTAGATGTTGTTATCGCACAGACTCGGATACACCACCCTGTATAGCTAAATGAGGATCGGCAAAGAAAAGAGAGATGCCAGTGCAAATACACGCAGCTTTCAAATGAGAAATGACTCGTTTTCTTCTTTAATGCGCATGAAATTAAAACTCACCCTATTATTTTTTTTTATTAATGCATTGATCTTATTGTGAACAATCTGTATTTTTAATCAGAAGGTCAATTTACTGTTTATTTTGCTCGTGCAAATATTCTTTGTGAAAGAATAATACACTGAATTTTGTTTTTGTCCTGGTAATCTTCAATCAATGTCTGGCTCCAGGGGTCCGTTCTCCGTACGTGGATTACTCCATTAGCAGGATTTGGTTATTGACAATTTAACACGATCCAGGATCGTTTAGTTTCTCAACTCATCCAAGAGATGTTGTCATAGCAACAGGTCTGGTAGCTCAAACCTGCTCGGGAGCAGGCTTATTTCATATAAACAGGATTGGATCGGGTCTTTTCAAGCAAAGGTAATACTGAAAGTATGTACCAAATGCTGATATTTTCTAACAGTTTAATATTAATATGGACATTTTTTTTATATACAAAGGCATAGGCTACTATTTTAAGGTACTGACCCAGCTTTAGTATACTTTGTGTATAATAGACATGCACAATATTCCACTTTTTTTTTTTTTAAGGATTAATAATTTATGCAGTCATGCAAATGTTTTGACAGCTAATATGCTGGTGATTTGATGCTTCGCAAACGTTGCAGACACCTTTACTGATATCAAAATGCTTATTTGAAGCAAAATTGATTTAAACAGCCAGTTATTCCTTGCGTCGATTAAGAAAAACTTGAATAGGCATAGGTTACTATAATAAAGAAAATCTGCTCTAAATGTAAAACTAAATCAATTGCTAAACACTCTAGAAACATGTAAGTGTAAAGCCTGCAGCCCACAACAAAGGTGGAAAGTTAGGCTATTGCGTATCATATTTAACAAACAGTTTACTATGAATTTTATGTAATTTTGCTCACATGGATAACTGAATATTAATCAGATGATGTTATTACACTGCTGTGCCGTCAGCCAATCGTTGGATTTTATAGTACATCCACACATTTTAATCAGATTCACAAACTTGTTTGAAGAACCAAATTAGCCAGAGATCAGTTATCAAGATTAAAAGATCCAGGATCTGTCAAATCTTAGATCATTTAAGCGAGGTACGAAGAACGGACCCCTGTATTTGGAGTGGTGGTCATTCTCTGTTGAAGAATGCCACAATTTAGCCACAATGTTCTTAACCACACACCTTGCGGTGAAGGAATGATGCACATAAAGAAAGCCCCGCCCACTACTCAATATTCCATTTCAGTTGTGAGTAAATTAACATACTGAGATAAGTCTCTGCAACTTCCGGATTTTAAGGCGATATTTGCAATCCAACAATGTACTAAAAACATTTTTACTTTGGACATTTGAACCAATAGAAGATAAAAGTTTATGGCATGTCAGTTTAAAATTATGATGTAAAAATGATAAAATAATAATTAGAAAGTGCAATATATCTGATAAAGAAATAAGGCAATGGAAGTACATCTCATATGAAAGTCTCTCACCAGTCTGTACACCGAAGGTTCCAAGCGTTCTGCGTTGCTCATGGACCAATGTACCCCATCAAAATTTCTCCGAAATACCGCAATCTGGGTGCAAAATCCCACATCTCTGCAGTGGCCAATCGCTTCTCCGACTCCAGTGAATTGCACAGAGTAACCATGTTCTCTACAAACTCTATGAGCCCTGAGAGGGAGAGAGAAAGTTTTGACATTTCTATTGGCCAGAAAATGTGTTTAATCTTTATTAGCATGGATGATTCTGTGTCATTACATTGCCTTTCCTAAATCAGTACTAGAAAAAGCTAATTTGCTTACCAGGTCTGAAACTCTGCTCTGGTCCACTCAAACTTATGATCGTAGTTTCTGAAGCCTCTCAGGCCTGGCAGCAGCGGGTTGAACTCTGCATTTGGTGTGCTGACGATCACAGCACCGGGTGCCATATAGCCGAACACCACCTCTGAAAACCTCTCCACTTCCTCCAGCTCCAGATGTTCGATCCTTGACGGGGTAAGAAGATTTAAGTTGATTAACTACAGTAGAACATACAATTTTGAGGTAAATCTACTTGAATTTAAAGATGGGGAACACTTACAACTCAACACATGTCACAAGATCAAATCCTTTGGTGCAGGGCTCTCTCTCCATTACAGACCCTTGGTACAACTCGATGGTTAAAGGGCCATCGCTTGGCTGAAGGTAATCACTCACCAATGGAGCCAATGTATGCCTGACAAATATAGAGAGAGAATTAGTGAGAGAGAATATAATATTTTAGTTTTACATTAACATTTATTTAAAATAACTAAATTAATTAATCTTATATTACTGCCAAACTTTAAAAGGTTATTTTTAACTTTACAGTACCAACAGATTTTTCATATAAAAATAGAAAGTGACAACTTATTCTTGTTTAAAGTTTATTAGGGACCGAGCACCTACGGTGCGTAGGCCCTATTGGATCTGTGTTGTTTATTATTATTATTATTATTTTTCTCCGGAATGAATCGCGATTTTGAAGGTCTAAACATGCTCGAAAACTCACAAAATTTTGCACACGCCTCCGAAGTGGTGAAAATTTACGTCTGTTATAGGTTTTGGAAGTGGGTGTGGCAAAATGACTCAAAATGACATCTACATGCCAATATTGAGCCTCGGTCATAGCGCCACCTGCTGACAGAAGGAAGTTTGGCATAAATCTGTGATTTTCTCAGGTATTTTAATATATATCGGCCTAAATTATTATTGTCCGCTGTTCTCTGTCATCCTGAGGCCACCGGGTGGCGGTAAGCCTGGGTGCGAGGTCCCTTTCATCGCTGCTTGCAGCTTTAATTTGGTTTTGTATTTTAATAGACTTTTTTTCTGACCAAGAATAAAATTCAACAAACATCCTATTTTCTTTTTGCTTTCAGACACCTTAAAACTATAAATAAATGCATTGATACATGGATGAATTAATGTAAATTTGATTTTATATTCACACATTCAGACTATTTCCTTAATAATTTAATTTCACAAAAATAATCTTTGCAAATTTTAAATGGTGAAATCATATTAGCAGCCACTGACTATTAGAGTACAACATTGTTCACAGTTAAATAAATAGTGCTAATGTTGTTTTAAAGTCATACTTGCATGTGATTTCAGACCGAATATTCAAAAGTACCATGGTAAACAATATAGGGAGCATGTCACAAGTTGTCACTGAACGAATGTGTGACTATAGAACCAACTTCAATCATGCATGAGAGTGAGAGAATATGTATAGAAGCCTAATTTGCAGTTCTGAAATTAACTAAAGTATGTATCTCAGAAGGCCCTAAATGTATTTATGTAGTGTAAAACATTAGCCTAATTAGATTGTTCTGTCATTTTAACGTCATATATTATTACACAATGAATGTTTCGCCAACTTACATTCTTTTCAGGAGGACGACACTGTTTATATCAACTCCCACTAATAACTGTATGCCGTTGCGATGAAACTTGAGTTTTTTCAGTAAGCAACATTCGGCGCATCCGAAATCGATGACCTGAAGAGGGAAGAAGCGGTCAAGTCCAGGTTGGAAGGTGTATAAAAGATTATTGATTAGCGTGCTAGTTCAAGCGAAGCGTCAAAAGCCGTTTAAAATACAGTTTTTGACATTTGTTTACCTTTCTAGGTCGGTAGGTTTTCACATAATCGATAACAAAAAGGTATCGCTGCATGTAAAGCGGTGGAGAGAACGGTGTGGTGGTCATGCTGAGAGTGTTGGTCAGGTCTGCTGGTGCTCGTTAAACACATGCTCGAGGAGACGCTTCTGCTCTGATTCTCAAACACAGGCAGGAACGACCGAGGGCCGATAAAGCAAATGCTAACAGTATTTGGCCTGTGTTAGTCTAAGCGTTTTAGCAAAAGTTAAAAAGTGATCTAAAATCATTAAAATAGCACAGTGTAAATACCTAAAATACAAAGATTAATCTGTTTTAGATGCTTTTAAAGCGTTTTAATTGAGTTTTTTTGTGTGTGTTTCAATTAAATATAAATGATTTTGCTCAAACACTGAATGTTTAAATTAATTAAATAACGCTAGGAAAAACGTTTTCCTAGAAACACTGCAACAATAGTAAAGCGTGAATTTATATAATTTCGAATTAAAGCAAACCGCAGTAAATGTTTTTGTCTCAAGATGGCGCTTTCAATTCACTTGAGTATGTGAGAAGAGTCAGGTAAATTAATCGTCAGAAGGCAGCACGAGGAAGATTTTAATGTTGTCAAATTGGATTTGGCGGTGTCTTAAGTTCATTCTCTAGAAAGCTTTATAGTATAGGCCTGTATAAAAAACTGTATAGGCCTACTGAAATGTTTTCTCATTATTTTTACAGATGGTCTCGAACGTTCTCCAAATTCTCCCAGGTAGGAGTATGACTGCTCCGATTCTCTTTCTAGAAAGAAGTGTTTGCTAAATTAGAGGTTACTGCAATCTGTTTGCCTCTTTCTGTTTTACACTGGTTATATCTAAACCTCTCTCTTCTGTATTTTAGAAAACAAAATCCTATATTACTAGATATAACTTAAATTCTACCCTTGAAAGAATATAAGCAGTAACATTTTTTCCATTTTAAATCACTTTATTTGTTTAAAAAATGTGGACCACTGGAATAAAAACATGGTGCACTGTACATAGACAAGCACAAAGCCATTTGTATTTAAGATGGATGGTTTAAAATTCTCCTCGTGTTGCTTCTCAATCTGTATGTGATTACTCAGAACTCAAATATTCCGCATGCTATTATTTTACAGTCCTGTTTGGGTCTCTCATTGTAAGTAGGCACTGCTTCTAGTCTCTTAAGAACCTCTGTGCCTTCAACAAGTTGCCTGGGAGAGAGAAAAAACAATGTAAGATCCAAGGAAATTTGTAACCGTGTTAAATAGCAAAACATTCATCTTTCGGATAATGTCTGCATTATTAATGCAAAGCTAAATACCAAACTTTCTTATGTACTTATGCTATCTCTTGGAGTCATTACCCGAAAGCCACATATTTGTGATCCATCCAGGTGGCTGGCTGTAGTGTGATGTAGAACTGGGAGCCATTGCTATGAGCACCTTGGTTAGCCATTCCCAGGATGCCACGCTTATTGTGGGATATGACAAAATTCTCATCTAGAAGAGAACAACAACCTAGTACTTTGTATTTGCATCAACACTGAACTGATGAGCCAAAACATGATCACCTGCCTAATATTATTTTGGTCCTCCGCATGATGCCAAAACAGAGCCGATCCACCAGATTGTGTTGTGATGAGGAACAACCGTAGATCAAACTTACTAGTTTACAATCCCATAGATGCTTATTTAGATTGAGATCTTGGGAATTTGAAGGCCGGGCCAACACCTCAAACCCTTCATCAACCATTCCTGAACAAAGTGTGCATTGTGGAAGGTGCATTATGGGGAGATCCAAGATGGCGGCTTAAAGAATGATCGCGTTAATCAGACTGTGCATGCGTTTTTGCATTCAATTATCATTGTTTTTGACATTATCTTCTGTTACTTGCTGGACGTTTTGCTATAAGTATAGATGGAAGGAAGGTGCATTATCCTAGTGAAAAGGGGTTTACCTTGTATGGAACAATGTTAACTGGACCCAATGTTTTGCAGCAGAACCTTGTCCAGATCATCACACTCCCTCTTCCTTACCCAGGTAAACCACACACATGTACAGCACACAAATGTCCATGTGTTAAAAAAAAAAACAAGACTTATGGTCCCTTTTCACAAGACTGTTAACAGTCATCAGCATCTTAAATCATTGAAAGTTTTTTTAAGTATGTACATTTATATGTATTTACGTATGTATTATATCATCTTTGCATCAACCTACAAAAAACTAATTACCGCTTATGCGAGGTGTTTCTAATGCAGTGTCTATGGGACAGGACAGTAAATTTGACATTATTCTCACACAGTGTTTTTCATTTTTCTGAAAGTAAATATGATTTTTTTTTTTTAAATGTACCCAACTATGACGACTTTCATTGCTGAGAAACCTGGAAATGTGAAAAGGGTCCATTGAACGAAGCAGAATTCTTCCACTGCTCTCCATAGATCGGCCCTTATGCATTTTTGAGCCTTGGCCACCCAATACCCTTTCAGTGGATTTTGCCTTCTCTGACCCCTGTTTTGTCATTTTTTTCACCAATGCTGACTTAGATTAACCTAAAAGCCTTTCAGAGCCTTTCAAATGAACCTTTCAGAGACTTGGTACCAATCGCATTGGAATAACAATGTGGTTCAAAGTTGCTAAGATCTTTATTTCTGTCCATTTTCTTGTATATCTAACACACTGAGTGAATATATAATTTACCCAGACTTTAATAATGAACAATTATTAGCAACAATTATAATTTTTGACTTTTTAGTGGTCATAATGTTTTGGCTCATTGGTGTACATTAAGTATAGTAAATTTGAGAACTTTGAAATTTGTTTATAAGAACATACCCTCAAATGTTGGTCCATAGATAGACTCTCCCCCAGTGCCTTTATTTTCAGGTGAAATATCTGTAGAAGAAAACATCTATACTTAGGTTTGTACATAATTTTATAACTGTTAAGGGATTTAAAATATATATGTATTGTTTTTAAATACTGTAAAAGTATATTATTGGTTCATACCTCCACCTTGTAGCCAGCCATTTGGCACCACTCTGTGGAAAATTGAGCCTTTATAGCTCAACTCAAGGTTACTCTTAGACAAACCAGCCTCTCCAGTGCACAGGGCCTTAAAGTTCCTACACGTCTTTGGACAGACATCTGAGAACAGCTGGCAGGTTACATTTTAAACACTTTGAGAGTGTAAAACCCCAACATTTATTTCTACAATAATTTCTCTCATTAATATATTCTTTTTACCTCAAACAACAGTCTGCCAACGGCCTCTCCACCACTCTCAATGTCCATATAAACAAAAATATGCTGTAGTAGAGAGAGTAGATGTTGCCCACTGATAAATGTTTATAGTTGCCTAAATATTAAAGGCATTGTTCACTCAAAAATGAACATTCTGTCATTATTTACTCAACCTTTACTTGTGAGTTTCTTCTGTTACACGCAAAAGAAGATATTTTGAAGAAAGCTGTGAACCTGTAACCATTGACATCCATAGCAGAAAAAAACAACTAAAATACCTTCTTTTGTGTATCAAGAGACGAATAGAAAATCATAAAAGTTTGGAACCACATGAGGGTGAGTAAATAGTGAGTATGTTTTCATTTTTGGATGAACTATCCCTTTAAGTATGTTTACTTATTCTCTGGATTATCGTTTACCCCAGTGCTCCGCAGGTTACTGGTGTAAAACTCCTCAGCCAGGGCCATATAAAGAGCCTGTGGTCGATGGAAAGTAAACTTCCACTCTTTCTCTGCCCAGCCGGACAGTTTCCTCTCATCACCGAGCAACTGGCCGTTTGCGAAGGACATTAGACAGCCGCGGTACTGCCAGACCTCTCCTCTCAGCTCCTTGAAAAGTGCACGTATTTGATTTATTAAAAAAAGCAGACTTAACTGACACCAAGATATCGGTGTATAGTTCAGTGGCTCACCGTCTTTTTATTACATAAATAGTCCTGCCAGTCACATTCAAGCAGCGGGCGGATTGTTGGATCATCAAATGAATCCGGGAATTTATTTTTTAATCCCTACAAGAGCAAACATAAGCAACAATGAACAGTTGTGCATAAATCAGCAGTAGGCGTTTTTATTAGAACGGAAAAAACCTTTACGTTACCTCGGCAATGCTTTTAGCTATTTGAAAATTAGGTTTGCTTAACAGACCGACGATTTCCAAATGTACAGTGGACGCCATGTTGTGTGAAGTCGAAGCGTTCTTGTTGCCATAGTAACCAAGGCCTGTGACGTACAATGGTGACAGTGTTACCATTTATTTTGTCTATTTAGACAAAATTCGGGCCTCACAGTGGCGCAGTGGGTAGCACGTTCGCCTCACAGCAAGAAGGTCGCTGGTTCGAGCCTCGGCTGGGTCAGTTGGCGTTTCTGTGTGGAGTTTGCATGTTCTCCCTGTGTTGGCGTGGGTTTCCTCCGGGTGCTCCGGTTTCCCCCACAAGTCCAAAAACATGCGGTACAGGTGAATTGGGTAAGCTAAAATTGTCCGTAGTGTATGTGTGTGAATGAGTGTGTGTGGATGTTTCCTAGAGATGGGTTGCAGCTGGAAGGGCATCTGCTGCGTAAAACATATGCTGGATAAGTTGGCGGTTCATTCCGCTGTGGCGACCCCAGATTAATAAAGGGACTAAGCCGAAATGAAAATGAATGAATGAATACACAAAATTCGTTTGAGCATCAGCAATATTCTCTTCAGTCGAGGCATTCTCATGGCTGTGTAACCATCCCATGCGAGTTTAGAGCACTCACGTGTGCCTTTATTCATTCATTCATTCATTTTCTTTTCGGCTTAGTCCCTTTATTAATCTGGGGTCGCCACAGCGGAATGAACTGACAACATGTTTTACGCAGCGGATGCCCTTCCAGTCCCTACCCATCACTGGGAAACATCCATACACACTCATTCACACACATACACTGAACAATTTAGCTTACCCAATTTACCTATAGCGCATGTCTTTGGAATTGTGGGGGAAACCGGAGGAAACCCACGCGAACACGGGGAGAACATGCAAACTCCACACAGAAATGCCAACTGACCCATCCGGGGCTCGAACCAGCGACCTTCTTGCTGTGAGGCGATTGTGCTACCCATTGCGCCACCGTGCTGCCCGTGTGCATTTATTTTCAGTGTTGTGTAAAAAAGTGATGTCCAATCTTAATCCTCTTTTAATATAAAAAACGCAAACATAACACGCACTTTCACATTACTTATCCTAAAAAGTTACTATGTAGTACATCTAGTTACTTTAAAAAAGCTGACCAGAGATTGTAATATATTACTTTTAAAAGTAATTTTACCCAACACTGATTTCTGTACCTGAATACTCTTAAGACCCCACAGAAATACACTAATCGTGTTTTATTTCATTGTGTCTATGTATTGTATTTATCTGTGCTTGTGAATTATTATATTTGATGCACATGCTCTCTCATACAAAATCATCCCAATCAATGTAAAATACTAAATTCTTTCAGAGTAGAGCTATCTGGTGCAGTTGTTTTCATATAGTAATAAATAGCAACACAGAACAAAAACAAAATATTGCAATGTCATTTTTCTTATAATTAACATTGCTCTATCTACATTTTAAAAATAATTGTTATATAAGCTAAAAAAAGTAAAGTGTCTGTAAAAATCACGCCAAATTCAGACTAATTTACTGGGTTCAATCATTTAATAATCAATTGAACAGAACACAATAACAAAGTCCTC
>CAIGQW010015581.1:11112302-11125578 GCA_903798125.1 Danio choprae | reverse complement strand
ATATATATATATATATATGATGTAATCTCAACCAGCACTGATGAAATGCTGTATTCTAGTTCCCCTCAAGAATATTCTAGATTCCCCCAAGCTGCATCAGGCCCGAGTCTGTATTAGTGGACTTCTCCAGGGCCAGAAACCTGTCCAGCTTTTGTGCAAATTCTGTTGGCAGGTTGTGAGGGGATCTGTACGTCTTCATGGTGATGCTCAGGTATGAGATGAGCTCACAGCCTTCCTCAAACTTTTGTAGCTTCTTTTTGTACTTCTGACGAATATATTCTGGGTTCCTGGAGTTGAATGCTGTGACGGTAGAGAGATAGACAGTGATTTCAAATGTGAAAATAGACTTTGATAGGAAATTATATGTTGACTGAATTCATTTAGCAAATTATGAAAACATATGATTAAAACTCTATTCACAGGTATTCTAAGAAAAAAAAAAAACTAAATTATTTGACATTGAAGACCACCTTTTAGATGAAAGGCCAAGTAAAGTATAGCAGATCTCTTCACACTGAGAAAGGGGAACTTTGGCTTGAGTTGACCAACAGCAGTCATGGCTTTGATTATGGGCACTGCCACGCTCTACAAAAACACACACACATATACATATGTATGTATGTATATATATATATATATATATATATATAATAGTAACAAACCAAAATGGTAAATAAACAAAAAACTTTAAGCATTACTTTATTGCTTGTTGAAATATGGTTTATAGGCACAGAGCATTTTGTTATCAGTATTAATAGAAAAATCAAAGCAGCAGATTAAGTGTTTGGTGTTTCAGTGGCCTCTTACTTGTTCCAAATAGCCCAGGATTGGTAAAGAAGTTAGTAAGACTGGATCTTCCAATGGAGGCAGCTTATGTGGAAGTTTCTGGTCCCAGTAAATCTCAGGTGATCTGAAAACAGGTATATTGTGAATTATATTGTGATTCTGTAAACACTGTGAAAATCTAGGTTCCACACAATCGATTTGAAGGAATTAAGTTAACCTTTTACTTATTTAAGTGGATTGAATATACATTGATATTGATTTTGAGTGTACAAATGGAGCAGCAGGCATTTATTAAAAGATAATCCACCCTCAAATTAAAAATGGTATGATTTATTCTCTCTGAAGTGGTTCCAGACCTTAATGAGTTTCTTTCTTCTGTTAAACACAAAAGCACAAAAGAAGATATTTTTAAGAATGTTGGGAACCTGTGGGCATTGACTTGACCATTTTTGTCCCTTCTTCTTCTTATTATTATTATCATTGTTGTTATCATTATTAACATTGATTTCAATGGCTACCAGTTACATTTTTCAAAATATCTTCTTTTGTTTTCAACAGCAATGAAGAAACTCAAAGGTTTGGAACCTCTTGTGAGGGAGTAAATGGTGAGTACATTTTAATTTGGGAAGAACTATCCCATTAACATCTATTATTAAACATTGTTTTAAACAAATTTTCTATTTTATTCTATTTCAAAACCTAATGTATTGCTGTGACATAACAAATTATTACTCCAATCTTTAGTTTCACTGTCACATGAATTTACAAAAAGTATTCTAATATACTGATTTTTGACATTTCGTATTATTGTAGTAATCAGACTGTGCTGATTAGTTTTATTGGAACGTTTATCCTGAAATCTTCATTAAAGTCAATCCTTTAAAAATATAAGTACATTTTAATTTATAAATATTGATTTCATATAGGGCAAGTGCTCACCGGAGAAATTGCTGTTGTTTCTTCTCACTCTCAAAAATATAGATCTTATTTCGGTACTCAGCAGCATACTCCATATTTCCACGGAGTAGGGCCTCGTACCTACAGATAAGAAAGTAAAAATGACCTTGTTAATGTTTACAAAGAATAAGTCTGTAATTAAGCGCATTTTCACCATAAGTGATATTGTCTTGGCTATACCTTTGTTTACCATCCAGATAAGTGACAGGACAGAACCCCTTCATCTCCACCTGCTGAGGGAACCTGCTCTTCACCTGTCCCGCACTGAGCTTATGAGGCAGGAATGAAGCAGGGGGTAACGGGTACGGGCAACCTGGTGCCACAAACTGCTCCGGGGACTCTAGAAATCTCTTTTAAGAAACATTTAAAGAGAAACAGTCAGTTAAATGAACGTTTCTGTGCACAGATAAACGTGCTGTCTGACACTTTACCTCTAGAAACTCCCTGCTGGCCATTTTGTAGAAGTGGCCCTTGAACTCGGCAGCCAATTCCAGTGAGGTATTATGCGAACAGTCCACCAGATGGCGATGGAGAGCTAAGCTAACAGGGCAGTAGTGCCCAAATTCACCCAGCCGGGACTGGAGCTCTTGTGGGGTAATGCACAGTCGGTTTATACAGGCTGCCTGGCCTGTGAGGACGACAGGATGTTGTCTCAGAACTTTACAAATTATTGTGAGGTAAGTGCAAATTTCATGAGCTATACAGTCAATCCAAAAATCATTCAGACGCCTTCAAGATATCTCATCACATTATCACAGTTTATTAACAATAGCTAAGAGAAATAGACAATTCACTATAGTAGAAATTTATAATTAAATATGACAAGAACTCTATGATATAAAGGTACAGTATGTAATTGATTACACTCTACTAATAGTTATTCAAATAACTAATGGTATTACAGTATTAACACAACTGTAAGTATTTTTTTTTATAACAGCCTCAATGGCAGCCTGTAGTCTCCTGATGATTTCATCCAGATTCATGCAAATCTGAATTTCAATGCTTCCAGACTTGCTGCAGCAGTTTCTGTTGGTGATTTAGTCCACAGTATGAAGATATCAGTAACATTTTACAATAAGGTATTAAAGTTAGTTAATGCATTTACTAACATGAACAAACAATGAACGATACATTTAATACAGTATTTGTTCATGTTAGTCAATAAAAATACAGTTGTTCATTGTAAGTTCATGTTAACTCGCGGTGCACTAACTAATGTTAACTTGGATTTTAATAACGCATTAGTAAATGTTGAACTATGATTAATAAACGCTGCATAAGTGTCGTACTTATGTTAGTAAATACATTAACTAATGAAACCTTACTGTAAAGTGTGACCAAAATTTTTGGGGTAAATGTCACAGAAAAATACTTTATCTAGCTGTTCTCACTTACATAAATGAACTATAGTGTCCTGCACCCACTAGTAAAAACCTAACACTATATTTGGCGTCTGAATGATTTATGGTTTGACTGTGTAACTAGTGCTGCCTGCTTGACAACTGCATCATATGAAATGCTCTCACCTTTGTGAATCCTTTCTAGGTAAGAATGAATGTGTCTCATGCTAATGCGAACCTCATCTAAAATGCGCTCCTGGACCCACCACTTGCTCTTGTGAGCATCAACAGGGGTCCAGTTGTGATACTGATGGTGGAAGTGTAGCCTCAGAGCTTCAGCTTCCTGTCTGAAGCAAGAGTTGCGAATGTTTAGGGCCTGGAGGCTGTCCTGATGCACTTGGTGAGGCCTGTTGGGGGGAGATGACATAATCTTCAAAATCTTTTACATTTGCATTGTCATTTACATAATACGCCAGACCATAAAAGCACAACATTTATAAGACCGCTACAAAATAATAATTCCATTGTAAATAATTCTCATAATGTTTACATATTCTCACTATCCTTCGACTTCCCTGTACTATCAGGGGTCGCCACAGCGGAATGAACCGCCAATTACTCTGGCATATGCTTTATGCTGTGGATGCTCTTCCAGCTGCAAGGTTTAATTCTCCTTAAAGATTAATCTACTTATACTTTATGAGTTTTAACAAGTTAAATACCGTTGTAGGTTTTAGCAGTCATAAAGAATTAGGTTTAAGTACAACATTTAAATATATATTGTTTGCAAATGACTGAAATAAGAAAGTTTAAGTTACAGTAACAAAATTGTAAATATTAGAAAGACATTGAAATATGAATCACTAAAACACTACAAAATAATTAATACAAATTTTACATGAAAACTGAAAATATAAAAATAAAACCAAATTCAATATAATAACACATTCTTATACTCATAATTCTCATAACACCTTTAACCTTATTCTTCAGGTACAAGCAGGTGCAGCCATTGGAATCTTTTTGGCTCGACACTTCTGGTCTCATTCAATTGCATTGATTTTTATGCTGCTTGATGTTGCAAACTGACATTTGTTTTATTATATTATTCTACTTTTTATGTATAGTCATGAACACACTTGTTTGTAGAGCAAGTAGTTTGACCATTTTCTCTCGTTTATTATTCCTAGTCATTTCTCCCATAGGCAACTAAATCGGAAGTTCTAAAACAACTGCAAAAATTAGCTCACCTCTTTATTGTAGAATAACATTAATAGAGTTATGTGAGTGTTCATGTTGATCTAACCTGTTGTTTTTTTCCCTGTCTCTCAGTCCTCTCTTCAACACTTCCACCGTGTCCAGTTGCAGCTCAACCACTACCATAGGAATAATACAAGATTCCAGTAACTCAGCCTGACGCTTGGTCACAGGAAAGCCGTCCAGCACAAACCTGAGCATCAAAAACAAGTATAACACACACACAGACACATATGTTTGAGGTTATATTTCTTGCAGAAGCCTTTTTTTTTTGGATTGGTTCTCACCCACGAGTGCTGCAGACCAGGCTCATCACTGCCACCTCCACACACTGGATGGCCAGGTCATCAGGTACAGTCAAACCCTGTTTCAAATGAATCTGCACCTGACAAGCCAGCTCAGTTTTGGCCTGGTTGTTAAGCACCATTCGTATCGCATCTCCAATTGAGAGACGAGTGAGACCATACTCGCGTGCAAACGCCTGGGCCACTAAGTGCACACAGTTCAGAGACCATTATTTAATTATGTAATCTATAAAATACTTCAAAACTAGGTATTCTGTTATTAGAGTTTCTTTATAACAGGGTTCCCACTCTAAGCCAAATGTCAAATTTCCTGACTTTTCACTAAAAAAAGCTAAACTCCTTCGACCAATGCACTATTTTTCATATAAGAGTAGCACAGCCATTGTAACATAGATGTGTCAAGACGTACGATCTCATTCACTTCCTTTGATTTTTTGGTAAAACAAAACGGCTTATGCTGCTTAATATTGTAAAAAAAAATCATATTGTTTTAATATATTTGGTTGCCGTTGACAAGCAGAAACAAAAAATGGACTATAACCATGTGAAAAAATGCATACACGCAAAAAACACAGTAAAAAAAAAAACTACATTTTGATAAATAGAAAACAAAACTTAAAATTTTGCCTCTTACCAACAGGGAAAACCACCAACAATCAAGAATGCACGATTAAATGGTGTCATCGCAATGCAATAAAAAAAAAATCATTATAATGGAAGTCAATGGGGCAAAAACAGCCACCAACATAATGAAAGGGTAGTAAATTTGCCCTGAGTGTATTGTTGAATTTTTTTGAAATTTCAAAGCATTTTCCCAAAATATGTGTCAAAATAATATTTGTCACCAAAAATCATTCCATTTCCTAAAAAAACACAGAGAAAGTTGTGGCCAAATTAAAACTCAAAATCACCCAAGAGTGGATGAAAACATCCCCAACAGCACTTAAGGGTCTGCTGTAGACCTTTTAAAATTCCATGGGAACCCTGTTATAATGGCTTATATTTTATTCCAGAAATCTGACCTGTGGTTTTGCCTGATTTGGGTGGGCCAATGATCGCCAGCCTGATGGGAAGGGAAGGGTTGGGCTTTGGTTGACGGAGATATTTGATAGGGTTGAGGATGAAGGTGTTGCGTGTCTCCTTTGAGGCAAAGAAGTAGATGAACTGGTGCAAGATGACTGGAAAGGTGGAGTGGAAAGGGCCCTGTGGAGGCTGGATCAAATCTCCTTCTGTGTACTACACAACATTACAGCAAACATAAACGTTTAGGTCTCTTTTTTCTATTTTTATACTTTGTCTTAAGCTCAATTTAGAGTGTGTTCACACTTGTAGTTTGGTTGTCTGAAACAATGCTGTGTGTTGGGCTAAGCACACTTAATACATACAGTATAATGATATTTATATCAGTTGAGAACTCATGAATAACGTATAACGTGTAAAGAGTTCAAAACAGCACCAGGAATACCTTCTCTCATATAAACAAAGATCTGCTGCAAAGAGAATTGTTTCCAACAGCTGTATTAAACTCCAACCTTGCAACTGTCATGAGTAAAACCAGGTGTGCTTGAGAATTCCTTCCTTTTTAAGGTTGCATCTTGTGGCATCATGTCCTGTTTTTGGTGCATTTGGATGTCTGTGCTGCGTTTAGTATTTCAGTCAAACTTCACCAGAATTTGTTTTAAAGTCTGTGTGAAATCAAAATGTTCAATGTTTTGCTAGTGCACGTTTTTATTCTTTAGGTGTACAATTAATCCGTGTAAGTAACAAAAAATATTTGTTTTAGTAATTGTGAATCAAAGTCTGACCATTTGCTTCTGCGTTTGGAGTGGCGGTCCTTCTCTGTTGATATTCGTTTGATGGCTTCAGCCACAGTATTTTTGACCCCACCCCCTATACCGTTAGTTTGCTATGAGGGAATGATGTGCAATAAAAAGCTCCTCCCCCTACTTAATATTCAGTTTTATTTCAACATACTTAGATAAAAGCTTCAGAAACTTTGCGGTTCACCCAAACTTTAAGTAGACTTGAGACCTTTTCAGTGGTCTAAACTCACTTATTTGATACCCATTAATAATACACTTACTCAAATGAATAACTAAGCAATCGAGTTGATTATACATAAACCAAATCTCCAAGTGTGAACCAAAAACCTGTGTGTTTTGTATGTCCTCTTTTACCTTAACAGGATCCCAGCACCCGAAAGCACTTGGATATTTAAAGGAGCAATACAGGAGTCTCCTTGCAAGGCTGTAGCTGATTGGCTGACACGTCTGAAACAGTGAGTCTCTGTTTTCCATCAGAGGTTTGATTTCCTTTAGGAGCTGGTACCTCACAATCCGAGGCAAACGGCCAGCGCTTATTACAAGACGGGGGATTTGGTTGTCTGATAGTAGGTCCTATGAAAACAACAACAACAACAACACATTATGAGGTTATTTTTAAATGTTTTTGGGTAACTACAATTAAATAATGCGTTGAGCAAAGCAAGTGTAATTTGTGTTGGTACCTGAGCTTTGTAAGGGATAAATAAACATGTCTTTAAAACACCATTAGGTTGTGACAAAGTTGTAATTTCTGACAATTATCTGAAAATCTGCGATTGGTTTAAAAAAAAATATCTAAATACTGAGAAAATCACCTTTAAAGTCTTCTAAATGAAGCGTTTAGCAATGCATTTCGCTAATCAAAAATTGAGCTTTAGTATTTATTTACGAATTTATTAAATATCTTCATGAAATATGATCTTTACATAATAGTCTAATGGTTTTTGGCATGAATGAAAAATCATTTTGACCAACACAATGTATTTTTTTTGCTATTTGCTTACCTTATTAATTTATAAAACTTACATATAGTTTTTTTCTTTCTTAAATTGAATTATAGGGGTATTCAAACTTCACTGTAATATATTTTATACTCTGAAAACTTGGAAATGTCAGCTCACACAGTTAAAAAAAAGACAATAAACATAGTACACTCTTCCTATTATAAAGTACATTTCCTCAGGAATTAAATGTCATAATGAACCATACATAAGGGGGTCGCACACCAGATACGCCGCTCGGCAACGCACTAAGTCATGACACGCAGCGCCAAGCATTTCAGAGTTCTAAACATAGGTTTCTTTCAGGTTACACACACCGGCGCAGCACGTCGCCAGCTGTCCGTGGCGCCCAGCCACGACTCAGGAGACTGTTCATATTTCTGCCGCGCCATCTGAATAGTTTCATTGTAAATATCATGCAAATGTGTGTGTCTGGTGTGCGATATGCTTTATACACATCACCTTCTCCTTACCATCATGCTGGTGAGGTTGTCATCATCCTTCTCAAACCTCTCGCTGATCTCCACCTCTAGCCTCTCTTCTGCACTTTCTTCTGTCTCCTCTTCCTCATCCTCAGCGTCCTCTTCATCTTCAGGAGGAAACTCCTCCAACAGCATGGCTTCCATCTCCTCTAGTTCCTGCTCTTCATTCACCACCTCTGCTTCCTCCTCCTCCTCCTCCTCCTCCTCCTCCTCCTAATGGAGCATTAGACTCTCTAATCAGAATCGATCTGTCATCATTAATAGTCACCAAATCAAAACTCGACAAGTGATCAATGACCTGTTCTTTGAGGGGATTCAGAGTTGGTGGGCTGAGTTTCCTGAATGCACGTTCAGCCATAATCTCAGCTCTTCTCTTAGCGATGGCCCGCTCCTGCAGACCAGTGCAGATTCACTCCAAAAATAACTTCACTTGCTTCATGATAAATGCCTGCTGATTATTTTGCTCTTTTAAATTATTTGCCTAAAAGCTCACCCTGATTTCTTTCCGCAGCTTCTTGACCAGACGGATCTGTTGTTGTTTGCGGTCCCGTCTCTCTCTCCAGCGGTTGAGCCGTGAAGGCAGGAGACGCCGCACCACCTCAGACACTTCCACCGACATCACTGCCACCACATCTGGAAACAAGTGATGCTCTGCCATGAAGGACACCTCCTCGTGGTTTTGGGGGAATCCCTCCAGAATGAACCCTGTGGATCTTAGAGAGAATTTGAATTGAATTTAAAAGCGCCTTTTATTACAGTAAGTCACTCATCGTTAACATAAATGTAAGAACCCCAGAAAAAAATGACATCAAATATGTAGAAACTAGACCTTCTTCAACAACTGAACACAATGCCCCATTTCTACACCATTTCATCTCAAAAATGAATAAGTGTTTGTAGATTTATAAAAGTTCACCACCACATTTTCCCCAATCTTTCAGACAGAGAAAGACTATATACTACTATATTTTTGCTATAATCCCCTGATGCAGTACATATAACATCTGTTGTTATTGTTTTCTTGAAATATAGTCATAGCCGTATTTACACTACTTTTATTGATTCTTACAAGATTTTTACAATGGCTTTTTATTCCAGTCTGGTGAAGAAGGGAACGTTTTTGGATGACTTTTTATTTTATTGGTGTTTTTTTGACAACTATAATAAAATAAGCTAAATAAAATGAATCCATTAATACATGAGACACCAACCATAAAACGATGCATTATCCTTACATTTTAATAATTATATTAAAGCAAAGTTTTATTATGATCTAAATGGTCTCAAAATAGTTACTGATAACTAAAAGTATAAACACACTACAAATATTTCATGAAAAAAGTAGCCTTCACAACCAGTTGAAATAAAAAGCTGTAATAATAAAACAATATAAGTGCTGTATAATATTCATAAAAATGATAGCAATAAATTCACTAAAACATAAACATCTAATATTAAAATAGAAACTAAACTATTTAAAAATCAATTACCAGTCTATTTCTATGTTGTTGCTGTTTTGTCCTATTTTGAGCTTCACAATCTAAAACTGCCATTATATGAAACTTATTCATTCATTTTCCTTCGGCTTAGTACCTTATTTATCAGGGATCGCCACAGCGGAATGAACCGTCAACTATTCCAGCATATGTTTTATGCAGTGGATGCCCTTTCAGCCACAACCCAGTACTGAGAAACACACATTCACACTCATAGACTACGGCCAATTTAGTTTATTCAATATACCTATAGCGCATGTCTTTGGTCTGTGGGGGAAACCAGAGGACCAGTATGTCTTGCTGGATGGATCACACTGAAGCTGAATACTTCAAATTAATTTATTATATATTATTCAATTCAATTCAATAATTGCTTTATTGGCATGACAAATGTTACAAATGTATTGCCAAAGCATTTATAAAGTTTACATTAAAAAGAACATACATATATAATACAAACATAGTAAACAGTAGTAAAAAAAAAAATATATATATATATATAATATATAATAATATATATAATAATATATATAATATATAATAATATATATAATAATTAAATAAAAAGTATAAATAATATATCATATTATTCAATATATCATTATTATTCAATATATCATAGATTATTCAATATATCATATTATTACTCAATATATCATAGATTATTCAATATATCACATTATTCATATATATCATTCATTCATTCATTCATTCAATATAAAGTATATTATAAAGTAAAATAAAAAGATCAGAATAAACTGTACATTCAACAATCACATTTTAATCAGTATATTTACAATGATTCATTTATAATAATCTAGGGGGTGTGTGTGTGTGCGTGCGTGCGTGCGTGCGCGCGTGCAAGCTCATCACTGATGTTTTTATTGGTCTCCTCTCTTTCTCTGTGACGGGCATTAATGTATTGTGCCGCTGGAAGGATACAGTCAGTTTTTTCCCCTAGTAAATATTGCAGTTGTGTTTTATTGTCTAACTCAGTAAATTGAGTGTAAATGCTCTGGAATTTGGGGTAGAATGTTTCTCTGATGTGCTGATAGTTTGTGCAGCGGGTGAGGAAGTGTTCCTCCGTCTCCACCTCTGCCTGGGCACAGTGTGGGCAGATGCGGCTCTCTCTGGGTTGCCAGTTCTGTCTGTATCGGCCCGTATCTACAGTCAGACTGTGAGCTCTCAATCTGTATTTGGTCATTGTTGTTCTTAATTTACTGTCCTTTACTGCACTCAGATATGTTGCTGTGGTATAATCTCTATTTAGGTCTAAATAACATGTAAGCTTACTTTGTTTTCCTGCTGCTTCATTCCAGTAAGTCAGATACTCTTCTTTTCGTGCATTCATCATTTGATTGGGCTTAATTTTGTGGATGAGCATGTCAGTGTCCTGATGCTGCCTGCTGTTAGTCATATTCATTGTGTTGGTTTGTGTTTGTAGCTTCAGGACCATCTGAATCAGGGGGCTTTTTTCAATGTCCATTTCTTGGTTTTTGAGGGCTTTAAAATGATAAGAGTTGGGGTCACTCATTTTTATGTGTTTCCAAAATTTGACGGCTCGTTTCTCAGTGCGCATGAGTAGAAGATACTGGCCTAATTCTGCCCTGCATGCATTGCTGGGTGTATTCCTCTGTACCCTGAGGATCCTCCTACAGAACTCTGCGTGTAGGCTTTCAATTGGATTCTTATCCCACTTATCAAACTCATGACTGAGGAGAGGACCCCACACCTCACTCCCATATTAGCACTATTGGTTCAATCACTGATTGGAAAATTTTGAGCCAGATTCGATCTGGAATTTCTATTTGTGTTGATTTTTTTCCTGGTGCTAGCATGTGTGAATTAATGAGTGTTTGTGAATGAAAGTTTACTTGTAGGGTTCCTGGTCCCACCACTGAAATAAAAGCATTTCCAGTATCTCTGGAGGAAGAGGATCTCCATCCTGCAGGTATGCTTTTATGGCCTCTTCCTCTTCAGTCAATGCTTGTTCTTCCTATAAACAAACCAGTGCTTAACATTGGTCAATGATAAACAATGATACAAGCATCTTGCTTTTTAGCCCCTTTACCTTTGCATCAGGACTACGAGATGCAGTCTCCTCATGACTGGTGGTGTTGTCCTGGTCTGTAGGTGATTCTGCACTCTGAATCCGGCCCTGAGCTTTCAGCAGGCTCTGCAGCTCCTCTGGAGGTTCCTCGGCTGGTTCTGAATCATCAGCAGGTGACACACGTTTCTGGGTCTTTTGTAGAATGAGCTCCTGCAGACGCTCTCTGAACTGGATGTGGAAAATTCCCAGTTGCTGGGCTAGCCACTTCCCATGAGTTGTCTTCCCAGAACCCCTCACTCCTAGCATGGAGACCCGCAGTGCAGGTGGCTGGTAGTGAACAAGCTTTGTGTTATGTATAGGCTTATGAAGGTATCAAATGTTCTTGTTGCAATTAATTGCTGAAGCTTTTATAGCGGTATATATCACAATCATAACCTAAGCTGCAGGAAAGGTTACTTTAAAGGTCCTGTAAAATTAAAATAAACAATTCTGTTAGTTTTAAGGATATCTATTAGTTTGTGTGCTTCAAAACAGTGACACAATTCACGATGGCTGCTTTTTAAAAAGGTGAGGAGCTACTCTATGTCCCACCCTCTCTTCATTTTTCAGTTGAGATTACGTCAAAACATCAAATGACCATTTCACATTTGACCAAATGACCAAAATGCACATTTCAAAGCATTTCACAGGACCTTTAACAGGTGTAATAACAAGAAATACTTAGTGTATTGCTTTATTGTAGATGAATATTCAGAGTGAACAAATGTTTCAGCCAAATTAAACTGCAAAAGGGTAATAAAGTACAATTGAAAGCACTTTATAAAACAATAGACCCATTAGTAATTGTTACTAAAATCAACTAAAATCAACAATGAGAAAAAGCCAGATTACAAGAAAAATAACTGAATTATATTATTAACTCCATTTAATAAAATTATTATGACTTGTAATCAGATTACAACAAGTTATTAGGTATTAACCAAGAAATTATCCCAGAATTCCCAGTCAATATTTTAGCATGTAGTAGGCCAGATAACATGTGAAAATGTTAATGTTTAATAAGCTAATCAATGGTCTCTAAGTCTAAGTTATGAACACCACTGCAAATACAATGAAAAAGCACACTTTTAAAGTTTAAATAATACAAATTATTCATGGTATTTTGAAGTGCCCATGATATCAATACTATGCATGATTATCATGATATATTAAATGATTGAATATGGGCATATGTCTAGTTATTTGGTACATCTACAGTGTAGTTTAAAATTATAAAACAATTTATAAACACCTTGATTTTATGTTTTTCAGAAATACAATAATAATAATGTAATTATTATTCAAAATGTGAAGGTTGTAGGTCGGTGTCTAATTTTGATCTCCAATGTATTTGTGTGTTCTCATCAGCTATTTTGATCAAATTCTGCTTATACCTTTAGTAGTTCTGTGTTGGAGATATAGAGTTCAGGGTTCTGCAAGAACTTTTCTAGTGCTTCTTTGCTGGAGAAGTAATAAACTTTGTCTCTGTACTTGGCAGCATATTCATCCAGACATGGTTGTAGCAGACCTTTTTCTTTTAGAACCACTGGACAAAAATGCTTGGTGTCTCCCAGCTGCCTCTTAAAGCTGAACTCCTCCTGAGACATCATAAACAAAGACAGGTATGATATTCTGAGAATGAGCAATATTTTGTTTACGGAGGAGGAGTTTTTCTTTTTTTCAATGTTTATAAAGAAATCAGAGATTTCTGTTGAAACTTTTCCAGTGAAATTCATA
>CAIGQW010015581.1:11100272-11111902 GCA_903798125.1 Danio choprae | reverse complement strand
ATATTGGTGTTTTATAACATATAGTTTTTATGAGGTGAGTTGTTAGCCCAACGCTCAATCCCCAATCTGGAGGACCAGGACATACACACATAAAGTACGGACAATTTAGCTTACCCAATTCACCTACAGCACATGTGTTTGGACTGTGGGGAAAACCGGAGCACCCGGAGGAAACACACGCAAACACGGTGAGAACATGCAAACTCCACACAGAAATGCCAACTGACCCAGCCAGGGCTCGAACCAGCGACCTTCTTGCTGTGAGGCGACAGCGCTACCCACTGCGTCGCCATATATATATATATATATATATATATATATATATATATATATACCTCCAAAAAAACTGCCAATCCAATAGAGTAAAATAGATTAATTAGATTAAGTAAAATAATTTTTTTTGTGCATTCCATGTTCTACACGGTTTTTGAATGCAATGACATATTCAAAGTCAGTTTTATTATCGTAGCATAATGCAATTCTAATTAAAACACAATAAGAAATGTGTATTAAGAAAGTAAACGTGTTCAGTGTGTTTAGTGCTGTCAAAGGTGGATATAACCTCTGATTCTTGTTCCTCTTCTTCATCAACAACATCATCTTGTTTCTCAGCCTGTATCAGCATATGTATAGCCTCTTCCTCTTCCTCCAGATCGGCATTAGAAGTCATTATAGCTGTGTACTTGAATGGCTCTAAGAGAACACAAAAGACACAATAGCACCAGGTAGTTATAGGAGCTCAGAAACAGGAACTTGCCACAAGGCCATGTTCTCCCAGAACTAATTCGTACTGGCACTACAGTAAGAAGCCTGAAGTGATGTAAGCTAGCCAATGGCAAATAATCTGTGAATTAAGAATGTCATGATTAAAGATGTTTTTTCTTTCTGTGTCATGCATTTTTTGTGATGATAGAGATGGAGTATAGGAATGTGAGTTATGAGATTGGCCTTGATGTTCTTGTAACATCAAGTCTTGTAACATTTTCAAATACTGTTCTGGGGTCTGATTTATCAAATTTGCATAGAAACCTTCCTGTAAGTGAACGTACATTAGAATAATTTTTCATTTACTAATTATTTTGGCTTAAATGATTATTTAAAGTGGTTAAATTAAGTCAATATATTTAAGTTAATATATTTACTTACAGTTCACATACAGCTGCGCACATTCTCCCATCAAGTTTGTTTTTTATAATCACAAGTTTTGTGTGGGAATCAGCGAACACACACCTCCACCCCCGTTTTGCATACATCACTGGATTAGCAAATATGTAAACAAGTTCCTCCAGTGCAAAAGCCCCTAGTGGGTGCTAAATTGAAGATCTTGAAATAGTGAAAAAGACCACATAACATACTCTCCATATGATCAGTCATCTCTTGGAGGATGTCCTGAGGGGTTTTGTTGTTGATCTCCAGAACAGCGTAGCTACATGTCACTGTCTGCTCCATGCTTTCCCAATCTGCCACAAACTGCTTCAGCTGCACTTTAAAGACATCCATCTCTGGGCCATCAGGATGATCGTTTTCCCACACTGTTGGCAGCACCACCTCTGCACACATAGACATATGCACAAATATACACCTTCCAGAGCTCATGAAACCACAAATGATGCTCAAGTAAAGTATAAACCAATAAAGCTATAACTAATGATAAAACTGCAAACCATTCTTGCTTGGAGTTTTGCCTTCATCATCAGACTTATCAGAACTTTCTGCAAACAATATATAGAAATGGCACCTCAAAATGTATTTTAACAGGTAATCATAATAGCAAAATATAAGGTCTAAGACCACTGGCAATGTAAGGATGAGTAGTTGTGTGTATGATGATGTCAAAGAGCGTTACCCGACTCCTCATGCAATGTCTCTAGTTTGGACAGGGTGTCAGAATGCTGTGAATCTTTCTTTGAGGCCTCAGAGTGTTTCCTGCAAACAAGCATAAAAGCAATGCTGAAAAGCACACATTTTCAAATATGTAAGCCGCCATTTTCAAATATGAAACTATGCAAATGTGCACCAGATCTAAAACATAATAATGTTTTTTTAGATACATTAGGAAATTAAAATCTAATTTAAACATGGAAAAACTAGGAAAGCTTAAAAATGTATAATTCAAAAGTTGGGGGTCACATTTATTATATAATTTTCCCCCCAAAACATTTATTCAGCACAAATGCATTAAATTGATTAAAATGCCTCCTTCTTTGTCTACTTCATGAATGTTAGTCTTTTACATTCTATTCATCAAAACAATTCCAGAGAAATATATAATAATTATAGTCTCACAATTATTTTTCATATCAGGCAGCACAGCTGTTTTTCCTTTTTCTCCTAAAAATGTTACTTGAGCATGATGATTGAAATAATGCCATCTGAAAGTTCAGTTTCGTCATCTCATCACATTAAAATGTATTGCAATAGATAGCAAAAATATCAAATTGCAATAATATTTTACAATACCACTGTTTTTACTGTATTTTAAATGTAAAACAGTAATGTACTTTTTTATATTGTTGGTGAGCTTTCTATCCAACCCAAGTCTAACCAACCCCAAAATATTTAAACAGTATCATATCATATTAGTTTAAACGTTCACTCCATTTATGTTGACAGTATAATTTTACTTTAAATGCAGAGTATTTAAATAACATAACAAGTACTATCAGCCAGACTTACAGTGTCTCATGGTCTTGTGTCTTCTGCAGTTTCCCTTGGTTTTGTAGTCGAGTCATTACAGCTTGATCCACTTCTTCTTTATTCTGCTTGTACATCCTGGTTAGTACAGTCCTTCCTTCAATAAACAAAATTGGGATGTATATAAAACAATCAAAGACTCTATTGCTTAATATGTTTTTGCTAATACTTTCTCTCACCCTCTCTATCATTGTCTTTCAGGCAGAATATGATTTCTGGTGATAAAGCACTATGAATTTCCTCAATGGTGATCAGCTGAGATCTGCTGGAGATATCCAGTATCCATCCTCTTTTAGATTCAGCATCTGCGTCTTCAGCCTCAATCTATCAACCCACAGAACAATCTTAAACAGAAGTAATGCTGTTATATGTAAGTATGAAAGCTGAGGGAGGGGAGTTCATTGATATACCTCTTTAATGTGTTTCTCAAGGGCCTCCAAATAAAGATCCCGTGGAACTGGAGACTCTGCTGCTTCCTTCATAGCTTCCTCCACAAAAGCTTGAACGTCTGGGTGATCTTCTGTCACCTCTATTTCTGTAAAAATGGCATGTTACCTATTCAGTTCTATTTAAGTATTTTTATACTATGATTTCCCTTTGTCTGTGTGGATTTACTTAGGGTAAATGCAATTAATACGTATATTATTATATAATTTATTTTCTTATTTTGAAATTAAATAATATTTTTTCATTTTAACATTAGTTATTTTTTGTCATTTTGTTATGAGTTTTTCTAATTTCTTTTTATTTTAGTTTTCTGTTTTACTCTTTTACAGTCAATCCTATTAGGAGATGAAGGGATAGTTCGTGAAAATTCTGTCGTTATTTACTCACTCTTTGCTTGTTTCGAACCTTCATGAGTCTTTCTTCTGTTAAACACAAAGGAAGATATTTTGAAAAATGTTGGAAACCTGTAACCATTGACTTCTGTAGTATTTGTTTTTCCTATGGAAGTCAATGGATACAGGTTTCCAGCATTATTCAAAATATCTTCTTTTGTGTTTGACAAGAAAGAAAGTTTAACTGTGAGGGACTATGAGAGTTTGCTATGAGGGAATGATGTGCAAAAAGAAAGCACCCCCCCCTACTTATTCTGTTTCAGTTGGAAGTACATCAATGTATTGAAAAACGTCCCGTTCAAGTGGACTTTAACAATATGTTAAAGCACAGAACATAAATTGGTATCAATGAAACTGATAGAAGTAAAGTCTATGCTGTCTGTGGACTGACCTCACCTGAACTGTTTTCATCAGCCTCTCCCTCACTAGTCTTCACATTACCTACAAAAATGGAAAAATACAATCTGTCACAGAAAGTCAGAAATTCTTAAATGTGAAATTAAAATAAATTAAAATAAATAAAATAAAATAAAGAGACATAGTATCAGTATGTTAGTCTTATCTAAAATCTAGTGTGCTCCTAAACAATGAAATTCGCATTCAGTAGATATAAACATCCAGAGCTTGCACTTTGTCATCTCTGATCAATAACTTTTTTTTGGCATCTCCTCATACTTCAAAATCTTCTGACCAATCAAATGCTCTTCAGTATCTGACATGTCCCGCCCTCTTCAAGACACTTCTTATTTGCTTTTTATTTGATGCAATTGATCTCAACCACTCACTTTGGCAGAGCTGAAATAAA
The DNA here is from genome assembly GCA_903798125.1 of Danio choprae. Lineage (NCBI taxonomy): Eukaryota > Metazoa > Chordata > Actinopteri > Cypriniformes > Danionidae > Danio > Danio choprae. Next base: position 11,107,564 of record CAIGQW010015581.1, on the reverse strand, counting down.
AATGAAATGCTATTGGCTGTTTTTTTTTTTTAAATGCGAGGGGCTACAATATGTCCCATCCTATCTTTATGTTTCAGTTGAGATTACGCCAAACATGCACATTTCAAAACACTTCACAGGACCTTTAAATATGTCATAAATTGTCATCTTAACTTTGGACAATGAAAAATTTCATTTTACAAAACTGTCATTCTATCATGCCATGGAGTTTAAAATGTCACCAAATCGGCATCCTTATAGTCTTTCTAACCTGTAGATTCAGGCTCCATCTTGGCCCTGACCTTCTCCAGGCCTGCGACTGTGGCATCGTGACGAACTTTATTCAGCATGTCTTGTTTCAGCAAACCCTGATTTGTCTCCATCAGCTCCCCGACATCTACTACTACTGCCCCATAATTCTCCGCTAGCAGGCCACACATGGTGCTCTTTCCTGAACAGGGCGGGCCTATCACAGACACCTTGCAAGGCACGTGTGGTATGGGTGTCAGAAGATAGCATCGAGGATTCTCCATGAACTTTTGAAGAGCGTCCTGTGATGAAAGGACGTAGATCTTATCCATGAATCTGAAACAGAGAACAAATAAAATTTCTAAACTTTGAAAGTTTAGCAAAGCTGTCCTAAAACTATAGAACAACACCTAATCTTGTCCTAGGACAGTTTTGAATAACATTTTTGATTCACTTTGAATGTTGACTACTGTATATAAGAAGTGTATTTTCACCCACCCAACGGCGAATTCTGGTTTGCCTTTTATGACCTTGCCCTCTTTAAGAGCCACTGGACAGTTAAAGGCCCATCGACTCATTTGCCAAGGAAAGCCTGGAGCAACGTTCTTACAGGAAGGCAGAGTTCGGAAGAGCTCCTCCTACAACAGCAGACATTATGATACAGGGTATAAAGGGAAGGTCAGTTTTAGAAAGATGTGTGTTTTTACAGTATCTGACCATTTCCATCTGATCAGTAAGTTCTGTGTCCTCTGTTGGCATCAATTGCACGGGAACGGCTGGACACCTCACTGCAATAAACTCCAAACGAGACATTACTGACTGTGGACAAACAGACAAGTGTAAATTTTGAGTTATTTCTGTTGAACATGAAAGAAGATATTTTGAAAAAGTGGTAGACACTGTCATCCGTAGTAGGAAAAAAAATAATATGGAAGTCAATGGCTACTCGTTTCTAACATTCTTCAAAATAGTTTGGAATGAAACTCAAAAAGGTTTGGAACAAGTGGAGGGTGAGTACATTTATTATTATCATTTATTATTTATTATTATTGCTAAATTATCCCAAGACGTTCTGCCATTGTGCTGCCATTGTCATAGCTGCCGCTTTCAATGATCAAGCTCTTAAATGCAGGATGGATTCTGATTGGCTGAGAGGTGTTTAAAGGGATAGTTCACTAAAAAAAAGAAAAGAAACTTCTGTCATCATTTAACCCACTCTTTACTTGTTTGTTTCTGTTAAACGCTAAATAATATATTTTGAAGGAAGCTGGAAACCTGTAAACATTGACTTGAGTATTTTTTTAAGTCAACGGTTTTGGGTATTCAGCTTTCTTCAAAATAACTTATGTTTAACAGAATCCAGAAACTGATATAGGTTTGAAACCACTTGATGGTGAGTAAATAAAGAGTACATTTTCATTTTTGGGTGAACTTTAACTTTATATCACACATCAGTTGGACAAACAAACAAACCAACAAAGGATTCCAGCATTATCATTTCCCTGTCTCACCATTTTCATAGTAATGATGTGGACTTCGCTATTCTCACAGAATTAGTTTGATTCAAATATGATATTTGCTATCAATATATTGTAGTTTCTATTAAGAACAAGCATTGTAGCTTGACTGGTCACCCACCTCAAAGAGCTCCTCTGGATCCTTGTTTCCATCCAGCTCAAATAAATACGGAGGATTATGGCCTGCCATGTAATCCTACACATCAAAAGTAAGTTATACTGCTCTTAATGCTCAGGTTTGTGTAATAGTGTATATGCAGGTGTTTAATAGGTGCTGTTACCTTACCTCTAGAGGCCTGAGGAAGTTGTCCTTATAACACCTGATCCTGCTGGTGGTGTTCTCTGGGTAATTCTCACTCACTCTCACAAGCTGTGCAATCACGTCTTTCTGTAGCTGCAACTCTTCCATCTTAAACACAGATTTTTGATTGCATTTAGACTTCAAAATGAGACAAAATACCAAAATAATGTGATAAAATAATTGTATTCTGTTTCCACTTGTGTTGTTCAAGTCAGGGGCAAACTTTAAATGAGGCCACAGGATGACTTAAAATAACTTAAATTAAATTGCATCTGGATTTAATGATTACATGAATTAAAAATGATTTAACAATATATAATGATTACACTTTTGTGTAATAAAATATCTTTAATTTATCTTAAAAAAATTTTATTCTTATTTATAATTTTTTTTTTTATAAGAATTTATTCTTTAATTTAATTTGAACTTTAATTAAATAACATTCACTCATTCATTTTCTTTTCAATTTAGTCCCTTTATCAATCAGGGGTCGCCACAGCGGAATGAACCGGCAACTTATCCAGCATATGTTATACACAGCGGATGCCCTTCCAGCCACAACCCATCACTGGGAAACACCCATACACTCTCATTCACACACATACACTACAGACAAATTAGCTTACCCAATTCACCTATAGCGCATGTCATTGGACTGTGGGGGAAATTGGAGCACCCGGTGGAAACCCATGCAAACTCCACACAGAATGCCAAATGACCCAGCCGGTACAGTAACAAGCGACATTCTTGCTGTGAGGCGACGGTGCTAACCACTGCGCCACAAATATTTAGCCTACCCATCTTATTTGTATGCCCCATGACAACAGAAGTTATGGGAGTAATGTAAGCTAAACTGTAAACAATCATCAATGTTTGGTTCATCAATTCATAATAAGCAATTTAAAAAGTCAAGATTTTTAAAGAAAAAAAGAAAGGGGATTTCCTTTTTAAAATCTGTTCTTTTTTAAAAAGCAGGTTTTTGAAATTGCTTCATAACGTTAAATTGCAACTCCAAAAGCTTTATTTTTTTCTGCAGCAAAAATGAATTTTTATATATATTATGTATATCATATGCCTGTTTTATCTGTCATACATTGTGCATAACTGGAATGTTTTATTATATCAAATATTTTAAAATGATATCCAAATTTTTGACAGAAAATACTGTATTCAACTGCTTCAAAAACATTGCTAATATATAGTGATGATTAGAAATGAAAACAGGAGACAGTTACATTTTAAAGCACGTGCAAAAACAAACCTGGAAAGAGATGTGTGGATTTGGAAAAAATAAAGAAAAAATACTAATGGATCATATCAAAAAAAACTAATTAGGCAGAGCACAAATTTGTAGTACTTGTTGTCTTTTTATGAGGCTTCTTTATATCAAAATACAAAGGAGAAAATGATTATTAAATAAAAAAACATTTTAAAAGAGGTATTTCATAGTTAAAAATGAACATGAAGCTCATTCAGTCAAGCTGACAGAGATAGATTATTTATAGTGGAAACTTATGATTTAAGGGGAACTTTACCAATCAAACATAATTGAATGACAGCAGGATCATTAGGAATAAGGTGAATATAAGGGTCTTTGAGTTACACTGTTGAGAGCTGCTGCTTTAATTACCTCCACTACCTCCAAATCCTCAGTTGTTTCTTCTTCTTCTTCCTCTTCCATGTTGCTCTTTTTCATAAATGACTCTTTCTTGTCAGGGTCCCACTTCTCCTTCGGGAACACACAGCCTGTTTCTGGATGCTGACGCTCCTCTGATAGCCTGCGGATCAGGTCTCTGTCTGCACACTGCACACATACTTCACATTTATTTTTTTATATTTATACAGAAACTAATATATATTAGCACACTGTCAGCATTGCATTGCGAAATTAATGTATATAAATGAAATAAGGAGTATCTGTCTTAAATAGAGGAGTATAGGTAAAGTTTATGATATTATGAATATTCATTCATGATATTATATATACTCATTAAAATATTATGAACAAACCTTGATGTTGATGATGAAGTCTGGAGACATTTTGAGGGTTTTAATCAGATCTATTTGCTCCTGTATCTTCATGTACTCTTCTGACATTGATGGCAAGCAGGCCAGAACATAACCTGCTCATATAAATTCAGACTTGAACACTAAAACTTCTACTAAAAAGTAGAATGGTATACATGTTTTCTTTTGCTATTTTTTTTTAATTACTGTGCCATACCCTTACCGTAATGTTTAATATCAGGTGACTTGAGACGATCAACAATTAAATTGACCATCATTTCTTCTGGAACTGCTTTCCCTTCAGCCAGAATCCTAAAAAGCTGAAAAAAACGTATTAGACACAGCTAGAAATGTTTGCTGAGAATCTACAGACCATAGAAAAACCAATTTTAGTGTTAATGATTATTACTAATTGCATAATGAAAATTGTAGTTGGTAATATATGTATGTTATTCATTTTATGTCATTTATTCTGACTGCTTTTTTAGCTTACTCTCAGATTACATTTTATTCTGGGTTGTTTTAAACTTATCAATAAAAGAAAATGACTAGAAAATATGTCCTATTTTTGATAACATCATGAAATGCTACAACCATTACATTGTACATGGATTTCCTAAACTATGGTTAATTTAACTATTGTATTTTCTTTGTAAGGAGATAAAAGCTAATAGTTAAATCCATAATAATCATTTAATATTTAAACACCTGAACACTTAATTGTAATATTTGATGTTTACCTACATGTCAATGTGACCATTAACCAATATTAGAAAACTGTGACCATGCAAATGTGTTGTTAATGATTTCCTAAGGGATATTTGGCTGGCACAAATGTTTAAAAACCAACCTGCATCACATGAACAAACATTTTAAACTGTAATATACTAACTAATATAATAATTGTGAGTACTTAATTATTGAATATAATCCAGTTTTTATGTAATCAGTTGCAGTACTGCCCAGCGCTGTATAAATACATAAAACGTAGTACATAGCCTACCTGTTTACCTTGTTCTGTCTCATTACTGATGTGGTTATTGAGAATTTCTGTATCTAAATAGAGTGGGGGAAATACAAATATTAAAAAAATATATAATAATGGCAGTGTGTCATCAAATGTGGCTTTTGGAGATTTACCATCAATGAGCATACAATTCCAAATCTTGGCAATTTTTTTGGCAAGAGTAGATTTGCCAACACCCTAAAAATGAATGCAAAACAGATAATTCTATATTTTTAAAAAATTATGTTAATTTGTTTTAAGAGAAATATCCTCGTTCTCGTTTGAAAGAAATAAAAATGAATGTTAAAAACTCACTGGTTTTCCAATGATGATAAAGCATGCTGGTTTGGAGAGCAGAATCTCTCTCTCTGCTTCATCCTCGATGAGTTTATCCACTAATGGCAGGTTGGACACATTAGAGTCAGATGACATGGTATGTTTCTGTAAACAGAAATACATCTATTAATCTGTTTTTATATTAAATTAATCAAGTTGTCAAGTTGGGCCTCACAGTGGCGCAGTGGGTAGCACGTTCGCCTCACAGCAAGAAGGTCACTGATCGCTGGTTCGAGCCTCGGCTGGGTCAGTTGGCCTTTCTGTGTGGAGTTTGCATGTTCTCCCTGTGTTGGCGTGGGTTTCCTCCGGGTGCTCCGGTTTCCCCCACAAGTCCAAAGACATGCGGTATAGGTGAATTGGGTAAGCTAAATTGTCCGTAGTGTATGAGTGAATGAGTGAGTGTGTATGGATGTTTCCCAGAGATGGGTTGCAGCTGGAAGGGCATCCGCTGCGTAAAACATATGCTGGATAAGTTGGCGGTTCATTCCGCTGTGGCGACCCCAGATTAATAAAGGGACTAAGCCGAAATGAAAATGAATGAATGAATGAAGTTGTCAAGTTCAGTAACTTATCGAGCCATCGAATGACTAAGCATCGTGTCGCGCGTCACATGACCTACTATATATTTTCTTTACTTTTTATTTGTATCCTATATGCTTTGATGAGTATATTAAAATCATATGTTCGTTGTTTATTAGTTTTACTCACTTTAATATAGACTGCTGCAATAGACTGTAACATCCATCTCTATCCGCTCTTCAGGTGTTAAACGACGTCATGGCAACAACCCGACAACAACACTGACAGAGGAAACGGTAACACTTTGGACTAGGGGGTGGGATGTTGCTATATCAGATACGGTTGCGGCCGGAAGTTAACGAAAATGATTTGTATTATATATTAAATTTTCCATTAATTGTATTGTATTAACGTCTACCCCACCCCAACCCTAAACCCAACCGTCACAGTAACATAAAAACAGTAGTTGTACCCAGTGTTATTTGTTATTTATTAAATTATCCATTAAAATTGTATTTTTTAACGTAAACCCTTACCCTAACCCTAAAACCAACCGTCACATTACTGTCAAAATATTAGTTATTGTTATACAGTGTCATAAAAAATAATGCTATATTGATGTGCATATCCGCAGCTGTATCCTATCTAGACTTTACCCTAAGCCTAAGCAGTGTTCGCTTGCGGTTGTTTTTTGGAGTCGACTCCGATTCTCGACTCCTAATTTTGGAGTCGGTGGAATCGACTCCAATTACATTACCTCAAAATAGGTATAAATATATATTGCGTTTTATACAACGCTATTGCGTCAGTTGCAGCTTTACTTTGTGCAGTTCTCCTCTGGCCAGACAAAGGACAAAACCAGCAGTTTTAATCGGCTACAGTCAAAAATAAAATAGTTATTAACCTACACTTTTTACAGCACATTTTAATCGTCTAATTTAGATAATTTAGAAAATTGCATTGTAATCTTGGAGACAGAAAGTTAAAACATCAATGTATTATTGAAATGTTTAACGAAAAGCACCCCAAGAAACCCCAATTGACCAATTGATTTAAAAAATCATAAAATAGCCTAAATCGCTTCTTAATTTAAATCTTTAATACTTGAATACTGAGTAACGTTGGGCCAAGGATACTGAGTGAATGAATTAATCTGGACGGCAACGGGCGCTCGATCGTCAACCGATCAATAACCAAAATAGGTAGATTTTTTTCAATTTGATTTAGTGACCATTAAAATATTAAACCCCATACACAAAATGTTTAACTTAAATAATTCATACATTAACAAACCCAAAATAAAAGCAGCGTGACAGACTGTGCCTCAACGCACATCATATGGCTCGCTCTCTCTCTCTCTCTCTCTCTCTCTCTCTCT
>CAIGQW010015581.1:11080299-11100262 GCA_903798125.1 Danio choprae | reverse complement strand
AACTGTACTTTTAAATAGCTTATTACTTTTCTTTTAAATAAGAGTGTGTTCTGGTTCTGGAGGGCGGCCGGTGTACCGGAGAATTCATTCCCCTTGTTTCCTTTCACAGCGCATGCGCAACTTCTCAATCATGACGTCATGCTTTCGCTCAGCGTAGTGAATCAGCTTGTGTTGGTTTCACCCTGTTCATTAAACCATTTTTAAATTACTATTTGTTATTTAAATTTTTGTACGCACTCAATTATTGTTTTGTTTTTAATGTGTGCGTTAGCGTGTGCGTTTCTTACAAACAATGTATAAACCTTGTCGAAAAAAATAGCACTGCAAAATTAGTGTCATTTATTATTTTAGGTAACTCCCGATGATGCTTGTAATGTTTACAGTTGCACGGGTTATTCATGTAAACAATTGTCACTTATCTGCATATAATAAAATAAAATAAAAAACACAAGGACAGATTCCGGAAGCCAGGGAAGTTTCCTGGATTAAAAAACACACACAACAACAACAGTACAATGATGTCTTTTTAATGTTATGATTGTATCTAAGTTTTCATCTCCAAAAAGGGTATTTACACTAAAATTATGGATACAGTAAAGGATACAATTAAAAGACTCAAAAGTCTTTTATTAACTTTTAAAAACGTCTTTACTATGTATAAAGGGGTCTTTACATTATATAATATAATATATTATATAATATAATGAATACATTGAAACTAATGCATATATGTGAAACAAATAACAACATGCAGTAAATCTAGTTGCATAATTTAAGTACTTTTTTATTGTTATTTTATGTATTTTTGTCATTTTTATAAGGTTTTTAAGATATGTCTTTGATTTGTATTTTGCTGTTACTGGAAATGTTTCTTTCACGTAGAAGAATTTAATATGTAACAAATAACACAATAAATAAGATTTAAAATAATACATAACTCATAATACATGAAACATTACATCTTTATATAGCCAAACATTTCTCTTCATTTAAAACAAAACAATCATAATGCATGAAATGAAACTTTAAGTTTGCAACGAATGAAGTGCGAATGAATCGGCATTGCTTTCGAATGAAAATTGCTGAAAGTAATGATAACTTGCAGTTATTTTATTGTTCATGGTTTTTTGATTATCAGTTCGGCAGTTGATTCCAAAAAAGAATTGGAGCTTGATTCAGAGTCTTCATATTCAGTGACTATCAAGTTGGGAATTGATTCCAAAAAAGAATCATGACTCAAAAGAAGAGTGTTATAAAATGGACTCCAGAAGTTTGAATCTTTGATCTCTTGACCTCTTCATCTTGCCTAAAGAATGGATTATTAGTTGAAGTTAGTCATGTTATTTTCTCTGTGGTAGTTGTTTCTGTAATGATTTATTATCATCCAAATTAATGATTTGATGAATGATGGTGATTTTACCACTTGTATTCCTCACTCAGCTGTGAATTTGAGGGCTGCTGGGTTTTGTTTTGTTTTGTTTTGTTTTTGGCTTTAAGGTAATATTGAATCTCTGACATGTCCATTAGGTCATTCTGCACTAATTCAGAGTCTGTGTTTACTGAGTCATAAACGAGCACAGATTATCAAAACTTTTAAAATTCATGTTGTCATTTTAATTGCGAATAATTTATTGTTGTAATAAATAAATATAAAAAAATGTGTGTTTAAACTTCTAGAATTTGTGCTTATTGCTTTGTGTTTAGTAGACCTATTCATTAATATTTATTTCCTTTTCATGAGCCCTTTCGTTTCCCCCTTATTGCTCTCATTATACTTTTCGTTTTTTATAGGCTACTTAAATTTAATTAATAATTCCCTTGTTGTTGATAATGAACCATAGTTTGCAGAGACTATTCCGTTTTATTTGTACTAACTCCTTGTTGTTGTTGCAATAAATTCATTCATTCATTTTCATTTCGGCTTAGTCCCTTTATTAATCTGGGGTCGCCACAGCGGAATGAACCACCAACTTATCCAGCATATGTTTTACGCAGCAGATGCCCTTCCAGCTGCAACCCATCTCTGGGAAATGTTGCAATAAATAAATAAACAAATCATTGATCTCGCCATGTGATCTGTTATCATGCAGCAAACTACGAGCCCCGAGGTGTCCGACCTGACAGTCTCGTTTTCAGCTCCGCCCCCGTTGATAACACCGGTTGCAGCCGTGGTTGAAGTCGAACGCACATACAGACATTAGGGAGTCGATTCCTATCCTGGAGTCAACTCCGTGCATTAGATCCATTAAGAGTCGAGGAATCGACTCTTTTGGAGTCGACTCCTCATCCCTACTTTGGACATTTTATTTTGTTGAAGTGGGGTACCATGAATTGTAATTATATGTTCCTTTTCATTCTTTTCTTGTTTTTTATTTATTTATTTATTTTAACAAGAACCATTTAATACATGTAGCTTAGGTATGTGCTTAAATAGACCCTTATACAACATCTCCACTAGAGGTCAGTGTTGTGTGTTTTCGACTTACTGGAGTTTTATTTATTCAAGTGTTTTTAAAGTAAGCAGACACACGCGTTGCTGAAATGCACGCGTTGAACTCGAAGCGAAAAGCGAAGGATGATAGATTTTTATTCATGATTTGAGTAGCATAAGCTCTCAAATTCTACAAAAGGTTGAGTAGCCTACTTCAGCTTATTTAACGTATATACTTATGTGATCGTTTAAAAATAAAAGGTAGAAAACCGTCGAAAATATCGAAATTGCTTATTTATGTTAATTCTCTAGACTAGTCCATAGAAATTAATTATAGTTACACCCTGGGGACACTTTTCTGAGACGCACTGCTTCCTCATTCCTCAGTCAGTAAAGTGGGCGTTTTATTTTCTGTCGAATATTATCTCCAGTGGGCCTACCTACCATAGTATATATGTGTGTGTGTGTGTGTGTGTATACATATTCAAATTATATGAGCTAATCCCTCTTCAGAATGGTATTCTGAATCTGCTATTTTTTTTCTTTATCAGGAAAATCAAAGGCTGTTGGCTGATGAAAGACATCTTGTGTTTAGTCTAGTCATGATCTTTTGCGGTCTGTGTCAGCTGTTTTCCATTGACACAACATTAATGACTATCTCAGGATTTCATAGAAAGCATCAATTAATACAAAGAGTAACAAGTTTATGAAATATTAACCAACGTGCCAATAAGGGCCCCCACACGTGTTTTAGGCAGTATTAAGTTTTAGGGCTTCTCTTTTTAATTAAATCTACACAAACACAAAAGAAAGAGCCTTTTATATTCACAGCTTAAAAAACGATATCAATTGAAATTCTCAGTTTGAGTAAAATGTTTGATAAATTATATAAAAACTAATAACATTTATTCATTTTTTTCCTAATTTGTTTATTTGTTGTGATAGAAAATAATTATTAAAGATACTGTTTTCTAAAATATTATTACAAATACGTAAAAAGTATAACAAAACGCAAATGTTATATTTTATTCATAAAAGTAGTTAAGCTTGTCCACATTTTACCAAATTTAACTATTTTAATATTTAACGGAGTAAAAAAAAATAATTATAACGGCCATGTTTGTCACTTCTGATACATGTAATCTTTGCCATTATTACACATAATTAAATTGCTAAATTACAGCACATTTGCGAAACGCACATGGAACAAGTGATCTAGAATAGGATCACTCTACGCGTGCCATCAAAATACACGGCCATCTAAAAATATAAGTCGTGTAGTGTATCGGTCGTATTTAGAGAGTGACGTTTGTGTGGTAAAAGCGATGGCTGAGATAAGATCCAAAGAATTCCGGCGTCCGCAGGGGAGGGACGCGCGCTGCAACAAAGAAACGCCGTTCACATTCATGAACTCATCACTGCCTCTGCTTCATTTACTCCAAACATCACAGTCGGGAATATTTTCAACACAGCCTCGAACACGGAAGGTTTTTTCCCGGTGTAACTTAATTTTGAACAGGAGCGGTAGAGACCGTCCCTCAGCTCCCTGAACGCGTGCGTCTGTAACCTTTGATTTTTATAATGCTGACAGAAGCACGCGGAAAGCTCACCTAGGACACAAAACAACCGCATTTCTTGTATTCATATAGTGTGTAGAGATTATAAGCTTAAGAAGTCATTCATCCAGAACCGGGGAGTTTTAATAGACGTCGCGTAGAGTCACGGCAGGTAGTGACAAGTTTGATTCGGACGTTTGAAGTCCCTCAGTCGCGGCTGGATATCTGATGTTTACCGGGAACTTAAGCACACCGAGCTGCTGCAATGTCGAACGGAGCGGGGAAGAGAATAGAGAGCCGGGTGAGAAAACTGGAGACGCTGATCAAGAACCAGAAATCACCGTTGAATTTGGAGAGTTTGCTGGTAAGTACTTGGGGATAATGGGATGCTATACTTAAGCTAATGTGTTTGTTTTGTACACATAATCGCAGCCTAACTAACTTGCATTTATACTGTACATATAGGTTAGGTTTTGTTGTTATGTGGAACTGTCATGATGACATTGCGCTTATGTGTTGTGAATTTAATCATAATTTGATCTTGTTTGGAATGTTTGTTTCCAGAAATGTCAATTAGACTTCTGGCATGTGGCTGTTATTTAGACTTTTAGGTCATGCAAGTACTTTATTCTGAATCTACAAAGTAGATGAATGATCATTAATTTCTGTGCGAAATTAAACAATTCTGAACAGTAATAGGCTTGGGCTAAGACAGAAGTCAAGCTTTTGAAGAAACAAGTTTTTGGCGGATAACGTTTTTCTAGAATTTTACACCTGTTATGAGAAACATCTTGACCGCCATTAATGTTTTTGTCAACATTAATACATATGACTAGAATCTAGCCTACAGTAAATGCACATCATATTCAGAGTAACACGTGCATATGAATTTTAGTATGTGAACAGCTCAACAGGAAGGTTTTTTGTTTAAATAAGTAGAAAACTACATTTAGATATCTACATTTAAATCGTATAATTTCTAAATTATGTCATCCAGCTGTCAAAAGATAAGGAAATACCAGAGGTCTGTTGCTAGCTGAACAAACTCAGAGAGTTTGAGAGTAGGTTTAGAGTTGACAAAGCCAAACAAATCCAGCCTGATTAAAATCAGATAAACATGCATCAGGACGGGGAGTGGCTTTGTTGCATCAGATGTAGGTCACTTTAGTCACTTCTGATTGGTCCAGTTTAGGTTTGCGATTTCTAACCCACAGTAAAACCTGCTCTAGACCAGGATAGCCACGTAAAAAAGTCACCATGGCAACAAAACCCAAATGACACCAACCCACATTCTTGAGCCCGAAAACTCGAGAATTTGAACAGGCTAAACGAAAACTTATCTGGGTGAAAATTGAAACCACTTTGTGCAACATGGCTCAGGTGTGTGAACCAGATCCTCTGCAAAACACATGAATACAAACACATTATGAAAATGATTTCTTTTAGCATTAATATACAAATTATATGCACTTCATAGCTCACATTGTACTGTTGTTAGTCATGACATCTATACTAATACTAATTCTGTGGCCTCTACTCAGATAAGAGTAACATCTGGCTTTATTGTTTATATCACACATTTAAGCTTTAAAGACATAAAATATACACTAAACTACAGTCTCTGAGCTCACGCTGGTATGGCTACATACGGCAATATTTTTAATAAATCATACATGTATGAGATTTAAGTTTGGATAACAAAGTTTAGCATAATGATTTTATTTCTATAAAATTACAACACAATGTGAGCATATTTGTTGTTTGCTTTTGGACCTTGAAATGATTCGTCATATCAGACATACAAGTGAATTGCAAAGAATGTTGCTTGTACTTGGTTTGTTTTGTATTTTGTAATATACTATAATACAATATATACCACCAGCACCGGAAAGGCCTTCATACACATATATGTTGCACAACACAAAACAGAAGTACATTAGATGTTGAGGGTATAAACAAATTAATGGACGTTTGTCCCAGAGGATTGTGCAAATATTCCTGTCTTATCTCCGATCAGTGCGTTACCAACACACCCTCCTCCACAGTAATGTTGCTGTTTTTTCATGATAATATTTCCTCCAAAATACAACAGCTGAAAAACCAGGCTTTACGTATTTAACATTATACAATCATAATAACATTAGAGGACAGGAAGTGGGAAGACATCTTACATGTTCATTCTATGACTGGGTTCAGGTGAAAAGTGAGAACTTGTCAAGCAAGCTTTACAAGGTGAGAATGACTAGAATGTGAGCTCCTATTGTCACTTCCCATCAAAGAGTGATATCTCCTACCTTCTTACACAACAGAAGAAAACCCTCATTCCAGACAAGCACTGCATTTCTGAGCAAGATTGAAAGTTGGCACACCCTACTTTCTATGGATGTTTTGTGCTCAAGGCCACTGGTGTGACTAAAACAGTGACATCTTCCTTCATACAGACATGTTACTTGTTCATACATTTTTCATGAGTAATATTTTACACCTAAAGCAATGGATGATATTTTTGATGAATGCAAGAATTGAAAACATCTGTCAACATCTTGTTTTATTTCAGAGTGGGTTGCCTGAGAGGGAGGCCATTTTGAGATCATATGACCCGACCAGCTGATTTCGAATACTTTAAAAAATTTTTTTGAATCAGATTATTTTTGGACACATAATCTCATAATGTTTCATACATTTTCATAACGTTGCATCCACACCATTAGGTATCAGTATGATGTCACATGACTGCTGTGTATGCAGTGCAACTATTATTAAACTTTTGAATATTATACATAAAGGCGGCAACACCAAAGCTCCAAAAATATAAATGTATTAATTTAAAAAAAGCTATCACAAAGCGTGTGATGAAAGGTTTTTTTTAAGTTAATAAATGTATATTTTTGGAGCTTTGGGGTTGCTGCCTTTATGTATAATTTTTGTTGTTTGGCTGAGCACCCATTTAGATTGATGTGCGTGCTTTTGTGCATTTTTTTTCATTAAAATTATGAATGCTGATAGTTTAAAAAAGAAAATAATCTCTGCACTAAGGTAGGGCGATTAATCGATGGTGATCTAAATGCCTATTTTGTCATTAAATCCAGTTCTAGTAAGCCTTCAGCACATGCTTTCAGCCATAGCCATATCACTCTGCAGCCCAAGACCGGTTACTCACTGAAGCTAAGCAGGGCTGAGCCTGGTCAGTACCTGAATGGGAGACCACATGGGAAATATAGGTTGTTGGTGGAAGTGGTGTGAGTGAGGCTGGCAGGGCGCACTCAAACTGCGGTCTGTGTGAGTCCTAATGTCCCAGTATAGTGAAGGGGACACTATACTGTCAGTAAACGCCATCTTTTAGATGAGATGTTAAACTGAGGTCCTGACTCTCTGTGGTCATTAAAAAAATCCCATGGCACTTGCCTGATGTGCCTGCTGTCGCATCATCCAAGTGGATGCTGCACACTGGTAGTGGTGTGGAGAGACCCCCATGCCTCATGATTGTAAAGCGCTTTGGGTGTATGGCCATACACAATATATGCGCTATGTAAATTCACATTACATTACATTACATTGCTTTCAGATGGAGCAGTGTTTACTACATATCATCGTTCAATAATAAGATACTCAAAAATTGGTTTCAAAATCAAATTCAATTGAATCTGTCAACCGTCATTTGACAATGAGCAAATTGTACTAAATTGTATGAATAAGATTTCGACGAATTCATGCAAACTAGCCACTAAATCAAAAAGTTACAAATTGTCGTTATATAGCGTTGGTCTATTAGTCATGCTGAATCAACAAAAGCAGTTAAATAATCTGTTTATTCAACAACTGCTATGGTGATTTCTTGGGTTTCTTCATGGGCATTTGAGTTTGTTAGAGCGCCCTCTGGCTTTTGGAGCAGATATAATAAAGATCACAACGTGCTTCCATGACAAGACAATTGCGGCTTCGCTTAATCGCATTTACTATTTCAATTCGATTAATCACCCAGCTCTACTCCGCACATATACAGACAACCACCCTTTAAAATCTCTGCTGGAAAATTAGATGGCATTGATGCATTACTGTTCCATTGATGGAAAATGAGAGCTATCTATAAACAAATGCTGGAGGTATTGTGTGATGTATTTTTGGTGTCTGTGTCTGCCTGTGAGCGTCATACTCTGGCTATGGGAGGCCCAGGGAAAGACCTAACTAAATCCCTGATGGTTCATTCCATAGCATGTTTACTTAGAAACATCCACTCACCCCCCCTTAGCTGCTTAGCCATGCATGCTAAGTCAGTTATTGGTAACAGGGATGAAAATATACACAAGCTATGTTAAGTTGCGTTTCATTCCTCTTTTATCCAGAGGATTTTATTATAATCTTCCATGCTCCTCCAAGTCATGCTAGTCAGACGAAGCTCCGTTTTAGTTCATGATATCAATGTCAGAAAGGGGTTGTGATGCTAAAGTAAATCCAGTCTGATTGTAATATTTAAATATGGATGTTTTGATCCTTCATTTGCTACACTGGATGAAGACTAATATTATCCCGCAGCATTGCCAGGGGAAATGCCATAGAGGAAGCTGAGGTCACATCCTTCAATTGAGGATTGAGATAACTGGCTACAGGCTTCCTTTGGTCTGTGTTTGTGTTTTCAAACTGTGTATGGTGGACTGAGTCTTGGTGCAAAGAAAACAGGATTCTGATATTGTTGATTTTGCATTTGGTTGTTTTTGCTTTGTATGTAAGTGTTCTGAAATGGGGTACGGAAGCTGAATTAATTTAACACACCTAGAAAGGTATACTACTGTTCAGAATTTTGTGATTAAAAAAAAATGGTTTTGAAAGAAGTCACCAACCAAGCCTGTTATTATTTCACAAAAATACAGTAAAATACAATAGTAATATTTTGAAAAATTCTATGTGAAACCTAAGTTGTACATCAGGTGCATTATTTTTGAATATTTCAATGATTTGTCAGTTTATTCCGCTTATACTTATGTTATCTATGGAAGTACAATAATGCCAAATGTCTTTGAAACAAAAAAGCTTTAATTTTATATAAAGTTGAATTTGACTAACTTTATAAAATGCACTGATTTAACACATGCTTGCATTATAATGCCTTGAATTTCAAGGGCTTGTATTTTTAGATCCTGAAATTTGACATTTCTCATTATTTAGGCAGTGAATATTTATAGTTGAAACAATTCATGCATATTTTTATACTAAAAAAATTCAATACTTCATATTCACATTCTAGAATTCACTTCCAAAATATTTAGTCTGTTATAAAATACTACACTGAACAAACAGCTAACAATTTTTTTTTAATCTACTTATTTAAAATGAGCTGAAACAACACAATACTTCTGTTTTTACTTAATTGTTTTATGTTCAATCCACTTAAATTTATAAAAACTAATAAATTAACGCAGTACGGTGGCGCAGTGGGTAGCACAATCGCCTGACAGCAAGAAGGTCGCTCGTTCGAGCCCCGGCTAGGTCAGTTGGCATTTCTGTGTGGAGTTTGCATGTTCTCCCCGTGTTCGCGTGGGTTTCCTCCGGGTGCTCCGGTTTCCCCCACAGTCCAAAGACATGCGGTATAGGTGAATTGGGTAAGCTAAATTGTCCGTAGTGTATGTGTGTGAATGAGCGTGTATGGATGTTTCCCAGTGATGGGTTGCAGCTGGAAGGGCATCCGCTGCTTAAAACATATGCTGGATAAGTTGGCAGTTCATTCCGCTGTGGCGACCCCAGATTAATAAAGGGACTAAGCCGAAAAGAAAATGAATGAATAATAAGTTAACTTAATGCCTTCATGTTGTCCCAACACAAATCGATTGTGTGGAACTCAGCATTTTTTACAGTGTATGTAAAATTCAACAGACAATTTTTAATTCATTTCATTTAATTTCAATATAGTTACCATATCTCAGTCAATAGATTGTTTGAATGTTGTATTTCGCAAAGGTTTTGTCCTGGAACACCATTACTCATTTCAGCATCATTATTCTTTAATAATAGTGTCACGCAATCCTTCAGAAATCATTCTAATATGTTATAATTATAAATTAATAATAGTTGTGCTGCTTAAATTCTTGATAACTGTGAAACAGGATTGTTTTTAAATAGAAAGTTAAAAAGAACCCGTTACCTGAAACTGATGTCTTAACCATCAGTCTCAATCAATTTAATGCGTTCTAGCAAAGTTGAACTAATTTCTTTCGGAAAGCACTAGCCTAATGATAAGGCATTTCTGCCGACTGGTCTGAAACGATCACATTAGCCCTGTGCTGCTAAACTTACATTAGAGTCCTGGATTAGCTGTTTTTCTTTTTCCATTATTAACCTTTTATGTTGGGCCAGCTAGTTTATGATGTAGGCTCGGGCAAATGGATGTGTTTTGGGTGAGGAATGTTGGGGGTGGATTGTGTGTCTGATGTGTATTTTTAGCTTTGCAGTGTCACTGTGTGTGTTTGAAGGAGTATGTAAGGTCATTTTTAGGATCATCCAGTGTCATTGACATAATTTATTTCCTAAAGTCATTTAGAAGAAAACAGTTATTTAGTTCCCATTGACTACACAGGTCTAATCCCATTCCTAAATCTACTTTTTGGATTCAAATCCCAAGTTAAATGGCACAACAGGACTGTCTGTCAGGGTGAGCTTAGTTTTAGGATTAAATAAGACGGATTAACTCACTCTGAAAAAGTGTTTTTTGGATTTTGTAAATAAAGAGAAAATCCCTTTGTAGCAACCGAAATAAAAAAAAAAACTGTTCATAAGCATTATAAGTATATACCTAATTTTTTTTTCCTTCTGCAGGATTCAGTAACTGCTCTGGCTATTGATCTGAACCATCCAGCACTGAGAAAGAACAAAAACATAGATGCCTTTTTAAGCAGATGTAAGTATGTTTGAAAGTTCAAAGATTAATAGACCTTTTGTATGTGAATGTTTTTTTCCTGAATTAAGTTGGATGACTACTACGGTACCATGTCTATACTGGCATGAGGAAGATTGAAAGGGGTTTTAGTTTCCTGTCGGAGGTGTAGACAGCATCACACTGATTATAATGGCTCTATTGTGTTTATTTGCGCTGCTCACTTCTGGTGTAGACATGGTGTCACATTGCATTAAGGGGTGAGACAAGACAATACATATGAATGAGATAAGATTTTTCCACACTATGTTTGACTAAATATGTGACCCTGGATCACAAAACCAGTCATAAAGGCATAGTTCACCCAAAAAATGAAAATGTCCTCTATTTAATCTCCCTCAAGTGGTTCCAAAACTTTGAGATTCTTTATTCTGTTGAACACAAAAGAAGATATTTTAAAGAGTGTTGAAAACCTGTAACCATTGACTTCCATAGTAAAAACAAATACCATGTATATTAATGGTTACAGGTCTCCAGCATTTTGCAAAATATCTTCTTTGGTGTTTAGCAGAAGAAAGAAACTCATAAAGATTTGAAAAATGTAAGGAGTGAGTAAATCATGACATAATTTTCATTTTTAAGTAAACTGTCCCTTTCTGTTGCATGGGTATATTTAACGGAATGTAAAACATTCAAATATTGAATAAAGATCTCATCTTCCATGAAGACATTTTTACAGTTTTCCACCGTAATTACATTAAAACATAATTTCTTTAAAAAAATTTATTTTTTTTTACTAATATTCATTGCTAAGAACTTAATTTAACAAATTTAAAGGTAGTTTTCCTGAATATTATGATCTTATATCAGATTCCAGATGCTCAAATTTTGTCATATACAAACCACACATCAAATTTCAGATTATGTATAAATGTCAATTTCTAAAAATTGACCATTATGACAGGTTTTGTGGTCCATGGACACATATGAATGCAATAAGTCAGATTTGATCCAAAAATGAAAATTCTGACATCATGTAGTCATCATCAACTTGTTCCAAATCAGTTTGAGATTCTTTCTTTTATTAAACATAAAAGAAGATACTCTGAAGAATGTTGGGAAAAAAATTGCCATTGGCTTCCACAGTATTTTTTGTTCCTACTATGGATGTCAATTGGTGTTTATTCAACATTCTTCAGAATATCTTGTTTTGTGTTCAACAGAATAAAGAAATAAAAAAGTTTAGAAAGAACTTAGAAAAAACACTCGAGTGTGAGTAAATGGTGAGGAATTTTTCATTTTTTGGTAAATTATTCCTTAACTTCAGATACTTCCTTAGTATTACTGGTCTTATGGAGTAAAAGAGAATGATATAATTGTGTAAATAAATTAAAATTTATTCCTGGAAAAAGCAGTATTAAAACCCTAAATTATATCAATAAGCAAATTTAACCCCTGAAACAATTTAGCAGTTTTTAAAGAGATGGTGAATTTGTGTGCAATGTTTAATATAATAGAAGTCTCTGTGGTGTTTTAAAGTAATCTTTATTCCTTTTTCATTTACATATTTCTTGTCTTGATTCATTTTAGGTCCTGGTTTAATATGAATGTGTTTCTTGCTAATTAAATCATAAACCTGATTCATGTACTATCTGTAAAAACATGCTCTAGATGAAAAGGCTGTATGCAACCTCAGGGAACTACAGGTGAAGCTGGATGATTTTGATCGAGTCAAGCTGATTGGTCGTGGAGCGTTTGGCGCAGTGCAGCTGGTGAGTGAGTGAGTGTGTGCCAGAAAGTGTGTGATCCTGTGGGTGTGTGTTTATGTGAGCGTCTGCCCCTGTTATCTGCAGTTTGTCTTCAGGCATAGCCTTTGTTGGTGTGCTAATGCCTGTGAGGCCTGTAGACACATGTTCTGCTTGCTCCTACTTACCTGAAACAACACAGAGCATGCCTGCTTTTGTATTCTTGCAGCAATTATTATTTTTGCTCTTATCAGGAACTTTTATTTCACATTTGTCAGTCAAAATGATTATGAAACAGTTAAATTATGTAAAATAAAGTTTTACCCCTATAGTTTGCAGAGTAAAGATTAAAGGGTTTGCATTAAAAGGATAATTCAGTTAATTTACTCACCATCAGGCCAAAATGTAGGTGGCTTTTTTCTTCTTCAGTAGAACATTAAAGAAGATTAGCTTTAGTGGTTTATATAATAAGTCAATGGGCACCCATTTTTTAGATTAAAATTAAACGCTTACAAAAATTCCAAATCAATTTCCTGTGGCTCCTGATGGATGATACACTGAGGTCTTGTGAAATGAAGCGATCAGTCTGTGCAAGCATCAGTTTACATTATCAAGTGACTGGAAGCTCTTGCTAACTACAGCCGTTCACTCACAAGAACTGTTAGCCAAGGCTGGATTAAAGCTAATAATGTTGTAAATAATGTTCATTTTCAGTTTCTTGCTCTACCAAACTTTTCGCTTTATAAACCCTTAGCGTATAATCAAGAGCCACAGGGATTGATTTGGACCAGTTTTGTTTTTAATCTCAAAAACGGGTGACCAGTGACTTGCATTATACAAATCACCAAGTACCACATATTCAGGTAATAAACTTTTTAAATGTTCTAACCAAGAAAAAAATAACTCTCCTACATCTTAAATAGCCTGAGGATGAGTGAATTAAATGTAAATTTTGTAAACTAAGATTTTTCTGTGAATTATCCCTTTAAACAACCTTGGAAAATGCATGCACCTTTCATTAAGGCTTGGTGGATGATGTTTATTTTAATAATGTCCGTGTGTGTGTCCGTGTGTGTGTCCGTGTGTGTGTCCGTGTGTGTGTGCGTGTGTGTGTGTGTGTGTGTGTGTGTGTGTGTGTGTGTGTGTGTGTGTGTGTGTGTGTGTGTGTAGGTACGACACAAAGTGTCTCAACAAGTGTATGCCATGAAGCAGCTCAGCAAGTTTGAGATGGTCAAGCGCTCTGACTCTGCCTTCTTCTGGGAGGAGCGTGACATCATGGCTTTCTCCCAAAGTCCTTGGATAGTTCAGGTTGGATTCCCTCTCATAATACACTCACTGAATACTTACTAGTACCGGGTTGAGCCCACGTTGGTATTCAGAAAGGCTTTAATTCTTCATGGCTTAGATTCTGCAAGGTGCTGGAAACATTTTAGCTGCTTATTCCTGATGGTAATCTCTCAATCCAGCACATCCCAAAGGTTCTCTATTAAGTTAAGATCTGGTGATTCTGGAGGCTGTTTGAGTTTAGTGAACTCATTCCACTGGTTTCAGAGACAAGGGTGAAAGCTAGGCTAGTCTTAAACGCATGTATGAGCTGTCTTAACTAAAAATAACTTGCAGTGACATAAATACATCAGTGCCATAGAATAATATCACGATACAGGTCAGTAATGTGTTTTGAATAAAAGCTGCTTAATTACTTAATTTAGTGAAGGCCTAGTCCAGGATTAAGCTAAGACCTGTTTGTAAAGCTGACCCATTGTGATGTTGAAGAAACCAGTTTGACATGATTTTAACTTTGGCTTCTTTTGGCTAGAAGTAGCTGTTACAAGATGGGTACACTATAGTCATAAAGACATTGAGATATTCAGCAACAATACCTAGAAAGGCTGTGGCATTTGAGTGAAGCTCAATTGTTACTAAAAGGCCCAAAGTGTGCCAAGAGAATCTCCACCACACCATTACACCACCAGCAGCCTGAAATGTTTATAGAGTCAGGATGCATTCATGTTTTTATGTTAAGCCAAATTTTAAGCCATAAAGACCCATCAGACCAGACAGCTTTTTTCAAATCTTCTATTACCCAATTTTGCTGGGTCTTTGGTTTGCTGTTCTCAGCTGACAGGAATGCCACCGATGTGCTCTTCTTCTGCTGCTGTTCAAAGATGTTCTTCTTCTAATGTTGAGTTTGTCAGTAATTCCATCTGTACTTCCTGTCCAAACTGATGCATGTTTAACAAATTTTGCATAAAGACAGCAAGTGATTTGACCCTCAAACACTGTATTTGTAGCTGAGGGCTGGTAAAGTTTGGTTAGTCTCAAAAAGATGCTGTTTTCTGCTGTGTTTGAGCAAATCCATTTTGCAAACACTTCTAACGAATTAGGACTCTGGCTCATCAGATTCATACGGCTGATGCCATTGTTACTGTCACAAGTGCTGAAGAGGTCTTTAGAGCCGAAGTTCAGATATTGAATAGGCGATAAGTGTTAGATTAATCACTATTTTTATATTATTATTATTATTAATATTACTATTAAGCACAATCGCCTCACAGCAAGAAGGTTGCTGGTTCGAGCCTCGGCTGGGTCAGTTGGCATTTCTGTGTGGAGTTTGCATGTTCTCCCCGTGTTGGCGTGGGTTTCCTCCGGGTGCTCTAGTTTCCCCCACAAGTCCAAAGACATGCGGTACAGGTGAATTGGGTAAGCTAAATCGTCCGGAGTGTGTGTGAATGAGTGTGTATGGATGTTTCCCAGTGATGGGTTGCAGCTGGAAGGGCATCCGCTGCGTAAAACATATGCTGGATAAGTTGGCGGTTCATTCCACTGTGGCGACCCTAGATTAATAAAGGGACTAAGCCGTAAAGAAAATGAATGAATGAATATTACTATTATTATTATTATTGACCAATCAGAGCAGAACAGGCTCTTGGGAAGGGGGATTAAGAGACCAGATGCTTGAATGAACTGTTTCAGATATTGTGCGAAAAGAACTAATGCTGCAATGTTTATTATTAGAACATAATTTGAACCCTTTAAAATGGCATAATAGTGTCAATTTATGAATTGCTTTAATAAGTCAATTTAGGTACTGCATTTACATTTGGAGAAGAGAAAAAGAGGAAATTTAAGGATATTGCTGAAATGTTAAATAACTAAAACTACAAGTACTTTAGTGCTAAGTTGAAAATCAATAGTAAATTGTAAATCTGACTGACAACATAGCCTGACTGGCTGTTTTTGAACACTTGTATTTCACAGGATGCACCTGCACATATTGCAGTCAGTTATGTCCATTGTAGTCAGTCAGTTATGTACTCATGTAAATAAGGAAGACAAAAAATACAGATCTGTTCATTAGACCTTGAAGCATAATATTTCTGCTGCTGTTGATGTTAACACACCAAAATAATTTAAGTTAAATACGTTCAACTTGATTTTAAGTAAAACATCATGTAGACGGTAATAGCTTTTTGCTAGTTTTGTTTTTATTTGTGCTGTCAAACGATTAATCACATCAAAAATAAGTTTGTATTTGATCTATATATAAATATTTCATATAAAAATATAAATGAACATTTTCTTAAATATATACACAAATGTATATATTTGAGAACTTAATCTCAAGAATATTTATTTATAATTTGATCTATATATAAAGTAATTATGTAAATGTTTTATGTAAATGCAAATCTTTATTTTGGGGTTGATTAATTATGATTAATTGTTTAAAACAAAATTTGTTGTGTATGTACTCTATATGTTCATACTTTAAAAAAAATGTCATTCAGTATTCCATTTATAATTTTGTATATTTTAGCTTGTTTATTATTTACATGTTGTTATTAATAGCATTAAAAATTCTCTCTCTGTTAACTATTTAAGTTATTAGATAATTATTTATATAAACAATTAAATAAAGGTCTGTGTTCAATAGAATAGTGCTTATTATTTAACACCGCTGTGTTGCTGCATTGTTAAATTTCACTGGTATTGATTGCTGAAATGTTGGTATTGTGACATCTCTGATCACCTCTCTATCTAAATAGCTGTGCTGTGCATTCCAAGATGAAAAGTACCTTTATTTGGTGATGGAGTTCATGCCCGGTGGAGACCTGGTGACTCTGACCAGCAACTATGACATCCCAGAGGAGTGGGCTCAATTCTACACAGCAGAAGTGGTGATGGCACTTGATGCCATCCATTCTCTGGGCTTCATCCACAGAGACATCAAACCAGACAACATGCTGCTGGACCGCAATGGACACCTAAAACTCGCTGACTTTGGCACATGCATGAAGATGGACTCGGTGTGTGATAAGTGCATTTGAAATGTCTTTTGAGCGTGTTCGATACTAACATAAAAATTTTCTCTTTTTTTTTTGATAATCATAATGAACAATACTTTGCTGAGTGTGCTTTAGTGCTGATACCTTGGCTAGTTTAGGCCTGACATGGATAAATGAATATGACACTGAAAACACCACTAAGTGACTATTTTGACTCTCTGCTTGTTAAAAATCATGTTTCTTGACACTAAAAAGGTATGTGCTAAATGGTATAAATAGGAGTAGTGAGAATGAAATTCAGGCACACTGCATTGACATTGTCATGTTAAACTTTCGTTGTCAGTTGCGTTGCTTCACTTGCAGTCATAAATTCTCTCCTGTGGCCTCATGGAATAGTAAAGTGAATCCATTGCACTTTTTAGAAGTGGAAGTAGTTGATAATTCAGGTGGTAAGGACGCTTTGAAGCAAGCGCTGAACAAATGCTAAATTCCACCTTCAGAGATGAGACCTTTTATCAACGTTTACATTTTGAATAAGTGGCAAGAGGAGTGGGATGCATTGGAAAATAATAAACTATATGAAATCCAACCTGAAATCTCAAACAGAATTTTAAGACTAGATTTGATCAAGTGATTTTTACCAGATGTCGTATTGGACAAGACTAACCCATGCCTTTTTGCTTAAAGATGAAAACCCCCCTCAATGTTTGTATTGCACAACTCCCCTTACTGTAAAACACATTTTACTGGACTGTCCTGTTTTTAATGATTCCAGAAGACTCTCTTAAGGACATTTTTAACAAAGTGACACCAGGAAAAATATTAGAATATTTATCATGTGTTAACACTAAAAATCTTATTTAATTTATGTATTCATTTGTAAGTTGTTTTTAATGGTATATTTATTATTGAAATGTTCTTGCCATGAGAATAGCCTTGGTTGCTGACATGGCATTAAATTTAAGCAAACAAAACAACATTGATAATTCATAACTCCACAAAGGGATATTTTTACCCACCTATTTGTCTTTGGGACTGGTTTCTAATAGGCTTAAATGCTTTTGGACTCTCAGGACGCGATTTTGTTTGCTTTTCGCAGGTGAATGAAGCTCTCTGTAATGTCAGCGCGCAATACAATTACAATTTTCTTGAGGACGATAAATATCATACAATAGTTGGTGTTTACATGTACAGGACCGAGAAAGAGAGAATTTCTCTTTCAGATTTTGTAGTATGGAAATTATTACCTCGCACATCGCAGCAAATTTGTTTGAGCAATCTTTATGAATGTACGGTTCAGAAATCCTACATTCGGTCGGTAATGATAATGTCAGTGCTGCCATCTTGTGTAGAGGCTATATAGTGCAAGCTGATTTTTTTAAAGATATTTTTTAAATTTAATTGTTAATGTTTCATTATTTAAATACTTGTATTTCAGCTACATTAACTCAACCACTAATGTTTATATCCATGTGTCTGTATGTGTGTTTAGACTGGTATGGTGCGCTGTGACACTGCTGTTGGGACTCCTGATTACATTTCTCCAGAGGTTTTAATGTCTCAAGGAGGGACTGGTTATTACGGCCGAGAGTGTGACTGGTGGTCTGTTGGTGTTTTCATTTATGAGCTTCTAGTGGGTGAGTAGTGTTAATTTTATATGCATCTCTTGTAATTACATTTCAGTGTTTTCAGCATCTAATGCATTCCTCCTTCTGTCAATCTGGGCAGGTGACACACCATTTTATTCTGAGTCTCTGGTGGGCACATATGGAAAGATCATGGATCACAAGAACAGCTTAACTTTTCCAGATGATATCGAGATGTCAAAGGATGCCAAAGACCTCATCTGTGCCTTTCTGAGTAGCAGGTGAGACAGAGAAAAGTACAGTTTGATTTGAGTCAGGGTTTTTTTGTAAACTTCAAACTCTTAATAGCCTAATAAACTTTTATATGTTTGTAGAGGTTGTCTGGTAGTAAAGATACATTTTATTAAATTTGAAATTAACTTTGCTGCAAAAATAGCAATATTGTCTTAGTCGCCATTTCAGGACAATTTAATACACACTTTGGATCAGATTTCTTTTGTAGTTTGGAGTTTATAATACCATATATAATGGAATCACAGGGTGCTTTAGATTTGTTACCACTGAAAACAGCAAAGTTTTCTTGGTATAAATTACAAGGCGCAGAAAAAAACTAAGTTTATCAGCTTCAGTGAGTAAAATCGGCAGTTTTTGCTTATCTTATTCTAAGCTAATGTCATGGAATAACATATTTTTATGTGTAGACAGAATATGACAATCCATTTCTCCAAACACCAAATGTTGGCTATAGAAAGTGAATAATTAAATTTTTTTTATCTTGAATAATGAAATATTCAAGACCAGTAATGATTTTTTTCTCTCATACTTTTACAGCCCTGTATAATTTACACTGGGTATTGTACAACTTGTTGACAATTTCTAGTATTCTGATTGAATGAATTAGTGAAGTATGTGTATTTGACAAAATACAACAGTGTTAGTATAACCTCAGTCTGAATACTACAGATACCTAAAAACATTATAAAGTTTTTATCATTGTTATTATTTGAAATGGTCCCTATTTGTTAAAGGTTTGTGGTCAGTAAGATTTATTTTTTTTAATGGTTTTAGATTTTTTTTCCCTTTAATAATAACAATAATAATAATAATAATAATAACAATAATAACAAGAAATATTTCCTAAACACCAAATCACAAAAACATTTACTAAGCCGTAGAAACAATTAAATTTAATTTAATTTAAAGACAACATACAAGCTGATCTTTATTAATTGTATGCCTTTTAAAGCTCTTCATAAATAAAAGCCCCTAATTAAAATTTTATGTCCTACTGCTTTTACTACATGTCAGCTTTACAGACGTTTACCTTCCAGCTTGAAAGCTTTAATCTGTATTGCTCGTTTCTCTGCCCCTCTCTCTCCTCCCTCACATGCTCACATACGAGCATTCCTGATCAAACATACCAAGTGGGGCTTAATGTTTTCTCTCAGTGTTTTCATGTAAACACACACACACACACACACACACACACACACA
>CAIGQW010015581.1:11043754-11056653 GCA_903798125.1 Danio choprae | reverse complement strand
TTTTAGAGATTAACAAATCCTTAAGACTATCAAACATTAAACGTTCCAATAATGAAAAGGCAAAAATAACATTGAGCGCTTTTCTGGCAAATATATATACTGGTATAAAATTTTATAAACAAAAATGACCGTTATCTGTAAATAAAGGACAGCATTTGTCCCCATCATATGTTTTTAAAGTGTCAATTAAAAAATCTAAACCTGTATTTATCTGTGTACCTTTAAATTAAACATGATAGGCTCTTTATTTTCGACTTTGTCAATGGCATTTGAACATGAGGCCAAAAGACTCCTCTTTGTTGCAGATTGCTTGAAATGGGCCTGAAGGACTGGGGTTGGGCTCTTGAGGTTGAAATGGATGATGACGATGTTTTAGACTTCTGAGGACTTGAGGTTTTTTGGGGGGTAACCAGCGTTTGGCCTGAGCATGCATTTGTGTCTGTGTGTTTATGCTGTGGATTAAAACCTGTTTTGCTTTTTTTGGTATGGTATTAAAAATTCAAATTTGTTCCCACTGTGAGGGACTATACAACACTTTGATATTGCCAGCATTTTTGATGCACTGTATACGAGTGGGCATGTTTGTGTGTATATAACAGGCAGAATGGTTTGGCTGAATAGAGAATGAGATTTGACGTGTCTGCCAGCATTTTATTTATGACTTTTTTTATTGTAATAAATGACCTCCGTCTCCTCTCTCTTAATTTCAGCTAACCTTGGTGAAGGCCGGATAGGTGATCATCCATCTGGGGTCTATGAAAGCGGAAAATGTCATAGTGTTCATTTGGGCTAATGGCAGGACATCCAAGTGCCAAACACCACAATATAAATGACTGTGGAAGGGGAAGGTATATAATATTTAAATACACCACAAGCCATAAATCACCTAAAGTGGGTAGTTTCAATTTTAAGTCATTTTAAGAGTAGAGTGTTTTGTGTCTTCCTATATTATACAGTTTGTCAACAAGTGTTTCTTCTAAGCTTTGAAAAATTCAGAGCTTATTTTTGGACTCCTTACAGGGTTGTTAGTAAGTGTGACTGGTTGCTCAAGTGTGTTTCAAGGATAGAGTAAAGGATAATCACATGATCATCAGGATTTATATACTCAAGTATTGTATCTATTTTTGTTAGGAAATATTTAGTGGCACAGATTATATTTTTGTCATCTGTTATTTTAAAGAACACCTTCAAGAAGCATTACGTCTTGCCAGAAATATCTGCTCTATGTATTATTGAAGACTGATATCAGGATGCAAAGATGCAGATTTGATCAAATGCTGTGACAAATTTGTATGCATAGTGGAACATGAAGACCTACGGTCCAAACATTTTCTTTATTTTATCCTTTTGTGAAATTGTTAATAAAAAAAAGCTTTATTTGATGGAACACTTCTGACTCTGTGACGACCCAAACACACCTTTAATATTTAAATAGAAATGCAAGCACTTTTCATATTCTAGTATACAAAATTGTACTATGCTGTGCATGTGAAATGTTAAACGTTGAAAAATAAGGCTGCATTAATGCATTCATTTAGTATAATTGTGGTTAATAAAATGAAGCTTTTTATTGTGATGTTTAAAAAAAAAGCATAAATCTAAAATTTAAGGTATGCTGCTATTATTTTTGTAATTTAAAGTTTTAAACAAGCATGTAATTGTTGTGAATGATTAACAAGAATTGATTGATAAAAGTCCAGTGTTGCACAAGAGTTTGAACCACATGCGGACCTGGAAAACCCTTGTTTGCGTATTGACAAATGTGATTATAAAAACAGGATCAGTTACGCATGCTAAATATAAGGCTGAGGCATTAAGCGATTAAGGTTTTAACTAGAGTCCTTACATTTTGACTTCTGCTGCAACTTGTCATAGATATGAACATGTATTATTTTTTAACTCTTGCAGCTCTGTTCAGCCTTTTTTCTCAGACACAGAGTGGTGTTTTACATCAAGGAAAATGCAGACAAGTCTTTGGAAATGATGAAGTCAGAGTCATTTGTCTTCATGTTAACTTTAAACAGCTACCTAGTAAAGTCTTTCCAGGAAACACCACAGACCTCCGTGTTCATTTTAGCAATTTAAGCTCCATATCATCTGATGACCTGAAGATCTTCTCCCATCTGAGGCATCTCAGTCTGACCAGAAACCAACTGCAAACATTACCTGCGGATCTGCTCGTGGGTCTGTCTAATCTTTATGTGCTTGACCTTACAGGTAATATGTGTTACAAAATCATGGTTACTTACTACACTTTTAGTAAGTAAAAGCAATTGTATAGCATCTAATCAGCTAGGCTATAAAAAAACGTTGTAGACCCTACTGGAACACATTAGTGTTACTGGAACAAATGTGTTACTAGTAACAGCCACTCTTGAAGTAAGTAGTCAACAAGTGTTTATTAGTATTGAGAATAATATCTAAATGTTTAATTAAATGGTTAGCTTAACCAAAAATGAAAAGTAATTTAAGGGCCCATCACATGTTCCAAACCAGCTGCAACCCAGTGCTTGGAAACACCTGTCACACACTCTCATACACAGTTGATTCAATTCACCTATAGCACGTCTTTGGACTGTGGGGGAAACCGGAGCACCCAGAGGAAACCCACGCGAACACGGGGAGAACATGCAACCTTCACACAGAAATGGCAACTGCCCCAGCCGGGACTCAAACCAGCGACCTTCTTGCTGTGAGGCGACAGTGCTTATCACTGAGCCACCGTGCCGCATCGTTTATTCAATAATAACCTTTTTTTTTAAATAAAATTATGCGTGACGATTTTTATCAATACTGTTTTTCTTTTTCATCTGTTAGTTAACAAACTGAAGGCTTTACATTGGCGAGTGTTCGGTCATTCTCCTCTTGTGGAGCTCACTCTGGCGGATAATCTGCTCTCCCAGCTCTACGCCCACTGTCTGCCGGTAAACAGCTCTCTCCAGCGGCTAGACTTGGCATCTAACAGGTTCACCCGGTTACCTGTGACCTTTCTACAAAAAGTCGGCAATCTCCAGAGTTTAGATTTCAAAAATAACCAGCTGGAGGAACTGACTCCCGGAGCTCTGGTGTCTCTGTCAAAACTCGAGGCCCTTTACCTAGAGAACAATAGACTCAAATCCCTGGACCCTTCGCTCTTCATCGGTAACCCAAACCTTCAGCAGGTGTTTTTGAGCGGGAACCGTCTGGAAAGTCTTCCTGCTGGACTCTTCCTTCTACAGAAAGAGCTTGTTTTCCTCGCTCTCGGAAACAACTATCTGCTAAATCTGCCCTCAGGTATGTTGGGTGGACGTTTGTATGCGGTGTTGTCTGGTAATCCATGGCACTGCGACTCTGGTTTAGCGTACCTGAGGCATTGGCTGCGTTTGGAGGGAAAGAGAATTTTTCATGACGATAAAATTGCTTGTCAAACACCTGAACACGTGAAGGGCAGAAACATTTCTGAAATTACTGCCACAGAGCTTGGGATCAAGGAGAACCCTATAAGGGAATGGAATGATTATTGGCTGGTTTCACATAGGCCAGGACTACGCCTTGTTTAAATTAAGATATTTAAGCAGATTTTTAATAGACATTATTTAGAAGATAAAAAAAACATGGAAATGAAATCTACGGAACTGATGTAGGCTATCTTATGATACCTCACTGCAAGTTTTAATTTAAACAACTCAAACATGCACTTTAGTCTTGGACTAGCCTTAAGCTTTGTTAGTGAAACCTGGGGCAAATGTTTGAACAGTTTCTAAAATATAGCAAGTAAAACAACAACAGCAACAACATGTAAATGATAAGAAAAAAATAATACTAGAATGAACATAATTTAAATTCAAGTTAGAGAAAACATCTATTGTGTATATATACAATGAATTCAGCTCAATCATGTTGTTAGAATGGTTCCAGTTTGCATGCTGTACTGATGTCTGCATCATTGGAATAAGCAGATTTCCACAAATATTGCATTGTATAGGGAAAAAATCATTTAAAAAGCAATGTATTTTCTAAGAAATATGTCAGGTTATACTCATTTATACTGGGCATTGTGCAATTTATAGTATGCACAATGTACAATTTATATTATATAATACTAGTTTAGGTAAGTAAATGTAAAATAAGTGATCAAATCAAGTTTGGAGGATGGTGACCGTAAACGTTATAAATGAAAATTAATTTATTTTTGGGGTTCCACTGTGATCCTAAAATAGAGCTTAATGTGAAAGTTCTCCTTTGAGATTTAATTTGGCACAATATATACAGTACCCACTAAACGCAGCCTTGGTACAATAATACGTACTTTAAAAAAGCCCTGGTTTGGGAATGATCCCATTTTTTTTAAAAGAAAGAATGTCTGATTTTGGTCAGCAGAGGGCACTAAACTCTGGTCAAAGTCATTAACTGTACAGACACACTGTTGAAAAATAGGATTATTTTAAACATCTGACATATTTTTGAGCAAAATGTGTATCTCTCTTAACATTTCTGTCTGCTGTTGCTTTTATTAATGCATAAAATATTAATTAAATAAAAATACTAAACACCTACAATTAATACACATTATTACTTCACTCTATCCGTCTTGTCTTTGTTTAATCTCTGCTTTTCCGCTCATTTTTCTCTGTCTCTGATGTCTTCAGAAATCCCTCGTGTATCTTAATAAAGGGAGACGTTATGCGGTGTAGAGATTTATAGCTCCTGTAAACAAAGGCTGTCTCCAGGGCAGGGTACTTATGAAAATTAAACCTTTTCATTGAGGATATAAAGTAATCAGAGCCCTTATTTAATAAAATTATATTTATCTCTGAGCAAAAACAAAAAAAGAGTAGCCATACATATTCATGGTGTTTTGGGTTTATCATTTTAATAATGCACAAAATATCTAGATGCTCGGTATGTTTGGGTCTAGTGTGCTGTACACTTTTTCAGTTTGTATTATACAAAATCCACCTATTATTATAATGAGACATCAGAGGGTTTGAGAATGTATTTTACATTGCATGTGCAATTTACTTAGGAAAATAAATAACATTAAAATCCATGTCGTGTTCAAGCATTCATAGTAAGATTAAAAAATCAATAACAAATACTGAGGAAAAAAACTATGTAGTTTACACTTTTAAACCTCCAAAAGACCCTATTTTCACCTTCTGCATTGCACCGAGGATACTGAAGATTAGCTGAGTGTTTAATGCAGCATGAGGATTTTTATAATCCCTCTGAGACACTGACCATCACATACCTGAACCCTTTTTAACAATGCTTTTCCTTCAGACCACAAATCTCAAGTAATTTTATTGCTGGAATAAACCATTTTAGACGTTTTAAAGAGCTCCCAAAGATGATCCGTGGCCTTGAAGGTTTCTGAAGTTGACCAATAATGTTTTAAATGCAGTAATTGCATATTGATTGGTTGTTACAGTAAACAAATTTGACTCGAGAAAAGATTTGATATTGACAGGAGGAGATTTGGGATGTGGAATAATTAGTGTAGCAAAACCATGATTGATTTACCATGAATTAAGTGCAATAACCATGTTTTCATTCATTCATTCATTCATTCATTTTCGCCTTAGTCCCTTTATTAATCAGGGGTCGCCACAGTAGAATGAACCGCCAACTTATCCAGCATATGTTTTACACAGCGGATGCCCTTCCAGCTGCAATCCATGACTGGGAAACACCCATACACTCTTATTCCTCTTTTACACCTATAGCACATGTCTTTGGACTTGTGGGGGAAACCGGAGCACCCAGAGGAACCCCAAGCGAACACGGGGAGAACATGGATACTCCACACAAAAATGCCAGCTGACCCAGCCGAGGGTTAGAGGGTATTTTCCCTCTAAATATGGTTGCTATTACATATATACATTTCAGAGATTGTGTTCATGTGGGTTTCTTTTGGGTGCTCCAGTTTCCCCCCATAGTCCAAAAATGCGGTAAAGGTGAATTGGATAAGCTAAACTATAAACTAAATTGCCCGTAGAGTGAGTGAGTGAGTGAGTGAGTGAGTGAGTGAGTGTGTGTGTGTGTGAGAATGAGAGAATGTAAGTGCTGCATTGTGGCTGGAAGGGCATCTGCCACATAAAACATATGCCAGAGTAATTGGTGGTTCATTCCTCTGTGGCGACTAAGCCAAAGGAGAGTGAGTAATATGTTTTATATATATATATATAAATATATATATATATATATATATATATAATCTGAAGGATGGATGGTCAAAAAATTATGTCTGAAACACTGATCTATTAGTAAAGAAAACATTTATTTTTTTTTAAAAAAGGTCAGACTCTCTCTTTTTAAGAACTCTGCGCCAAAAACTTGCTTAGGATATTGCCCATACCCTGAAAGAAATATGATCATCATTCAGCTTTATGCCAGTGATTAATTATCCAGAGTAATGGAGCTATACTTCGCACTGGACCAGGCTTCCTCTGCCGCTCATGGCCAATTTCCTTAATTAGGCGTCTGCTGATAATGTAAGCGCGGCGTGTGAAATATATCTGCAATAAAAGTGTGTCTTTTGTGGGGTCGTGGCGAACTGAACGGTGGGAATGTTATGGACAGTGCGTGTCGTGTGAGATTTAAGAGCAAGAAATTAAGTGGGCTTTTCAATCTCAGCGTGTCTGTGCTGTTCTCGGGATGACCTTGCTGTTGTGAGCAGACTATAGTGTGACTGTCACTTCTTTTAGTCTGACCGGATTTGAGATTGAGATTCCTCCCAGCAGCTGAGATGACATGAGCTGCTAAAGAATGGCTTGCTGAGAGCCGCGTGTCTCCTGTTTTTACTCACCGAGGACATACTGACAGCTAAACACTGCACACACATCTTTAATGGCATCATCTGTGTTAGACTAGATGGCTTCTGTCAACAGGAAGTTTGTGTTTACTATTCAGTTTGTTTGTATTCTTCTTGCCCTCATTTAGCAAATAGGATAACGTGGGAGTAATTTGGCAGCGTGTGTTTTAATGTGGTTGTGGCACTCATCCATATTCCCACTAACTCGTGCACTTTACTCACTCAACATAGCTACATTTTTCATTGATTTCACTCAGACTTTGTCATTAGTTGAAGTCAATGCTGATATAACAGTGCTTGTTTCATTGCCTTAGGAATTGTGGAAAAATAATATTTTGAGATGTAATTATATTTGATATTTAAATAGTAAACAGGACCCGGGTTTTACTCAATCCAGGCTCATTAAAGGAATAGTTATAGGAATAGCCCAATAGTTGCTCACACTCAAGCTATGCTTGGTGTAAATAACTTATATCTGGAGTGTTTTAAAATTTGAATTTAAATTGTCTAACTAACCCATACACCACCAAGGGGTTAATGCATGTCTTATGAAGAGGATTAATGTGTTGTGGTAACAAAAATATTTCAAAATTTCAAATAATAATAAAAATTTGTTTACCACAAAGATAATGGCAAACAAGAAAACTAGTTGGCTTGGCATTACTGTATAATTTTATATGGTATATTATTTATTATGCCTTGTCAAGCGTCGAGTCAGAGTTCAGCTATGAAGTTGTGGAGAACATGTGTTCGACAGCCACCCAAAATCAGAGATTTGAGTTTATAATTTAACATTTTTAAATATGTTTCCTACACAAACACACCATAAGACATGTATTAATGCATCCAACACCATTATACAGCATGGAGGAGTCAGGAAAAAATTAAAACTACTCTGACTGTGTGTGTCTGAAAGAAGAAAGTCATGTGCGCTGAAGATGACTTGAGAGTGAGTAAATCATGGGATCATTGTCATTTGGGGAAACTATTTCTGTAGTTAATTGTGTAAACTGGTTAAAAGGGATATATAGATAGATGGATAAGATAAATAGATAGATTGATAGATAGGTTTCATATAAATTTTTTGTAATTTACAGTAAAGACCATGATAAATCAAGATGAATTATAAACCGAAAGCCTACTTTTTTTGTGGAGAATATCCCCCCCACCTCTTTTCAGTGTTTCTTTTTCATTTTTCATTCTTTTTCATCTTCCCACTATAAAGAAAGGTCAGTTTTGATTACTATGATTATTTGTCTTCAGACTTAACCACAGTCTTCAAACTCAAAGTGTGGTGAGGAGTGCTTGTGAAAGTTCCTTTTGTGAAGTAATAGCTTTACTCTAAAAGAAAAAAAACTGAGGCTAAAGTATTTTAAGCAACATTAATGCAATTGTGCAACTTTTCCCTCATGTGCTCCTCTAAATGTTTTCTCTTTAAGTTGTTGGCAACAGTGTGGAAGACAACAAAATCTTCTGCCCTTAAATCACACCAGCTGCTTTTGCCTTTGCTATATTAACCATCTTTTTCATTAGATTTCACTTTCTCACTTTTATCCTCTCCAGTAAGGGGCTTCACATAAACTATAAATAATGATTCTCACACCTGTTTGACTTTGTTTTGAGAATAAATGCTTGGGGTGGCACGGTGGCGCAGTGGTTAGCACCTTCGCCTCACAGCAAGAAGGTTGCTGGTTCGAGCCCCGGGTGGGCCAGTTGCCGTTTGTGTGTGGAGTTTGCATATTCTCCCTGTGTTGCCGTGGGTTTTCCCCACAGTCCAAAGACGTGCTATAGGTGTATTGAATAAGCTAAATTGACCGTAGTGTATGTGGGAGAATGTGAGAGTGTATGGGTGTTTTCCAGTGCTGGGTTGTGGCTGGAAGGGCATCCGCTGTGTAAAACTTATGCTGGATAAGTTGGCAGTTCATTCCGCTGTGACGAAGCTGAAGAAAAATGAATGAATGAATAAATGCTTTTATTTTGATGCTGTAACTGGTAACAGTTTGTGTGTATACTGCCTGCACACACCAATAATGATAACTATAAAGATAGATGATAACATTGTTTATTAGAACTTTAAACTCTCAAGATCTTTAAAGCAGGATGGATTCTGATTGGATGTCAATGTTTTGATTTTTTTCAGCAGATGGGAAAAAAAGCATTTTGCCATTATCAATACCCGTAGTTTGTTATTAATTTATTTTTAATTAATGATTTTAAAGGATAATTTCTCCAGTCATTTAGTTCACTCTCAGATGACAAATCTCAGATGAAAAACACACAAGACACATTTACTCAAAGAATAAAGTCTACACTCAAATGACAATAATATGTGAATTTTCATAGTGATGCCATAGAAAACCTATTTTGTTTTTTATGAACCTTTCAGTGAGCGGTTCCTGAAAGAACCATTTGTTTATTAGTGTGAAGAACAATTCAATCATCTAAAGAACTGCTTCCACTTAAATAAAAACAGTTTTTAAGAGTAGAAGGGATAGAAGAACAAGTCAAGGTCAGGAGTTTTGTTGATTATGACATAATATTTTGATACATTTGTCAACAATTCCTATTGTTAAAAACCATAACATTTGGAATATATGACATGTTGCTTGGAACCATTCTGTGAATTAATATTTTTACATTTAAAGGCGTACTTCATCCAAAAATGCTAATTCATTTACTAACTTCTGTTGAACACAAAAGGAGATATCTTGAAGAATGTTGGAAACCTGACTTCCATAGTATTTCTTTTGCTATTACGTCAATGGGTACCAGTTTCTAAAATGCTTCAAAATATCTTCTTTTGTGTTCCAAAGCAAAATAAAACTCCTAAAGGTTTGGAACCAGGAATGGCGAGTAGATTTTAAGTGTTTTGATTAACTATTCTCTTAAAACTAGTGACTATTCATTGTCATTAATGATTTTTATTTTTTGTTGGTCTGAAAAACAAACCAACATGTATACAGCATTTAAACATCATTATAAATAAATTATTACTTAAAGCGGTGATTCATCCAAAAATGAACATTCTGTCATTATTTACTTACCCTTGACTTTTTCCACATCGGTAACCATTCATTTACACAATGTTTTTCTTACTATGGATGTAAATGGTTATTGGTTTCCAACATTTTTCAAAATATCTTCTTTTGTGTCAAGAGCATGTCAAGAGTGAGTATAAATGATGACATTATTTTGATCATTTTTGGATGAACTTTTGTTTAAAGCTTTATCTTTCTCAATCTCATTATAGCTATCGTCCTTGATTTGTCCTCGTTATTTATAGAAGCTGACAAGCGGTGGGCTTTAAGATTCCAGAATGTGTCTGATGTGAAGGGTGGTCCGACTGTGTGCTCTGAATGCAATGCAATGCAATGTGTGTAACTCAATACTGATCCGTGTGCATTTTAGATTTTTTAGACACCGTCAGCTGCACAGAGCACATGCTTTCCTTTTAGCTCAACTAAATCTGAACAACAACCCGGTGGTTTGGAAGAGTTA
The DNA here is from genome assembly GCA_903798125.1 of Danio choprae. Classification (NCBI taxonomy): domain Eukaryota; kingdom Metazoa; phylum Chordata; class Actinopteri; order Cypriniformes; family Danionidae; genus Danio; species Danio choprae. The sequence goes on along the minus strand of CAIGQW010015581.1, from coordinate 11,046,362 downwards.
TAGAGGTGCATTTAGCTGTTATTTATGTTGCAGACGCTGATAAATGTTGTGACATGCTAATTTAGATGCGCTGGTGGGGTCAGTGATTATTGGCTATTAGCACTGCTCTTTTGTCCACCCACAAGCCAGATCTGAGCCGTATCTCAGTGTCCAGCCATACATACACAAACAAACACAAAGAGCTTTCCGTGTGGGCACAAACACATTCAAAGCATTAATTCACTCAGACGAAATGAATAACACCCACACACAGCCATGTCCACCCATGTCTTTTAAGAGCCAACAAATGAGCGAATCACACCCAGAGGGACGATCGGTAAAATTCAAACCCTCAAGTGACACATCATTTAAAGCCCAAAAGACGGAGGTGGAGGTTCACACTGTTGTTTAATGGGCAGGTGAGATGAAAAACTAAAAACTCTAGAGGTATTTTCATAGATATATACACCAATATATGAAAGAATAAGAGTGATTGTTTTTAAATAATTTGATGTTTGTGATAAACCCAGTGGTAACCTTTTAGATATCAATATGTGGCCTGTGACCAGTCATAAGAGTAAACCTTTGAATAAATGGGACCCTGGATCTCAAAACCAGTTTTGTGTTGCACATGTATATTTTTTGGCAATAACCAAAAATACATTATAATATGCATCAAAATGATTTTCTTTTATACAACAAATTATTAGGATTAAAGATCATGTTCCACGAATATATTTTGTAATATAAAAACTTGCTTTTTTGGCATTAATAATATGCCTTGCACTACTTAATTTGGACAACTTTAACGGCAAATTTATTTTTTATTTATTTATTTATTTATTTTTTCAGATTTTCCAATCCTAACAAACCGTACATCAGTGGAATGTAAGTTTATTCATTCAGTTTTCAGAGGATTTAAAAATCTCCGTTTCAGAAAATGTACCCTTCTGACTTGTTTGTGGTCCAGGGTTACACATAGGCTATCCCTTGATGTGTGGTTTGTTAGGAAAGCACAATATTCGGCCGAGATGGAACTATTTAAAATTCTGGAATCTGAAGGTTCAAAAAAATTTTGGGATTTGGGAGGTTTGGGGAAATCACCTTTTCATATTGTCCAAATGAAGTTCTTAGCAATGCATATCACTAATCAAAAATGACTTTGGTATATAATTATGGAAGGACACTAATAAAATGCTTTCATTGAACATGGTCTTTAATGAATACACTAATGATTTTAGCATAAAAGAAAAATCTCAAAATCTATTTTTGCCTATTCCTACAAATATACCCATGCACAGGACTGGTAAAACATGAAGTAAAAACATGAACTGATGTCTAGTTCTTTACTATTGCTGTTGCTCAGACTGAATTACAGTACTAATGTAGACAATCAGTTGCTGTTTTTTAATGCTGTACAGCAGAACCAGTACAACCTTCTGAAAAGAATGATTTTAAGTGGAAAGGAAATGTTATGGTGTTACAGAAATTAATTAGGTTGTGTTTTTTTATGCTCTGGAGTACATTAATTGCATTATAAAGTAATAGTAATTTTTCTTCCTTCAGGCTTGTTCTTAAGAGACCAGTCTGATATGCTCATTTCCTGTAAGACATCTTCAGAGACAATGAGTCTTGAGGCCTTTGATGTGGATAAGATTTAAATGATAGATTTTTTTTTTGACAAGTCATTTTCTTTACAATTATGCATGTTATGTAGTTATTTTAAACTCTTTTTATTTCTTCTATTTTCCATTGTTTTATTTGGTTATCGTTCCTTAAAAAAAAACACAATACATATTGACCCTTCGTAACTGAATTTACATTATTATTTTTTTAAATGGGTCTTTGTAATTGGTGCATCTTCTACTAAGCATCCTTTTTAGAACATTCTTCATACAGAGATATTTATCATGTTACATTATTATTATTTTTTTTTTACAGATAGTTCACCCAAATTCTAAAGTGTTGTTCATTTACACCCCCTCAGGCCTTTCAAAATGTAGGTTTCCTGCAGAGGCTGAATATTTCCCCTTCACGAGAGCCACGAGTTTGAAAATAGTTTTGCTCGTATTTGTTTTTTGACTCTCAGTCATCTACTACCCTTTTAAAAACCAACAAGGACTACACAGTTTCTGCTCAAATTCTTCTTTGATGTACTTTAAAAGCAAAAGAAAAACACCCACATCTTGGAAAGCCTGAGGGTGAGTAAATTAAAGGGATATATCTAAAAATGAAAAATCTGTCATAATTTACTCCCCCTTCACTTGTTCGCTTAGGGTTTTTTTTTTTGTTCTGTTGAACACAAGAGAGGATATTTTGAAGAATGTTGGAAACTATTAACATACATACTGTAGTAGGTAAAACTAATACTATGGAAGTGAATGGTTACAGGTTTCCAACATTCTTCAGAATATCTTCTTTTGTGTTCAACAGACCTGGTTTGGCACAAGTGAAGGTTGAGTTAATGATGACAGGATTTTGGGGTGAGTTATCGCTTTAATAGCGAATTTAAATTTTCACTAAGTTTATTGGTTGTTGAGCTGAGAGTTAGATCTACGATAGATAGATAGATAGATAGATAGATAGATAGATAGATAGATAGATAGATAGATAGATAGATAGATAGATA
>CAIGQW010015581.1:11023991-11041266 GCA_903798125.1 Danio choprae | reverse complement strand
GTGTGTGTGTGTTGGGGTGATGGCGCAGGCGTGATGATGGGAGGGGGACAACTCATAATTTATGTATTCGGATTGAAGGTCCAGGAACAGGCTCCAACTCACACAGTCGTAAAACATAAACTCTTACAGGGATTAAATATATAAGGGCACATTTAAAAACTAAAATGGACCTTCAACGTTTTATGGCACTTCCACTTTGTTCAACTTTTTATGGTCGTACTTTTTAATATGATTTCAAGGGTAATGTTTCCAGTGAAAAACATATTTATTTGGTCAAACACTGCTAATAGAAATAAAGTAGAAACAGCCGTCACACAATGATGTATGATGTAGACAGCACCTCAAAGAACTTCTTTGCCCTTGACATCAATTAATGTTGAAATGTCTCCCTCTAGGGATGAATAGTGGATACAGCAAGTTATGACACCTGATAAGACCTATGGATAAAACGCTGCAGACCGACACTAGATAAAACTGGCATAAGACTTTCGTTTGCAACCAACTCTTTCTTTTTTAATCTGCAGTACCCTAAATGAAAATACGACTGAGAAGTATATGCTTAACAAAAGCACCTTGGAGTGGTCACTTCTTGAATTAGAATGAATAAAATAAATAAATAAGTAAATAACAAAATAATAATAATTATATCACACACACAATGCTTAATCTTTTAACAGCCTTTATCTTAGAAAATAATTTCACAAGCTCAAAAAACAAAACATTCTGATAAGAGTGCCTTGCTTCCCAACATTTAATACAAATATTTCCAAATTTTAAGTGTTAAAAAAAGCTTTAAAAGGATAGTCCACACAAAATGTAGTGTACACTACACATCTTTCAAAGCTACTGGAGTTGGATACAAAAAGAACATATTTTAAAAGATGTTGGAAACTGGTAGCCATTGACTTACATAGTATAATTTTCCTACTATGAATGTCAGTGGTTACCAACCGGTTACCAGCATTGTTCAAAATATCTTCTTTTGTGTTTAACAGAAAGAAGAAACAAATAAAGGTTTCAAACAACTACGATGGCGAGTAAATTTGACATTTTTTTTTAAATAAAAATTTCTGTTTGAAATGATTTATCGCTCTGAGAGCTTACTCTGAAATATATTATACACATGCAGCACCTCAGTTTTTATATTCAGATATCTCCCTCTAGAGTCCAAGCTTGGAAAAGTTAAAAAGTAGTAACTAACAGCACAAGCTCGAATGCAGTGCTGAGAATACATCATTTAACTCATACAGATTACAATTCTGTCTTTATGCTAATTATTACATGAGAAATTAATGAGCTTCTAGTTGCTCATGTCCATATTTTAATTGAATGTAATCTCTGAATGATTTCACTTAGTTTAATGAATATCAAAAGCGATTGTACATGCTTTTATTTTTGATGAAATATCCCCATCTAGTTGTGAAAATTGAAAACTGTAGTGCAGAGAATTTTCACTTGATAAAAATGCTATATGCTGCTAACATGTTTTTAAATAAATATTTTCTGATTCTCTTGTTGAAGATGGTGTGTTTCTTCATTATAAATAGCTTGAGCTTTACATTTTTAATTGTTGTGAAAAACTTTACCTACATTTCACTTATTCTATATTTCTAGGGTACATCACATTGGGAACCGTCTCATTCTGGTGGTCTGCAACTCCAGCTCAGCACTCACTGGCCCTGTTGGTTCAGGTTGGAAATTGAAAAAAATCGGGTTGGTTTAATTAAAAAATGAATGAAACTGAACAGCCAAACTGAACTTTAACATAACCTAATGCATTCAGTCAGTCACCTTGGAGGTTGTGTAAAGATGCAGCAGCTGTCTAAGCTCAGAATTCTGCTGTTGTATGTTCTGTGTTTCCACCAGAAGCTCGGTCCTTTCAGTCAGTACAGCACTGAGGAGAAAACATCATTATTAACAATTTACCTTGATTTCTATTAATTAAGTCCAACTCAGTTGACTTACTGGTATTTGTTGAGAGCAGTATCTAGAGCGTCCCAGAGCTTGAGTTTGGTCTCAGGCATGACATTAGCTATGCTTTCCCAATACGCTTTATCCTCAGAGTCATCTCTCATATCCAGTCCTAAAATACTGCTCTTATGTGAAGCCTGAACATCTCTGGACACAAAATAACATGGTATATATTTTAGGGAATATGCGTGAGAGTTGAAATATCGAGGTTTGAACTTGCAGTTGCACTGACTGTCTGCAGAACTGGGCTGTAAAATCTTTGAGAGCCGCCAGCAGGTCTTCAGGGTGGATTAGGTCAGACGGCTCTTCTGCTGATTCTCCCTGCTCATTGGCTGTCTCATCCTAAACAAAGACAAAAGAGAAGTGTTTATTGTCATTTCCTGTGGCTCAGTGAGAGGTTGAGTTCAGCTGATAGGAGAATAGATACTTTACCTTTGTATATTCATTCTCATGTTGTCTGTAATTTATAAAGAACTCTGCCATTTTATACACATCCTTCTCTCTCTCAATTCCGATTGCCTGCGTGCATTAAAAGAAGAAATCAACATTGATTGATATTGATTATGCTGGTTATGGTTAGGTTAATATAACGACACTCATTGGCCAGTTTATTAAGTACACCATTCTAGAACTCACTTTTGGCTTCATTTTTAGTGACATCGATCCAATAAAAAGCTGGAAACTTTCTTTAGAAATTTTGGACCATGTTTATGCAAATTTCTCAACCACATCACAACAGTTCTCTGTTTTGCAATAGGCCATTTGTCATGTCTCATTGTCATGTTTAAGAAACCAGTTTGAGATGCTTTGTGACATGGAGTGTTATGCTGGAAGTAGCCATCACATTACTGTGGTCATGAAGGGATTTACATGAACAGCAACAATATATCAGATTGAACTCGTTTAGCCATCTTCCTGCCACTCAATTGATATATATATATATATATATCAATTTCTTCTCCATTCAGTCTGAGTTTGAGCTGATTGTCTTGACCCTCACTACATGCATAAATGCTTTGTGTTAGACTGAATGATTGGATATCTGCAAAAATGGCCACTGCATTGGTGTATCTAATAAAGTGACCGGTGAGTTAATACATTTTATAGTTATTGACGGTATGGTGAGGTTATTGTTGAGCACCATTTGTCTAATTATACTTACAGAGAAAATGGCATCTAGCTTTATGAGGGACTGTTCATTCTTCTCCAGAGGGGACAAGAGCATCAGCAGTTTACTTTCTACAAGAAACCCCTGAGAAAAGAGAAATTAAGAAGATATTGCAATAGTTTGTAAATGAAGATGTGGTGATGGATAATATTTTTATGTCATGGTGATTTATGGAATACTGTCACCAACCTTTTTGTATTTCGAAAAAGATTTTAAAAACGTGTTCATTTTAAAGGAAAGATTATAATCCATCTATAAATCATTGATAATTTAATTATACTTTCCTGATTTTGAAGAAGTGTAGAAGTACGTAAAATGGCGAACAACCTTCTCTATTTCAACACTGTTACTGTTCCATACAAGACTAGTAACTTACCACATTTTAATTGGCTTTTCACACATATAAGTTTATGGTGAGAAAATACAAGGGAACTTGTTGTAATGGTTAGCTTTCCAAAAAATAAAAATTGTCTTCATTTACCTTCATGTTGTTCCCAACTATCAGAAATTTCAGAACACAAAGTGAAGTTTCACAAACTAATTTCGAGAGGAACACGTGATATGATTGATCGCAGCCGGTCTCTCATCTGTAATCACTGTTAAGCCAATCAGATTAATACAAACTCCCTATAAGTAACCGGTCAAAAAACTACTCTCTTATCTTCGTTTTCGAAGAAACCCCCCATCCACCCCATCTCCTCCTTTTCCTCCTTTACCAGGGGGAGCTCTCGAGAACTATCTGATCTCGTACCCCCTTATATGCTTATTTACCAGGCGGGAGCCATGGGCTCAATTATCTCCGAGCTCAGGGTTCTCTCCCGGGACAGCATGCCAAAACTGCTATTATTATCAAGCAATATCTAAGTGTGAACACTTGAATTAAGATTTATTCAATTAATTATGAGACATGATGGTGAGTAATACCTTTAAATCCATGTTTTGGCATTGTATAAAATGTATAAAAATAAATAAAGCATTAAATAAAGAATGAAAGAAAAAAAAGAAAGAATCCACCCCAAACACTCACCATTTCATCACACAGAAGCTCTAATATGTTTTTCACTGTTCTCTTATTGAGTCCAGCAGCAGTGTTATCCAGACCCTCCTCTAAACCTCCTCCTGCTTCCTCTTTCATTGTGTCCGCAGCAGCCTGTGTGGCTGTCCTGAATGTCTTCTGCTGGACTGGGCCAGATCTCTCCATGAAGGGCAGTGGAGGAGAAGCCCACTCCAGACCCAGCTGCTGCTCATGAATGACTCTGTCTGTCTCCAGTGCTCTGTGTGTCAGAGCCTTCGCCTCGTCTTCACACATCAGCCATAACTTCTCAAGCCGCTCCGCATCCAGTGCTGCAAAGTGTCTGTCCACAAAACACACAAGCACACGGTTTGTCCAGGACCTGTCTGAATGTATGTCTAGGTCATGGTGAGAGCTACTGCGCTCACCTTGCTTTCTTCTGCATGTCTTTGTACTGTTGACTGATGCGCGTGTAGTCGTTGCTCAATGACTCGTTTCCTGCTTTCGACTGCTTCTTCTGTTTGGCGCATTTAGACTTTAAGTTGTTCAGAAGATCTTGCATTCTGAAAAAAAATCAGATCAGCTCGGAAGACTTTATATTTGACATATACAAATATTTACACTGTACAAATAAATTTTTTAAGTCAACAAAAAAATCTGTAGTAACAAATTAAACTAGTTTTATTCGATTTCATCTGACGGAATCTATAAAAGCATAGTATCTTAGCATCTTAACATGGATTCTCTTATATATTCAGCCAAAGTTGGATTCATTTAAATGAAAATCCAATAGAATAGTTTTTGTAAAATATTAATAAAGGGCCTCACGGTGGCGCAGTGGGTACCACAATCGCCTCACAGCAAGAAGGTCAGTTGGCATTTCTGTGTGGAGTTTGCATGTTCTCCCCGTGTTGGCGTGGGTTTCCTCCGGGTGCTCCGGTTTCCCCCACAAGTCCAAAGGCATGCGGTACAGGTGAATTGGGTAAGCTAAATTGTCCGTAGTGTATGTGTGTGAATGAGAGTGTATGGATGTTTGGGTTGCAGCTGGAAGGGCATCCGCTGCGTAAAACATATGCTGGATAAGTTGGCAGTTCTTTTCGCTGTGGCAACCCCTTATTAATAAAGGGACTAAGCCGAAAATAAAATTAATTAATTACTTAATAAGGTCAGTACAGTCTTCAGTACAGGGTGCTTTGAAAATAATTCTAATATGCTGATTTAGTACCTTTTGTTATATATATAATAAATAAATACATAAATCTTTCGCTAATAGAATTATTCATTTCAGATTCTGACCTCAGGTTTCTGAATGTGGTGTGCTAAAATTAATTTGTATAACTCCTAATACACGTACCTAATAATTTTCCTCTTCAGCTGGGATTTAATGATGGCGTTCTCTTCCTCTTTTTTCTTTAGCACCTCATATTTGTAATCAAGTTTCTCTTCATTCATATGACAGTTGAACTTCGTCTCTTGCACCTTCATCCTTAATTTCTGCACACACACAAATACACACACATTCCCTAGAGTTCCATGTCAACAATATATCCACTTATTCTCATAAGCCCACATCAGAGATTTACCTGTACTTCTGTGTCCATTCTGATTTTGTCTATGTTGTATTCTTCGGCGGTCTGAACTCTCAGCTTCTGCAGCAAGTCTGCATACTCCTCCATTAGACTTAAACTCTGCATCATATTCTTCAGCTGCAGAGAATATGCATCTGGTTTCAGTCAAAGGTATTCAGATTGAATGTTAAAAGTGTTTTTATGTGCAGTACCTCTTTCTCATTACGATCCTTCATCTCATGCTCCCATTTCTTTTTGTGTTTGGTTAACAGTGTTCTTCTCTCCTCATCTATTGATTTCTTCAATATTCACAGAAAATAGTATTTATAGTTACACAATTTTGTATGCTGAACTAGCTTTTTCAAATCTACCAGAAAAAATCATATGAAAAGTGAGGTAAAGATTCTGTCCTCCGGCCTGCAGGGGACAGTACTACACCTCAATCTGATGCAGGTCTTCTCGATATGACTTTTTTAGATTTGAGATCTGTTCTTCCATCCTCTCGACAAGCAGGTCTATGTCTTTAGCCTGTCTTTTCAGGTCCTTCACATAGCGATCATCGCTTGCCTTCAGCTCCTATAAACAAAATAATTGGAATTCATTCATTTATTCATTTTCCTTTGGCTTATTCTCTATTTCAGAGGTCGCCACAGTGGAATGAACCGCCAACTATTCTGGCATATGTTTCACACAGCGGATGCCCTTCCAGCCGCAACCCAGTACTGGGAAACACCCACACACTCTCTCATTCACACATACACACACTCATACACTACGACCACTTTAGTCCATCCGATTCACCCATAGCGCATGTCTTTGGACTGTGAGGGAAACCGGAGCACTTGGAGGAAGCCCACGCCAACATAGAGAGAGCATGCAAACTCCACACAGAAATGCCAACTGACCCAGCCGGGACTCGAACCAGCGAGCTTCTTGCTGTAAGGCGACAATCCTAACCACTGAGCCACCGTGCCGCCCATAATCAGAATTATTTAATGATTTAGAGTTTGTTTATAAGCATTTGGTGGGAATTGGTGTGGTTGTTTACCTGCTGGAGCTCACTGATCAGTTTATTCTTGTCCGCTATAATCTGTTCACAGAGCTGTTGCTGGCTGCTCAGAGCATCTCTCAGATCTAGTGGAGTCTGCTTCATTTTAGCATCTGTCCATTTGCGATTGATCTCCTCAAACTTCTCCTGACTGGATTTGGCCTCGTTCTCCAGCTTTTCTCTCCTTAAGTGACACATTTTTAGAGAGAACACTTTTATTACAGGTACAGTTTCAAATGCTTAATCATTTCAGTGATAGTGCTTATATAACTTAAAGGTGTGTTCACACTTCTGACAATATAAAAACATTTTCACTATTTTCAGGAGAGTCTTGTCTTGGTTTTTGGTTTGTCTGCATATCTTTGGTCCATGTTGCTTTTATATTTCAGACCAACAGTCCCAGAGTTCATTTAGAATTTTTTCCCATTTTTAGGGAGTTTCTGTTGCTTTTGCACATTTTTAAATGAACCACACTAGCCGAGCAGTCACACCAGAGTTTGTTTTAATCAAACCTAATCTGCCAAGAATAAGTGTGTGAAGTATTTAAGTTTCGAAACCTTGGTGCGCACCAATGAACTGGACTGACACCGCTGAAAAAACTGGTCTCTGTCAACTTCCAAATGAACTGCGTTTTGACTGAAACGTGGACCAAAGACATCTAAACCGAACTATAAGTGTGAACACACCCTAAGGGTTGCATCGTCGTGTGAACCTCAGTCGATGTCCATCCTCTAGCTCTGTTCTCCTGTCAGACTCTCTGGCATCTGCAGCTACTTGAATGTTGGTCACCAACTCTAGTCCATCTTTTTTTAATTTTGCCATGCGCTGCAAAAAGATGAGAGGATAATGTCACGAAAACCGGATCTACTTCTCACATGTGCATAATATTCAGTACTATAGTATTTATTTCAAAATGTGATATTTTTTAATTATCACTGTACTAAAGAGTTATTTTATGATAATCCTGGTTTTCTAAAGAGAAAAAAACATCTCATATATAATATAAATTATTTTTATATTGTTGCATTACACTATCAGGCAAAAGATTTAGGAGACGGTATGTTGTTTTTAAAATAAGGCTCACAAAGGCTGAATTTAATAATAATAATTAAAAAAAACATAAATCCAGTAAATATTATTTTAATTTAAAAGAACTGTTTTATGTGTGATTTTATTTGTTTCATTTACTCCACTGAAGGTAAAACTGAATTTTCAACATAATTTATGCAGTTGTCAAGTGTCACATGATCATATATAAATCAGTCCAATGTGTTAATTTGATGATCAAAAAACATTTCTGATTACTATTAATATTGAAAACCATTGTGCTGCTTCAAATTTGTGAAAACCGTGATGTATTATTATTCAAATCTACAAATAAAATGGAAGAAATTGATTTTGTTTTAAATTAAAATGACAATTCACAATATTTGAATTGCATTTTGATCGCATTTTTAGCTTAGGTATATTATATTATATGTAAATAAAAACAATATATTAAATGTTAAAGATCTGTTTAAATGCAGATAACAGACTCTCTCTCTTTGCTCCACTTCCTTTTGACTTTTCCGTGTTTCTTCTTTAATGTCATCCTTTCCCTGGGCATCTTCACCAAGCTGTTGTCTGCAAAAATATAGCGTGTCATTGTTGCACATTATTGACTGACACTTTTATTGCTAACTAACGAAGCAAAGCATAAGAGATAACGAACTTGGAGACAAAAATGAATGTGTACCTGGTTTTGGCCTCTTTTCTCGCTGCTATACGGAGGCGGCGGGCTATAATTCTTTCCTCTTTTTTGTCAGACTCAACAGATGGTCCAGGTTCTTCAGCCTCTTCTCCTGCTGCAAAAGGTTCGGTCTGGTGCATTTTTACTTACGTTAAAAAGCGCTAATGTTAGACAGAGAAATGAAACGTGAAGAGGAAAGTGTGAATGGACGAGTCATGTTTACAAAAGAGTTGCTATGATACAGCGCAAGTGGCCACGTGTTAATACTGCCAAAAACGAAAGGAAGCTATCAGGGGAAAAGGTAGCCTTCATTTATTTGATTGTGATTGTAAAACTATTTTATATACATATATAATTGGTATATTTATATATTTATTAATTGTAATTATATGTGTATGTAATTATATATTTGGTATTCATTTATAAATGTGTATAAACCCATTTTACTACTAAATGTTTTGTCTTAAAAAGAATAACATTGTGTGTTCTTGTTGTATTCTATTACTCCATGTTAAATTTTGGTTAAATAAAAATAATATAAGGATTAAACTATGTAAATAAAGAAATATTGTATTTTTCATTTGTAACTGACCAAATTGCAAGCATAAACATTGCATATATAATTTAACATTTTTATTATTTAAAATGTATATATTTATAATAACCTATTATTGTTTATTCTGATATGTTTATGGAAATTTGTTTGTGTGATTAAAAAACTTAAAATATCTGTTATTTTGTTATCACAATGCATTGTGATATCTATTTGAAGTTTAAACAAAATAATGTACATTTTATAATGTATTTTCAATGTTTCCAAATTATTTTGTAAAGTGTACGTGTTGATATTATATGATATGCCAAACTAGATATACATATTTGCCATGGAAGGAAAATGAGAACAAACAAAAAGAATTGCATAGTCATAACTCAAGGAAAAAACACTACATGTCAGCAAGCTCCTGGCGGCAGTAGCTGTTTGTATAGCAGAAGAAATGTTTGTGTAAGAAGCTGAAAGAGGCGATAATTTAGGAAAGCTGTCTTTGTGGCTTTTTTTTTTCTTTCACATGTCTCTGATGTCTGATATCTTTTGCCATGGTTGGACTGGTTTGGGTCTAGCCTTATTTGTGCACCTGACTCTGCCATCAGATTAAAAGACTATAGGCATCACATCTAATCTGTTGTGACTTCTCTGCATATAGGCTGCACATTTTAATTATTTTTCTCTTCAAATGAGTCTTATGCACATCCATACAACAATAGAAATCTGTTATAAGAGAGTAAATATATGCACTGGGGCTCATTTTTTTTTTCAGTTTTAGCATCCAATTTGAGAGGACCACACACTGTTATTGTATAGGATTAGCAGTCGCGTCTGGGACTGAAGTACTGCTGCTGGCATGATAATTGCATTGGTGATTACAGTGGCTTAATGTTCAGCACTTTTACCTTTTGCTTGACTGACTGTATTAGCAGAAGAGATATCAATCAACTTGATGCACACAGACTAGTTCTCCTAATGTGTGTATAATAAAAGTCAAAGAAAGGGCATTACCAATAAAACCAAACAGGAATTCAGAAGTTTAGTGGTTCTCATGACCCAAAAATGGACAAACAGCACTAATAAACCTACTGAACAGAAATATCTTATCCTAAATAATACAATTTAACTATTCAAATAAGCCTTAGGGTATCTAAATCAAAGGCAGTTGATTGATTCATTCAAAATTTACAGTATTTGTGGTGCAAATGTATATTTACATCTTTCTAATGCTAAATGATAACTAATGCTAAATTTATTTTTGTTGTTTGCATGTTTTTGGTCTGTAAATCACATTTTTGGTCTAAGTTGTTTATTTTTTCTGTTCTTTTGTATTCAGTTAATTGTTTTGCACACTGTCAAGCCTATTTGCAGTTATTAATATATTTTAGTGTTAGATTTTTGCTGACATTTTGTATTTGAGTGTTACTTTAATTTATATAAACTTGGATTTACATTGTGTTGTTTAAGTGTTCCCTTTATTTTTTTGAGCAGTGTATTTCATCTATCATGTATATTTTATTTTGTTGGATCATCGCATCATAACAAATGTGGATGCTAAAACCAAAATCAGGCAAGGAGCACTGTTTAAAATACTGCAAATGAAAAAACATAAGAGTAGAGTAGAGGGAGAAAGAGACAGAGGATACACACAAGGAAGGGATTAAACAAACGGGATTGGTTTAAAACGGGCACGATTAGACAGGGAGACACAGCAGAGGATTACAGTCGGTGTTTGTCTGCGTTTCTGTCAGCGTCTTTCTCTTGTTTCTCTCAGGAATTTTATACAGGACTGTAGTGCGGCAGGATGACCCAACAACAGGAGAAGCTGGAGTCTCTGATGATGAGTATGGAGGTCTTGCTGAGAGAGGTGGAGCAGCTACGTGGACACTGTGGCCATTACAACCTGGAGCTCAGTCGCCACATCACTGAGCTGCGTCTGGAGAACCGGATACTGACCGACAAATACAACGCTCTGGACAAGGAGATGCAGGAAGCCTGGGAGACCATTGAGGACCTCCAAGACACCAAATATGCTCTGGATGCCAAAGAAAGACAGGCTGAGAAGCTGAGCCGAAAGCTGTGATTAACTGTAGACATGCAGTGACCAGAACAATGGTTTTCAGGGTATAGCACTTAAACAATGCAGAGTATATCAGTATATTTTCATCTTCATATGTAAGAAGCAGACACTGACCAGCCACTTTATCAGGTACTGTTCAACTGGAAATAATCTAATCAGTCAATCACATGGTAGAAAGTCAATTCCTTGAAACACGTAGATGTAGTCAAGACGATCTGCTTAAGTTCAAACTGAGCATCAGAATGGGGAAGAAAGGTGATATAAGTGACAACCATCTCTAGTGTTGTAGGTCCAAAAAGAAGAAGATGTCCAGTGAGTGGCAGTTCTTTGGGTGAAAATGGCGTGTTAAATGGCAAAAATGGTCCAAGCTGATAAAAACAAAAATATTAATTCAAATAATGACTCTTTACAGCCGAAAAGAGCATTTCTGAACACAAGCTTGCCGTAGCTTAAAGCAGATAAGCTACAACAGAAGAAGAAGAGCACACTGTTGATACTCTTTGTGACAGGATGCAAGTCACACAAGCCTACCAAAATTTGACAATTGAAGTCTAGAAAAAAGTTTCGATTCCTGCTACAACATTGGACAGAGGATCACAATTTGGTGTAAACAACAAAAAAAGCATGCTGGAGCTGGGATTGTATGAGAAGAATAGTTTCTTGGCCCACTTTCGGCTTCTTAGTACCCCTTGAGCATTGTTCAAATGTAATAGCCTACCCGACCTCTGTTGCTAAACGTGTCCCTCTCATTTTATTGGATAACGTTGTATCACAAAACTCACATGATCTCAAACTGGTTTCTTGAACATCAAAATGAGTTCACTATTCTCAAATTGCTTCCACAATCCAATTCCACTTTTGGTTTGTGCTGCAATGGACAATTTGCATAATGATTTGTAGTCAACAGTTCTGCTCTTACAGTGTAATGCTTCCATGTCAGTATGGACCAAAAACCTTGTTGAGTCAGTGTTACAAAGAATTAAGACACTGTTGGAGGCAAAAGAAGCTTCAATCTGATTCTGCAATATGTACCTAATAAAGTGGCCGGTGAGTGTATGTCATGTCTATATATCTTTTTTTATGTGGAAGTGAAGTAGTCCTGTAGGTGAAGTTGGCACGGCGAGTCTACATTCTCTTTCACAATGACAGGCATCATCTGTCATTTTGGTTGCCGAAAAGTGATAAGGACTAAAATAGTACCTTAGAGGACTGAATGTCACACCCCGATGATTTAATACTATATGTTTAGTGGCACTAGAGGAACAAATGTGGGTAGAGCATTGAAAATCGCCTCTCTGAGGGATCTTTCACACATCAAATATATATGCTTTCATAATCTCTTTCTAAATAATGTTTTTAGGCTTTGGCACGATTTAGGCTAAGATAACACGGTCAGTGTTTGGAACTGACAGCTGCATTTGCTTACAGGTTCTGAAATGTCCTGTTCACAGTTCAGCTTACAATAGATGTTTGGACACTGTGAACAATAGACTTTAAAAAATACAACGTATCTTTGCATCCTTTAACATTAGAAAAATGAAGCCAATATGTCTCAAAGATGGCCACTGATGATGTCATTTGAATCCCCCCTAAACTCCTGCAGACTCAAAATTGATAAAAAATGATTTAGTAACTTACAATCTCATGCATTTTCCCCAACAAGATTAAGGTCTGGTTTGTTTCCTTAGCTAGTTAGCTAATACTAAATAACTTAGCTTAAAAGGAAGAACCTTAAAAATTTGTGGAATTTTTCTGATGCACAAAAGGTCTTTATCGAAGTAAAACAATAATAGTCTAACATGACAGAAACCATCCCAGTGAATATGGTGGTGGTGTTTGTTATCGATACTGCAGCCAGTCACCAGGAGGCGATCAAAATGTTTTGGCTTCACTTTTCAGTTAATGGGCTACACATGCTAGGGACAATGTCTGAAGAAAATATCAAAATAGATTTATTTAGGAATGAAGTTATTGCATGATTTCTGAGTTGCTCACAGTCTACAAAATAAAATGGATCAGCTAAATCTTCCGACTTCACAAATAACAACCCAGAACATGCTACATGCTAATTACACCATGCAGCTCTCTTTTGCATGATGTGAATTTACAGACAATTTTTGACTATGGTTTAATTTACACACAAAGGCTTTACCAAAAAAAGAGAGAAGTGTTTAGAGTCCTGACAATTTACCATCTGAGCTTGGTTATAGAAAGCAGGTGTTATTTCTGTTATTTCGGGTCGCGGGGGCAACAGTCTTAGGAGAGAAACCCAGACTTCCCTCTTTCCAGACACTTCCTCCAGCTCCTCCGGGGGGATCCCGAGGCGTTCCCAGGCCAGCCGAGAGACATAGTCCCTCCAGCGTGTCCTGGGTCTTCCCCGAGGCCTCCTTCCGGTGGGACATGCCTGGAACACCTCCCTAGGTAGGCGTCCAGGAGGCATCCGAAACAGATGCCCGAGCCACCTCAGCTGACTTCTCTCGATGTGGAGGAGCAGCGGCTCTACTCCGAGCTCCTCCCGGGTGACAGAGCTCCTCACCCTATCTATAAGGGTGTGACCTTCCACCCTGCGAAGAAAACTCATTTCGGCCGCTTGTATCCGAGATCTTGTCCTTTCGGTCATGACCCAAAGCTCAATTAAATTAAATTATTAATTGATTGCAAATTGTGTAAATGCTCATTTTTACATTGCAATTATGATTTAGTAAATCATGCTTGTAATTACATCTGTAATTACATCTTTAATTTCACTGTTGACCATTCCTTACACCTTAACCCACCGTTAAACCTACCCATACCACCAAACCTCTCCCTAAACCTATACCCATATCCCACCTCAAGAGCAGCAGAAGTGTTCTGCAATACATTATGAACACATTGTATTTACTTTTTGATGCAAGTACATAGTAGTTAAGGCCACCTAATATAAAGTGGGACCTGAATTTGTTTCATTTTTACCAGCCCATAATAAACATGATCTTAAACTATATTTGTGCTGATGTCACCATATTATAAGGTTCAGGCATGGATTTGTCTCCTGAGAGGGGTTAATTGTAATCTGATCTGGCTAGTGTGAATTGGTAGGTTTGTGTACGTATGCACAATGGAAGAGATATTCAGTCCTGAGTCTGCATGGACATCAGTGTCACAACTCTCTCGCCGTGACCGAGTCAGCTTGACATTTACAAAGACGTTGAGAAGGTGAGTGACAACGGGACATTTTTGAGTGATCTGTGAATTTTTGCTCAACAAAAGTAGTAGTAAAAAACAAGCTTTGCGAGTAATCTGTGTATGTTATATAGATGATGCTCCGCTCTCTTCTCGGGACTTTGTGCCTGATCTCTGCCGTTTTCAGCGTGAGTATAACCACAAACATTAAACACATGCCTATAATTAATATAGCAGATACAGAAACCACCGATTTTAGCTCCAACTAAGTGTTTCTTTTTCAGAAAAGCTGATTATATATTTGCAGAAAAGATGTTCTACATTTTGATGTTCCTTGTGTGGCTCTTTTTGAAAAAGACACTTCACCACGGTTTGTCCATGTCTGTGTCAGATGATAAACAGTGTGTTTGGTTGCAGTTGAGGCCGCCATCTGATGATTATTATGGGGAATATGGCCCATATGGACCCTGCAGTCGCACATGTGGTGGAGGAGTCGCTGTGAGAACAAGGGTCTGCAACACCATGAGGTGAGTTGAGTACATCTGAAACTCTTTTTTTCTTTATAGTCTATTTCATTTAAATTATCTTCTGTGTTTTGATATTAAGGACAGATGGTGGACACAATTGCGTGGGACCGTCAAAGTCCTACAAGCTCTGTAACACACAGGTAGCTAAGTTAACACCTAAACAAATGGACACGCTGTTTTAATAAAAGTGTTTGTTCAGAGCTGTAACATTTCTCCTCTGCAAAGGAATGTCCTGCTGGATCTAGAGATTTCCGTGAGGAACAGTGTTCTCACTTTGACCAAGTGAACTTCCAGGGGAAACGTTACACCTGGCAGCCATACTATGGAGGTAGAAATCTTTATCAGAGACAATATTTTCCATATAGGCTATTTATTGCAATGGGTTTGTCATTGCTGTGCAGTTTTATCTTATAGGTATAAACCACACCAAATATGTTGTATGTACCCTTAAAAATGCAAAAAAAAGGTCATTATGAAATGCAGATTGTCTTAAGCACATGGAATGCTGGAGTGTTTTGGGTCAATATGTACAAACACAACTGTTCTGTTAAAAACTTAATGTCACAATTTATCCCAGAGATTGGGTTAAACAACCATGCTTTTGTAAAATCATTTTTGTTGTTGTGTTTGTTCTTTTATGTGTGTCAAGAAAGGAAAAATAATAACAATAATCAAGAGTAATTGCATTACTTAAGTGATCATATTGACCTAAATTACTGTTACTGTCACTTTAAACTTTTATTGTCCCCTTTTGGGGAGATTTGTTCTGCAGTGTAGATTTACACCATTCGCCCCACACACAAGACAGACATCACACAATATTAATAAACTAAATCATTAAAAACAACAGCTACTCTTCCCATTCAAATTCAGCAAATCAATAGCAAAGGGAAAGTTGAAGCTTTAGGAGTGAAACTTATGATTTAATATATCATCAAAATTATTAGCCCTCCTGTGATTTATTAATTGTTTTTTTCCAGATATTTCCCAAATGATGTTTGATATTTCCTATAATATTTTTTTCTTCTGAAGAAAGTCTTATTTGTTTTCTTTGGCTAGACTAAAAGCATTTTAAAAGCATCATAGAACAAAAATCATTTTACTGTCAATATTATTAGCCCCCTTTAAGCAATATATATTTCTTCAATTGTCTACAGAGCAAAACACTGTTATACAATGATTTGCCTAATTACCATCACTTGCTTTATTAACCTAATTAACCTAGTTAAACCTTAAATTGAAATTAAAACTTTAAGCTGAATACTAATATCTTGAAAAATATGTAGTAAACTATTATGTACTGTCATCATGGCAAAGATAAAAGATATTAAATCTATTGTGTTTAGAAATGTGTTGAAAGAAACTTTTTTTTCCCATTAAACAAAAATATACAGGAGGGCTAATAATTCAGGAGGGCTGATCATTCTGACTGTATATATAAGTCAGACAGTTCTGTTTGCTTTCATATTATGATATGTTCAGAAACGCTCCTCCGGACTAAGATAAAGTGACCTGCGCTGTTTTCTCCAGCTTCAAACCCGTGTGAGCTGGTTTGTGTGCCCAGAGGAGAGAACTTCTACTATCGTCACAGACCCGCTGTGGTGGACGGCACTCTATGTCATGTGGGCCGCAGAGACGTGTGTGTGGAGGGCGTCTGCAGAGTACGTGTCCATACAACTATGTGACTACACAAAACCACACACACACACACTCATTTCAATCTAACACCATTATGTGTGCTGAAAGGCGGTGAACCATGGAGAGATTGTGGGCTTTGAGGATCACGATATTCCTGTCGCTTCTAGACATGGACCTGGTGCCGCTGTCCATCTGGACGCTTACAGGTCATTCATCTCTATTTTAATGCATGTGTGTGATGTGTGTGTCCATCTGTAATGCAATATATGTCAGCATGTACAGTATGTGGGACAGAGGCAGAAAGGGATTAATATGATTTAATTTAAATGTTTTCTGGGCAAAATAATATTACATGGCAGGCATATTTGAGACCATCTGCTGACATGAAAGACTTTTTTTCGACTTTATTGGTGGATCATTGTGTTGTCTCAATATACTAATTCATTCCAATATTACGTTTGTGTATCTTATATCTTTCAGTCCGCTAGGTTTTACATTATATTATAAAAAATGTGCCTTTTTTTCTTTTTTACAAATTATACTTGTATAATGTATAAATGTTTGTACAATGAATGTTTTCAAACTCTTTTCTTTGATAAATTGCTAGTGAATTTCACAAATAATTACAAATAAATGGCACACACAAAATTAAAGATATCTTAAAGCAGAAACATGCACAACCTTTTTATTTAAATCTTTGGAAGTACATTTTTAAAAAGTGTAAACTTACACGTTTTTTGCTTATGGTTTGCTTGTTTTTTATTTTTTCATTCATACAATTATATTATATTATATTATATTATATTATATTATATTATATTATAT
>CAIGQW010015581.1:10986615-10998991 GCA_903798125.1 Danio choprae | reverse complement strand
TATAATTTTTGATTAACAACTTTGTCTTAAACACTGTTTATATGAACTGTTTCTGAAAGTATAACAAAAGTTATGAAATATTTTAAGGCTAAGCTAAGTAGAATTGGACAAATGACAGACCTTCTTCATAATTAGTTATGCTACTTTTCATGAGAATGTTCAAATCAATAACACCAAACTCATTAAAGCTGATCCATTTGTATAATGAAAGGCTCTGTTTAGTGTTGCACCGTTATTACAACACATGCCAGGTAATTCTGTTTTCTGGGCCAGCAGTATTATTCACATTCATTCATTTATTTTGGAGAAAGACCAATCACTCAGTGCTTTCCCACTGACAGACATCACTTATAACTTGGCTGTAAAATCTCATTGTACCTTTCCCACTTTTCTCATCCAGGTGCATTGCGTTTCATGAGAAAAATCATTGGCCTGAAGGATGAGTTTTATAACCGATACATTATGAGGAACTTCCTGTTTGAGCCAGTGGTCAAAGCTTTCCTCAATAATGGATCCAGATACAACCTCATAAACTCAGCCATTATAGAGATGTTTGAGTATGTCAGAGTGGTGAGTACATGGATTCAAACTTTCCTTCTCTTGATGCTCCTGTATACACTGTTAAATTGATATGTTGTTTATTTTGTGCGTAATTGCTGTGTTCTCTGTGTGTGTGTGTGTAGGAGGATGTGAAGTCCCTGACGGCTCATATCATAGAAAACTACTGGAAGGGCCTGGAGGACGTAGACTATGTTCAGACATTTAAAGGACTAAAGCTCCGATATGAACAGCAGAGAGAAAGACAGGACAACCCAAAACTTGACAGGTCAGTAGTCATCTTTTTTATTGTCAAATAGCTCCTTACATTTAGTAAAATCATCATTCACTGATTTAAGTTACCTTTAGTATAAAGAGAGCTGTAATATCAGAATCTTGTTTTCTAGAAAAAAAAAGTTACTTATGAACTTTGTTCACACACCTTTCTTTTTAAGTAAAAAAATAATTCTTTCCTTATGACTTACAAACTTAATATAAAAATTATTTGATTAAAATAAAGATGAAGTAAACTATATAGGATGCTTTTCCCTCTATTACCATGATAAAAACTGTAAAACTATATATTAAAGTCAATGTTTAAAAAGGAGATTGCATCTTTGTCACCTTTTTACTACTTTCAAAATTGTTTTTTTGGAATTTGGGCTGCTTGGATTTTACTGGTATCTAAGTTTCTTTTCATGATTTATTTTTTTGTGTCTGCATGGTTGTTTCCAGTATGCGGTCTATTCTGAGAAATCACCGTTTTCGCCGGGATGCGCGGACGCTGGAAGATGAGGAGGAGATGTGGTTTAATACGGATGAGGAAGACTTGGAGGATGGAGAAGCGGTTGTGCCGCCCTCAGATAAGATGAAGAATGATGAGGACCTGATGGATCCCATCAGCAAATTTATGGAGAGGAAGAAATGTAAGTTACTGGTACATGCAGGTGGTGTGATGATGATGATCAGCTACTATTGTCCTCTACTTGATTGCAAGATAATTTAATATAACTTGTGCTGTTTGTTTTGATTGTTAACTTGTTTCTATACTCTTTCCTTCTCTATTCACAAGTGAAAGATTCAGAAGAGAAGGAGGTGTTGACAGGGAAAGCGAGTCTCTCAGGACGGCAGAGCCCCAGTTTTAAACTGTCCTTCTCCAGCTCCCCAAAGGCTAGCCTTTCTTCTCCACCGTCTGCATCCCTTCACCCTGGTTCACCTGGTTCTCCTAGCTCTCCCGGGACAGGGGCCCGGAGCTCCCCTCCTTCAGCAGCTGTCACCACTAAGGTATTTATCCAGAACCGAAAGTGCTTTTAAAATTCGAATGGTTTCCTTTTTTTTTTTTACTAGTGTTGGACATTATTTGACAGGGTTCATACTGAAATCATTCAATTTTAATTTACTGTTTTTAAAGTTTGGAAAGTGCTTAGATTTTTGATAAAGTGCTTGAAAATGTAATTGTGGCTTTTGCAATAATTTGTCTTACTAAATGGGTATATAAAGTAAATCTTTTTGCTTTGGCTTAAAATGAAAACTGTGTGTGTGTACCTGTAGTGTGATCTGCAGGAAAATACCTTAAAGTTTGAAAATGCACCTGCAAAAGCTTGCAATAACCCTGGTTTTAGCAGTGGGCACCTTATAGGTCCCCAGGGAAAATAATAAGTTTGCAATACATGAGCAGTGATATTCTGTTAGCAAACATCCTGACTCTGATATAAGATGATTATGTAAATATGTGCTCCACTTTTTCTCTCAATAAACTAAAATTACAGAACTAAGGGAAAGCAGCTGGTATTGATGTTAAAAAAGCAATCTACAGTATAAAATGATATTTAAAGAAACATGACTGCAAAATTAAACAAGCGTTAATCTGTCAGTGTTGATTTTAATTGGAGTTGCTTCTACTGTAAATCACCTCTTTTAATGTTTGTTTTTGACTCATGGATGTCTGACCTCAGTGGACTAAACAGGAAATGAACCAGCGAAGAATTCAAAGAAGACCAAGACTCTCCTACCTATTATGTAATTTCCACTGAGCAATGGTAGTTTGAAGGTGCTTTGGGAAAACTGTTTTGAGTTTCTAATGAGCTCTGTTTAGGCCTGATTTTGTCTAAAATTATGTCGCCCAAGCTCATTCTTTGATTTTGCTTGAAGCATATCAGATAAATATTTAATAAAGTAAAAATCCAGTAAAATTATCAAATGCTCCCTTTTAATTTAAATTAAGTTAAAAGTACAAAAGTATGCAGTGAAGAACCCTTTTGGATTTATTTTTTTCTCTTAAGGGAGTTACAGTATTGAAATTGTTGTTTTAAATGCATTTAAAACAACAAGTATGGCATTATCGTAAACCGTAAATAATACACACCCATAATGTGACCATGTCAGAAACTGAATTAGTTTGCAAATAACTAACAGTAGTGACCTAAGTTATTTAAAATAATAAATCAAAGTTGAATCAGTTTGCCTTAAGAACAGATGCAGTCAAATCAGTCCAGTTCACCAAATTGTTAATGGCCTGTTTCCACTGAGTGGTACGGTACGGTAACGAGTCAGTACGGTTCACTTTTATCAGGCTTGCGTTTTCATTGCCAAAAGGGTACCCTTTTGTTGGGCGTCGTGTATGACCGTTTCAGTCTACGTCATTCTCGCTCGAGGAAATGTCTAAGTAAAGCTGTACGGGTCGTTCACATATCATATGAGAAGCACTTCTCACAAAACAGATGCTTTATACACTAATCATGTTCATAGAAAGGTTAGTAATGAACATTTAAACACAAGTATTTGATTATAACTGAAGATCAATGAGGAGCTCTGTCACCCGGGAGGAGCTCGGAGTAGAGCCGCTGCTCCTCCACATCGAGAGAAGTCAGCTGAGGTGGCTCGGGCATCTGTTTTGGATGCCTCCTGGACGCCTACCTAGGGAGGTGTTCCAGGCATGTCCCACCGGGAAGAGGCCTCGGGGAAGACCCAGGACATGCTGGAGAGACTATGTCTCTCGGCTGGCCTGGGAACGCCTCGGGATCCCCCTGGAGGAGCTGGAGGAAGTGTCTGGGGAGAGGGAAGTCTGGGGTTCTCTCTTAAGACTGCTACCCCCGCGACCCGGCCCCGGATAAGCGGTTGAAAATGAATGAATGAATGAATGAATGAAGATCAATGATGCAAAGTGCAAAATACCCTACTCTAATGTCTGCAATTATACAAAATAAATGCAACATATATGAACACATACAGACCCTTACAGTCTCCGATATGCTACCAATTACAAAAAAACCACACACAGCATACATTTAGTCCTTATTTGGGTTCAAAAACAACACGCAACACACAGTGCAAACCTCTCATTTGTATCTTTAATCTTCACTAGCACATGTAACCTTTTGTTAGAAAGTAATTCCGTCATTCCGTGTTATAATAATCCAAAAGGCGACGATAATAGTTAAACATGGCAGTTTGTTCATGTTTTAGGTTGGTGAAAGAATCATTCGCTCCTTAGTTTTTTTTTCAGGCTTCTCCTTTGTTTTTTTTTCGCATTTGTCCGTTTCTAAAAGGATCGCATGTCAGAAGCACTTCAATAATCTGTTATCATAAGCTCAAGAAGTTTGTTATTACAAATATAGACTCGCAGCAAGTGCACCCGAACTCTCTGGAGAAAGTGAAACCGCTCACGTTTTTAGACTGCCTCATTAAAAAAACAACAGGACACGGCAGTTTTTGTTCTTCTTGGCTTTGTGGCTGCTTATCAAGACGACCACAAGGTTTGTTTAAGCTCAGGTCGACCATGGCTCATTATTATATGTATATAGTATTACGATTTAATGTCTCTGCTGTGTATTAAAAAATGGAGCTTCCTTTGTTTTCATTCTCCTGGCTTGTGTACACGCTAGTGACGCTTCTCTGTAAACCAATAGCGTTCAGCTGGTACCCTTTTGTTCAATTCAATTCAAGTTTATTTATATAGCACTTTTTACAATGTAGATTGTGTCAAAGCAGCTTAACATGTTCTAGAAAAGTCCAGATTTCAGAGTTTAGTTCAGTGTGGTTTAGGTTTCACCTCTGAAAGTTCAAATACTGAAGAGCAAATCCACCGAAGCGCAGCTCCACAAGTCCCGATCCGAGCAGGCCAGTGGCAACTTTGTCATGCTATGTACCCTTTGGAAAGGGTACCCAAAAAGTGGTACGGTACGGTTCGCTTTTAGGTACCTTTTGACAGTGAAAACAGCCATAAAAGCATACAGACCCGTACCGTAATGTACCACTCAGTGGAAATGGGCAATAGGTGTGATTTACAAACCATTTTAACTGAGAAGAATCAGCTGATTCATTAAACCCAGTTGAAGTGGGCGAGGATTTCTCCAGTTTAAAAATAGTTTTAATGAGATGTGCATTTAAAAAAATAAGCAATATCTTGCTTTTGTGATCGTGTGAAGTTAAAGGTGCAATAGTTCATCGGTTCAATAAAATTGTTAAATTGAATTAAATTATAAGTAAAAATTTTCTGATATCTACATAGAGCGTATATGTGGCTAAGGTAAGTAAAAAAAAATCTCCAGAAACCCTTTTATATGCTCATTTATTACTTCAGAATTTCTGCCTAGAATCAGAAGCTCCATTTTGACCATATTTGGAATGGTGGTGAATATTAATGAGCTCAGTGCCTGCTCTCTCAAAAAATGTTTTAACAAATTGAGTGATTCATACTGAAATCTTTATTATATCCAGATTTGTACCATATGGCACCTTTAAAGTTTCCACAACTAAAAATATTCTAAACTGCAGACGCTTGATACTTAGTTACTCCTCACCACTGTTTTTTTTAAACTTGTTTTTAACTGCATGTTTGTCCTCCTCCAGGGAGGTTTAGTGGGGCTGGTGGACTATCCCGATGACGACGAAGAGGACGAGGACGAGGAAGATGCAGACAGTAAAGAAGAAAGTCCTCCGCTGTCCAAGAAGTCCAAGCTGAGCTCCTAAAGCACTCCCTCCTCAATCAGCACAGTCACGCTCGAAGGGAGCTTCATCCAGAGACTTTTCCAGCGCTCAGCCTAGAACTCAAACTGAAACTAAATGAATGATGATGAATACACAAATGAATGGATAAATGAACGAATGCAGCCCCCCGCAGGAGTCCACGGGGCGCCATGTGAGGAACGGAGGACAGGGAGAGCAAGAGAGGGAGAAGATTCGGTCCCAGAACCAAAAGGTGAATGTCTCCACGTGGAGTTTGTCCAAGTGCCAATCTGCAAGAGAGAGAGACTCGTGAAACGGACAGAGAGATGGAAGACTGTGGTCTGGACAAAGAATAATAATAAAATAAGGATTTAATAAGAAATTAATTTTGACAAAGCTAAAAGTACTGGGGGGTAAAACAGACCTCGCACGCAGTCCGTCAGTCATTCACTCACAGACACTCGAACTGTTGCCCCACAGAGCGTCCCAGGCCTGGACCAGGACACACTGCCCCCCCTCTCAGGGAAGGACCTCACATGACCCGAACTGGGCCAGCCAATCCACAACCACCACTCACCTTTGCTGATCTCCATCTCCATTTCTTTCTCTCCTTCCTCCAGCTCTTTTTTTCTGTTATTTAGTCCCCCCCTCCCCCTTGTTTTTGACTTTCTAGGGCCAGGCGGGACACTATAGGGAGCAAAGAAGTCTGGGTCATCATTGTTTAAGATGTCACTGTTGTTCTTGTGGCTCAGCGGAAGTTCTTCCTTTTTCAAAGCCAGCAGTTCCCTCCTTTTTCTTATTCTGTTGTTCTCCTCTCTGGTTTTTTTTTAAATGACACAAAGAGACCTGCCTTTAAATGTTCAGGACGTTTTCAGCCGCACTTGAACAGGTTTTTAAAACCTCAGTGGGGGGAGATAGTTTTACCCTTTTTTTGCCCTTCAAAACTGCAGATTTTTTGAAAAATTTGTAAGCCCGTCTTGATTAAAGATTGAGTGGAACTCTATAGATGTGATTGATTTTTGTCATATCTTCATTTTTTTCTTTTCTTTTACTTAAGTGTACTCTTAGTTGTTCGGTATATTTGGGACCATTAAAAGATCTTTGCTGTAGTAGATCTCTCCCGGTTGTGCTGGTTGCCTGTATTATGTTCAACTGTGCTGATCTTTTGACTTTTGAACTGGGATTTGGTCACTGAAATTATCCTCCTGTCTGCTCGTCTGAATACATCAATGGAGAAGCCGTGTCTCCGCTAAACAGCCTGCACACAATTAAAGATAACAGTTTTTATTTTCTGAAATATCATGTTTCCGTTTGTACTTTAAAACCACGAGGATGGAGAAATGGTGCACTAGGGGGCGACCTGCAACAGAAATAAAACATGCATGCTGGAGATGGAAAGTAACATATAAGAATGGCCACAAGTTAAACCGTTTAATATTTTTGATATTGCTTCAATTACTGGTTTCTATTTTATTATATTTTAAAAGTCACTTAGTGCCTGTGTTGGCAAAGCTGGATTTTTCTCTATATATTTGTTTAGGGTCAAATCTTCAGAACTCATTTTATTAATCTTATTTGTACAATTATTGGTACAATAAGTAATGAGTGATTATCAATATTGTGAGCAGTTTGTGCTGCATAATATTTTTGTGGAAACTGATACATTAAGGGTTCTTGTACTAAATATAGTTAAACAAGTGCTTTTCTTTTTTTAATCTCTTTGTCACAATTATATTTGTCATTGTTGATCAATATAATGGATCCTTGTTTAATGAACGTTTTTTGTTTTGTGTTATTTCTATATTTATCCGATTTTAGACTTTAACGGTATTATGGTAAAATATTAAGCACCAAAATTCAATTTGATCAATTCAAACATTGATTTTTTTTATTTATAAATTACTTTTTTAAAATGCATATTTGAATGATTTCTGAAGAATTAGACGGCTGCTGAAAATTCAACTGACATGAATCAAAATGTAAAAAAAATAATAATCAAAGATGAAACTGTATAAATTTGCATTTTACATTGAACTATTTCTGAATAATACTACATTCTTGATCAAATAAATACACTTGCTGGGATAGGGGATGTCTTTCAAAAACAAAAATAATAACAAAAATTTTTTTAAGTAATGTCTTCATTAAATATTAACCAGTTTGTTTGTTTACAGTTTAAATGAAGTATATCTTTGCGGTGGCCTGCTGTAAACATTTTATAACATTTGTCACTTAATTCTCGTGTGTGAATGAAAACTTTTTCTTATGACTTGAATCATGTTCCTCCACTTCAAATCTTCTCAATTATTGCCTGAATGCAATATGTCTCATCTTTGAAGAGATTATGGCCGAATAACCAACACGCACCTGTCAGTGTCCTGGCACTTGATGTCCCTTTTAATTATAAATGTAACCATGACAAATCAAGCCACACAAATGAGTTCAGCTCATCACCATCTGATGCCAGTCAAATCCAGCAGCGCCTGGCAGTTCCTCAAAGAAGAGCCACTGTGCCAACATCAGTGTCTCCCTCTTCGTGTGTGGTGGTCTGTGCACTTTATTTATTTGTTGAGCATTACTGGTCCTTTCCATTGGCACGTGGCAGTGCCAGTGGAGAGATTCTGCAGATGCGCTTTTGAAGTGAAGCCACCCAGCAGATACTGACATGGCTTTGGAAACAGAAAGGGTTGATGGTTTAACTGGTTTACTTTTGACTGTTCTTGCTGAAAAGACCGGTGTAGTGCAGGAAAACCAGTGTGGGCTTAATCTGGCTGACCTGGTTAACTAATGTGCTGTTGCAGGTTGAGCACTCTGAGCAAGTCAGTTGTCTGTGGTTAAAACAAGTTTCTGCCTGGTGATCTGGTGATTACAATGGGTTTACTCACCTTTTTAAAATAAAGTCAACTTATGCCTTTTAAGGCAAGGGGTTTAATGGGTTAACTCACTTTTTTCAGAAAAGTAACTAATCCCTTTTTACAGTGTAATATCCCTGGTATCACAATGAAAGCATTTGTAAATCGATGATAGTAAATAGGACTTCACTTGTACAGACAGGGTTAAAAATATGAATTTTATAAAAAAAAAATTTAAAGTTACTTTCTGTCCACCCATTTATATGGGCAAAGTAGGTTTAAGAAATTACGTTTAATAATTTAGGTGACAGTAAAGACATTATATCTGTCTATCTGTCTGTCTGTCTGTCATCCCAATGCTAGGTTATTTCAACCCAAATTGGGTTAAATATGGACAAACCAAACTGCTGAGTAATTTTGAAAAAATCTATTTATAACCCAAATGTTTGTCCATATTTTAATAAATTTGGGTTGAAATAACCCAATGCTTTTAATTAGCACACCTAACCCTACCCCTCACAGTGACGTCACTAGCTCCATTGAGTGCATTGTGTCTGACATGGCATCTCTGAAATATGCAGTCTCCGTCGGCAGCTAGCTCTCTGCAATTCTCACGTTCACCCACTGAAGCTAAGCAGGGCTGCGCCTGGTCAGTTCTAGTAAACGTTCAGCACATGCTTTCAGCCATAGCCATATCACTCTGCAGCCCAAGACCGGATACTCACTGAAGCTAAGCAGGACTGCACCTGGTCAGTACCTGGATGGGAGACCACATGGGAAAGCTAGGTTGCTGCTGGAAGTGGTGTTAGTGAGGCCAGTAGGGAGCACTCAACTTGCAGTCTGTGTGGGACCTAACGCCCCAGTGTAGTGAAGGGGACTCTATACTGCTCAGTGACCGCTGTCTTTCGTATGAGACTGAGGTCCTGACTCTCTGTGGTGATGAAAAATCCCAGGATGTCCTTCGAAAAAGAGTAGGGGTTTAACCCCGGCATCCTGGCCCAATTTGCCCAACGGCCTCTGTCCACCATGGCCTCCTAACCATCCCCATATCATAATTGGCTTCATCACTATCTCCTCTCCACCAATCAGCTGGTGTGTGGTGCAATATGGCTGCCGTCGCATCATCCAGGTGGATGCTGCACACTGGTGGTGGATAAGGAGATTCCCCCGAATGTGCAAAGTGCTTTGAGTGTCTAGAAAAGCACTATATAAATGTAAGGAATTATTATTATTATTATATCCAAGTTGTGGGCAGCACGTGGGCGCAGTGGGTAGCACAATTGCCTCACAGCAAGAAGGTCGCTGGTTCGAGCCCCGGCTAGGTCAGTTGGCATTTCTGTGTGGAGTTTGCATGTTCTTCCCGTGTTTGCATGGGTTTCCTCCGGGTGCTCCGGTTTTCCACAAGTCCAAAGACATGCAGTGTAGGTGAATTGGGTAAGCTAAAATTGTCCGTAGTGTATGACTGTAAATTGGTATGTATGGATGTTTCCCAGTGATGGGTTGCAGCTGCAAGGGCATCCGTTGTGTAAAACATATGCTGGATAAGTTGGCGGTTCATTCCACTGTGGCGACCCCAGATTAATAAAGGGACTAAGCCAAAATGAAAATGAATGAATGAATTATATCTAAGTCTGCATCCAGAAACTATTGGTATTTTTAGACGAGTATTTTAAAAAAAAATTATCAAACACAACTAAAACAACTAAGTCTCAAGGAGCACTTGGTAATTAAAGACAGGTGTGTTTGATCACGGTTGCAGCTGAGCGCTGCAGGAAGGTAGACCTCCAGGAACAGGGTTGAGCATCCCTGTTTTATATGCTACATTTAAATTGTACGGAATATATGCATGCTAAAGTGAACTCTTACATATTCTAGATAATTTGTCCGTATTTGAAACCAATGTTTTATACTAATGTATGGTATTTACAGCTATTAGAAATATTTGACGACATCTTACATTCAAAACCTGCGCATTGAGCGGAATGTTTTTCTGCACTGCTCGAGTTCCTCCAGGAGAGGGCGCGCGGCCCCCACTCTTCCGTCCCACGAGAACTGCCTTTGTGACAGATTGTAGAATCGTTTAGAGGCAGTAAAGTCTGGCGAGCAGGAAATCCTCCGCGTCTCTCGACGAGGTTGTCAAAACAGCCGCACAATGTGCACTTTCATGTGCACAACTGGACCCTGTCGCCCCGACCGACAATCGCTTGTGTTCGCTGCACAAAGTGGCCTCTGTGTCGGCCTGGGCTCCTCCTTTGGCCCGGCGGCCGCTGTGGAGGTGATCGGGGGCCGCGTGCAGCATAGCGTGTCTGTTTGTGTGATTAATCACCGTGTAAAACTCCAGCGTATCCGTTTCGGTGGGAGCGAGCAGTTACGGGCGCCTCTCCGTTTATGCGTCATTGTGTCTAACGGTGCCCGGTAGCCGAGAGAGAGCAGAGGGCAAAAGTTTGAGCATATGGTTGAGATTAAGGCGCTAAAGAAACTGACTGATTCACATGATTGGGATTTGTTTTATTTTGAGTTCGCCTGATTACTGAATAAACGTCTTAAAAGTGATTGATCTTTTTGGGGGAATATAGGCCTATTCACTAAAGCCTTTTGTTCGCTTTAGCATGACCCCAAGCGTCACTCCACATCCAAAGTGTTAGTTGCATCCTTTATGTGTTTATATGTCGCTTCGGTTGATGTCACCGCGAATCTAGACTCTAAAAGGAAAATCTCCTGTAAGTTTAATCTTCTGTAAATCATGATGCATTTTTGCAGTATATACAGCGTAGATACTTATCATAATACAGAATATTTATACTACAAAACGTCCAGTTACATTTGAGCACACTGTGCAGAATGTCTTATATATCCCATAAAACCACACTGATGTTGTGCTTTTATTTTATTTCTGTTTTGAATTTTGTTTTTATTCGTTTAGATTGAGTAACAATGTCTTTGTTTATGGCACATCATCTGAATTACAGACCTACCACTTCTTGTAAATGATTAAAATGGTGAACTTTAGAAAATACACTACTGGTCAAAGATTTTAAATAATTATATAAAAAACATCTTAAAGATGTATTTATTTTGCCCACCAATGGTGCTTTTGTTATTTAAAGCCAACCATCAACAACTGGTTACTGACATTTTTCAAAATATTGTTTGTGTTCAACAGAAGACAGAAACTTACGCCGTTTTGGAACAAATTGGTGCTGAGTAAATAGTAAGTACATTTTCATTTTTGGGAGTGCTATGGCGTTAAAGTTTGGGCTTAAACAACAGTTGTCAACAACCGACTACATTTTTAGACTAATTGCAAAGTATTTGAACTCAGACTTTCTGACTTGTAGATCATTTATATTATCTTTGGCTTTTTATTTCTGGCAGTTCTGGCCTCAAAATGTATAAAAGTTGATTTGTACAGATTGTTTTGATGATGAGATTGCGTAGGCCGTTCAAAAGAAAAATTCCAAAATGATCTGAAAAAGCCTACTGGCTTATTGCTGTAAACGACATATCAAGCAGCCTATCACTGGTGGTTTTATTTAGCATCATGTTTAAGGGCTTGAAGAGAAAAGTTGATTTCCCTACAACCTCTCACATAAATCATACATTCAACAGTCATCAAGAGCCTGATTCACTTGTTTTTGTTTGATGCTGCGACGTGCTCATTGTCATAGTTATAAAGAACAGCTTTGGTATAATAATTTCTTTTGTTTGCTGGAGACTATTAAACAATGTGACATGTCTCCCAGAAATCCTGTAGAATTGACTTCTGAGGTGTTTGCTTTTATGCATCTTATTCATCAGCTGTTTAGTCAATGATGGAGTGACAAGGGTGCGTCTCAATCAGCTCCTTTGTTCCCTTGTTGCACTGATCTAGGAGTCAGCAATTTTAAGTGCCGTCTCAATTGTAAAATTCTTCCAGTGCTCTGAAATGTTTGCTCCCTGCAAATTCCCACAATGCACCTGTAAAAAGTCAGAGTATTGATGCTCACTCTGTTCCCTTAAAGTCGGGATGAAATCAAAACGTACTTTCTTTGTGTATATAT
>CAIGQW010015581.1:10962666-10986215 GCA_903798125.1 Danio choprae | reverse complement strand
ATTTAAACTAATATTTTCTATAGGATGCTTTACAATATTATATTTGTTCATATACATTAGTTTAGTCAGTACTGAAGCCAAATCTGGACTTAATCTAACAAAATAACTTATGATAATGGTTAAAAATAGTAGCCCAAATATATAAGTTATATATATATATATAAGAATATATAGGAAAAATATTAAATAAAATTGTCATAAATAGCAAAAATCAAGAAAAACAAAAAATCTATACGTTATATAAAAAATATGTTTAAATGTTGTAGTTTGTATTTTTTTTGCTAGATTTTGCATGAATTTAAATGTATAATCTTTCCATTTCTAAAGATGTTCTGTGACTAAAATATAGTTTTAATAAATGTATCTGTTTATTAAAAAAAAATATATATATATATATATTATATATTAGTAGTTCTTGTTATAATTGATGTATCTGTGCAATTAATTATTTTGTAAAACTTTTTTTTTCTCCTCATAGTCTTTAATCAAATACCATAACCTTACCTTCTCCCTCCAAAATACCTTTCTTCACTTCAACCAACTCGCCAAACATAACAACAGATCAGAGACTTAAAAAAAATTAAATAAATAAACTTTTATAATTGATTAATGGTTGAAAATGTTGCTGGTATATGAAAAACTAAATATTGATCTATAATGTAGTCTTTTTAAAATTGTGAAAAATATGCTGTAGTTCAAACATTCCAGTTTTGGTGATGTTCAATGAGGAAATTCTCATGTAACCACTCAATGTCTTTAGTGAACCAACATCTTTACGGTATTGACCAGTGGTTGAATTCATGTACTTGAGCTAGGGAGCTGATTGAGATGCACCCTAAGACTAGGATCATGCTAACTTCTCAGCTGGCCTTTGGAAGTACAACTGGATACAAAATTACAAACTCTGTGAAAATGCAAAACTTTAAATATGCAACCAATATAAAAGTATGTTTGGTGTAGTATAAATGTAAATGAATTTACAGCTGTAACCTAACAGTGTCATTCGTATCACTTCACTGCAATTGACAAGTCCTCTATCACTGCAATTGACAAGTCCTTCTGAGAAATTGTCTAATGGATGTGCATTTCAGAATATTTTAGGTATAAGTAAATCATAATTTTCACCTTTGACTATTTATTTGTTTTATAAATACTGCAAATTTACACACATCACTCATCTCATATGCTATCTTTTGCCCAGTGTATAATAAGGAAGTATTGGATTTTGAATGCATTGATGATGTGGAGCGTAAGGAATAATCTGCAATGACTCTCAACAGTCTCTTTCTTGAATTATTATTGATAAAACTGTCAAGTTTAGACAAAAACAACTTGTATTATAAAAAGTTAAATATTGCTAAAATAATAATTTCCAAGAGAATAATTGAATAAAACATGGAAAATGGAAGAGTCTGTGCCATATTAAGATATTTCTGTTACATGAAAAATTAAGCTCTACTTAAATCCAGT
Source organism: Danio choprae (assembly GCA_903798125.1). NCBI lineage: Eukaryota > Metazoa > Chordata > Actinopteri > Cypriniformes > Danionidae > Danio > Danio choprae. The sequence continues at coordinate 10,984,745 of CAIGQW010015581.1, read as the reverse complement.
CTTTTTTGTTTTGCTTTGCGAATCTGAGCGCATGAAAAATGCCGTTCTATGTATTTCCATAGTATTTTTGTTTTGCTTTGTGAATCTGAGTGCAGCTTTTTAGATTGCTTTATATGAACGATTTCGTGAGTGATGTTTTCTCCAGTGAATGTTGTACCACAACTGAACCCAATGGCCTCAGTTTCATTGACCGCACACGGTCTAGTCCAGCATGCTTTCACAGACTAAACAAACACTGATTAGACAGACAACAAATTCGAGTAAGCTTTATTAAATTCACATATTGGTCTCTAGTGTGGACTAAACAGTGTGGCCCACATAGGATAGCAGGACAATCTAGCATGTTAAATTTACCCTGTATAATGTTACATAAATGGACTAGTGGGTGTTTTCATTCTCAATCAATAAACACGTTTGAGCAGGCATGAAGAGGGAATGGCTTTACCATGTGGAAACAGACATTTTTTGGATCCTTGCCTGTAGTTCATGTGCAAATATAAATATAACCTGCACTTCTTCTTAGATTGCAAGTATAACCGTACAGCTGTGAATCTGTGCTGTTCTTGGCTGTGACATTGAGGTTTTTATGTTAAAACATTGCTATTAAACCTTTTACAGACTTCACTATTAATATATTCAAATTGGGGGTCTTTACAACTTCCTCAGAAGTCTGGATGGTGGATGTGGTTTGGCTTTTTGTCATCTGTGGAAACTAGGATTCGGAAATGAATGATGACTTGTGCACAAAAAATCATAACAAATTTAGTATATGGGCAAAAAGATTGTTTACTTGTTATGGGTTAGAGTTAAATAATAATAAAAAAAAAATTGTAACTTTTTTAAAAGTTTGACAATTAAAATAGAATAATCAATTATAATTAGGCAAATTAACATCAGACAATTAAATTCAGAATAACAATGCTTGCATTTGCTGTGACTGAAAAATCACAGGGATATATGCTGCCAAATATTGATTTCTTAACTCTTTTGAAGGTAAAGCATTGATATTATGTTGTGTAAAAATAATTGAGAACACTTTATACTACACTACACTTTTAACACCTTTTTATGTGATATAAAACACACAAAAACTAAACTTTATATTACAACCTTTTAATTTTGAACTTTCACTCTAAAAAACTTATAAAACTTATAAAAATACTTTTTTATACAATAAGCTGAAACAACACAATTCTTGAGGGTTTTTGGGACAACTTATTTGTTTTGTTCAATCCACTTAAATTAGTAAAAAAAACTAATAAGTTAACTTAATTACTTCATGTTGTCCCAACACAAATCGATTGTGTGGAACCCAGCATGTTTTACAGTGTTGTAAGAAATATCATCAGCACTTTTCAGAATCAAATAAAAATGTTTTACCTGAACATATAAATTGTAAATCCAGTGAAACTGAGAATTTTCAAGTGGTCTGTATATAAATATATATATATATTTATATATATATATATATATATATATATATATATTTTTTTTTTTTTTTCTAAACACAGAAACTATATGTTTTATTAATTGATTTTATGTTCTTGATGTATGTTCGATTGTTTGTTGTCATAAATGTCATGTTTTGTTTTTCACACTTGTTATTCATAATCCACAATACAGATTTTCCATCATAATAGTCTTATCACATCCCTGCACTGTGATAAGTTCCTGTTTTTTTGTTTTTTTTAATGTATAATTTAAATACTTAAAAAAATTGTTGTTAGCATTATGTAGTATTCTGATTGACTAAAGTAATTGGATCAAGCATATTTGACATAAAAATAAACACAGAAATAAATGATACAAAGGTAAAAAAATGCTAAATCACTTTACTATCACTAGTAATCAACTATTACCCCATAATGGAGAAGTTAATTTCTGACCCTGGTGGCAAAAGATTGTGCAAAGGGTCTTGTCTGTTGCTGTATCTCTTTTAGCTGCCCGGGCGAAAGATAAGAGAAGCATGTCAGTCTCTCTCTTCATTGTTAATAGCCGGGAGTCTCGGTTAGCATGGGCACCAGATAAGAGAAGTGTGTCAAACTGTACTGCTGTTTAGCACAGTAATACTCTATTTCATTCTCTCTCTCTCTCTCTCTCTCTCTCTCTCTCTCTCTCTCTCTCGCCACTTTAAACTGTTTCAGGGTTGAAAGTGGGTGGATTATCTGGTGACAAATCCCAGACCTGTGTTCTCTCATTAGCACATATGGTGTGCCATCACATGGTACCTTTGAAATGCCTCTACATCTGAGGCCACAGTCGGCATGTCAAACACCTCATTCCCTCGACAGAGCCGTGTGTTTGATTTTGCACCCACCGACGTGCACAAATTGCAACACTCTCCTTTTAGCTTGGAGCTCTGGTTGAAAAAAAAAGTGATTGAATTTAATGTATTGCATGAAATAAATGTAGTTTTTTTTTAAAAAAAAAAAAGAAGATTAGTATGTAATGTCATCAACATCTGTTAAAGGGCTATAAAAAGTGTTTTTGGAGGCCACTGTGTGTGCAGCACGGATCTATTCTCTCTCTTTCCCTCTGTTCATTTTAAGAGCTCCTTTGAGTGCATCATAAAAACAACAGCATGAAAGACCAGTGTTGCTCTCGGTGCTCTCATATCTGTCTCATAACCCTTAACACACGCACTCATACATAACAGGTCTTCCACCATTACAGATTACATTGCGAAATTGTAGGGCAATTTAATTTAACTTTAAATAATAGTTAAATAATTAGGATTACAGTTCTGAAAGGACTCTCTATCAAGTCAAATCAAGTTTATTTATAAAACGCTTTTCAACGAAGTATTGCTTCAAAGCAGCTTTACAAAAGGTGCACATTAATGCATTACAATCAAATTCGGAAAGTTAAGGTTATTAGTTACCATAACTTTATTAGTTACTAATAACTTTAACTAATTGACAGTATTTAGTAGCTTTTAACAGTTAAAATTAGTATATATAAACACAGGTAACCTGCTGTTATAGCATATAGGTGATGTACATGTTTAATGAAGTGTATCATTTGTGTATTAAATGCATGTGTTGTCCTCGATGGTTGGCATCATCTCTGTCTGCCTGCCTGTCTGCCTGATTTTAACCTTACCTATCTACCTAGTCCAAAATTAAGATGCATTTGTATAAAATTCATAAATAAAAAGTTTTAGAAAAACGTATTTCTTTATACGTTTATCCTTAATAATAATTAAAAAAAACATAGATATGTCCCGGCACTCAAAACATTCAGTGAGAGATGAGAGCTTGTGTGTTTTTGTGTTCAGATGAAAGAAAGACACACAGTTTTGAACATCAGTGTGATTAGATAGTGACAGAAATTACATTTTTGGATTAACCCCTTAACATAAACTATAGTAAGCCTACAATGCAGACCATTATTTTCTCTTTCGTTCTCTGTCTTTTGCATATGGGTTAGATCTACACATCCTTTTTAAAAGTTAGTTTCGGAAACACGGTTAATGTGTGTGGATTTATATGTTGAGGGAGAGAACAGAGTCATCTCTGTTAAAGTACATCAGGGGCGTTGAGATCTCTCTCCTGCTGTCCATAAAGCCCAGCGCACAGATTGTAAAATGGCCTTTCACGAGATGACACAGGAAACACTCCCAAGTTGAGGCTCAGGCATTCCCCATCCACCACAAATCACAACAAATCTCACAAACCCTCTCGCTCGGTCAGAACCTGTACAGTAACAGCTGGTTTTGAATTTAAAGGTGCTGTAATATATTCACAGATTTTATGGCTGGTTGAAGATCAGTGATTTGTCGAAATGCAGTTGTCTAGCATCTTCTCTGGTGGTCACGGGCTGATAGGTCAGTCAGGTCTCAGAGGAAGTGCATTGCTGACAATCAAATTCATTGTGCAGGTCTGCTTCAGTTCACGTGTGTCTCTCTCGGTCAGGAATTTGCATGCTAATCAAAAACATTTAATCACGCTTGGCTCTATGACCTGCTCTGCATGAAAGAGCTTTTCTTGGGCCTGTTACCTCTGTGTGAAAGTGACAGTATTTCTCAGTATTGTCTCTATGTGGACGTATTTTGAATTTATGAATGTTGCAGTTGAGAGAATCTTTCTTTGATTGACTTTATATTGGATTAATAGATGTCTAGCTGAGTCTGACTTACTTGGATCCACACTGTTATGCTTTGGAAATGTATTAAAATATTTTTCTTAACTCTGATTTTAAGTGATTTTGTATTCTAAACTCCTAAGAATCAAAGTTTGGTATTAGTTTACCCATCTTTAGGCCATCCAATATGATTCTTTCACAGACCAGCGTTTTCCTTCACAAGACCTCAATGTACTGTCAGGAGCCCTAGGCCTTAATTTTGTTCTGCTGTATTTTTTATTTTTGACTCTGAGGGTGAGTAATTAACAGCAAATTGAAATGTTTAAGGTCAGCCATCCCTTTAAGAAGTAGCAAAATAGAAATATTAGCCCAATTTTTTAATGGAAATTTGTCTAGACTAATTTGCCTAAAAAAAGGATTCATTGGATTTACTCAATTATTTTAAGGTACGTGGTTGCAAATCATTTATATGGGCTCAATTTAAACAAACAAATTGAGCTGAAAATGACTAAATTCAATTTGTTTGTTTAAATTCAGCCCATATAAATTGTTTGCAACCACGTACCTTTAAAATAATTTAGTAAATCGAATGAATCATTTTTTCAGTGTAGCAAGATATTTACTATTTTATTAAAACTGTTAAATAGAAATATATACGGTAGGCTCAATTATATAAAAATTAATTTATTTAAAAACATAGGCATAATTTGAAGCTATAATCACTTTACTAAAGCATTTGTTTAACATAAGTAATGGTCAAAAACATGTTGCATTGATGATTACTGATCAGACTGACTCAAGTAGCTTACATGATCCCTTATGTGCTGTTTTTTTAAATGCTGTTGCTGTTTCAATTGTGAATAACTTTAATTCATTTTAAGTTTTAGTTTAAGGATTGATTCACAGCAAAACACCCTTGCTTATCGCCACCTGTAGAGTCTTCTGGTCAACAGATTTAAAAAAAAGATTCGAATCAATTAATCCAAATTTGGACACAGTCATTCGACTCTCTAGTTAGTCATTACTGGTAGACTATTGTCATCCATATTGCTGTATAGCACGTTAGAATGTAGTTTGTTTTGAACAGTTGAAGAACAAACAAAATGTTTTATTTATTATGTTTCTTCCCTGACATCATGGAATATTCACTTGTTTTCAACTGTATCTTGACTTGGGACTGAAAACATGACAGCGCAACTGGTAAGTTTTTAGATGCTTGGTTAATTTTAACGGTTCCTTGACGATGGGACAACTTTATTAATTTAAGCAAATGATTATTGCTGAACTATCCTGCTGTTTGAGACATGCTTGTCATATATCACTGGCCTTGAGTATGAGTATTAAGTAAAATGCACAAGTGAACGCGTTTCGTTTTACAGTTCAGAGAACTTGATGTCGGTTTGGTTGACTTTGCTCATTTTATGCGACTTTCCCGATGAAGCCCATAAGACATGTGAGGCAGTTAACATGGTTCAGTCAGTGCTAAATGTACATGACAGATAATTTCCTGTGTATGAGTGAATATGAACATTTTCAGTCATCGCCCCTTCTGCTCTGGACTGCAACCTTTCAATATGTTTCATATCAGCTGAACTTGTCACTCAAATGTGTGATGTTTTTTGAAGTGATCCATATTTCTTGGTATCTCATATTGATACAGTGTCTAAATGCAATTAAAAAATAAATTGATGGACATCCATTTTATGTTGCGCCACACATTAAATCCCATAGTGCACCACAATATTGTCTTAACAACCAATGTACACTCAATGCTAGCAAATATCCATAAATAGAGGAAAAAAATATAGGTGTGGGTTTTTTTATAATTGATGTTTATGTTATAATCTGAATTTCTTTCAAAAGTAAGAACCTTATATAGGTTTGAAACAAGTGACAGGATGATGACCGAGGTTTTCCTTTTGGGTAAAGTAGCACTTCCAGAATTTTATAGTACACTAATGTAGTTAAATGAGCCATTTAGTGAGGTTTATGGATAAGATATCAGATACAACCCTTGACTTTGTTCAAAGAATTATTTTGGTATTTAGTCTATATATTAAGGCTGCACAATATATTGTTTCAGCATCGATATCGCAATGAGACATCTGCAATAGTCACATCGCAGGGTCTGCAATGTCAAGTTGGGATTGTAATTAACCAAAAAACACAGTTCAGTACACATGATTTGTGGTGTCATTGTGATTTTGAACCATAATCTTATAGTGTAAAAGATTATTACTTGGATGTCTGTTTAAGGCCTGCGACTGTATGATTTTAAAGCAAATTTAAACCATTTGGAAACAAAAGAAATCATTAAGTTTTTAATTATTTAAATTATAAGTTTGTTGCATTAACAAAGATTAATTGTTTAATTATTTAATAAAATGAAGACTATACAGCGTTATTTTAGACTTGATAATTGAATTTTTGTCCCTCAATATAGTTAGATTCCACCACAAACCATAAAGCACTGTTTATTTAATTTATATCTTTGTACTATTGTTTTCACCTCTGCTTTATTTTGTTTATAATTTTTTTACAAATATTTTATGCAGATCCACTCCCCTACAACATCATCCCAAGCAATGTAAATTTATGAATTCTTTCCAAGCAGTTACTCAAGTCATATTGTGAAATTATATTCATATCGCAATATCTATTTCAAAAATACAAAATATTGAAATGCCATTTTTTTTAACCAATATTGTGCAGCTTAACTAGATTTACATCAAATATTGTCTTTTTATTCTGGACAATTTCTCAAATGTATTGTAAGCATGCATTGTTGCACCACGTTTGCTTACAGTATAGCTTTTGATAATGGGAATTGCAACAGTATACTGTAGTATCCATACATTATGCTGTAGTGCTGAACAATGTATACAAAGTGTACCATTTTCAAAAAAGTCCATTCTAATAATGCCTTTCAGACAATTGTCCCTTTTTTAACTCCCAAAGCTTTGATCGATTGAATCAAATCATCAATGATGAGCGATTAGCTGTTTTCCCAGAAGCGCCAGTAACTGTTGTCATCTGATGCACAGTCCAGTGACTGGATTAACCCAAACTCCATGTCCGCTCTTGAAGGTGAGAGGTCACTGGTATTATGGGACCTCTCAGCAACCTTTAAGAACAGGAATGTCATTTGCCACAAAAGCTTGCTTTGGCCAGATGATCAATGAAGTCCAAACACAATCCGCTAAGGTCAGGGTTGAAATCCAAAAAAATGATGCAGTCGTGGATCCAGGTCAGAGGTGACCACCAGGGCACATGCTCTCTGCTCAGTCATGTGTGAAGTTTTGAGAGTCGTGTTTCCTTCTGTTTAGTCACATTACAAAGAGATATGCTGGATTGTGTAGAGGACACAGAAAAGGTGCTGATGACAGGATATAAGAATGATGACCCTGTGGGGGTTTTATGAAATTAGCTGATTGAACGTAAATTGTTCATTTCATAATTAACTTTTTAAATTCCCTTTTACTGTGTCTGCATCAGATGTGTACAGCGCAACGTGACTAAATACAGTAGAAACTATTAAAACGATTGGCTTTCTGTACATCGGATACAACTTGACACAACGCCACAAATCCCAGACAGTTAACCCTTTTGCCCTTTTCTATTTCTGATGTCCTCCAAGTGCACAGGCCACTTCAGACACAAAGGACATTTGGATTTGGAGCGTTTGCTATGCTGTCTCCAATACAGATGACAACAAGTTTTCTTTAAAGGGATAATTATGAAATGATAATTCTGCCATCATTTACTCATTCTTTATGCTGTGCCAGTCCTATAACTGTTTCTTCTGTGGATCTAATAAGTGTTTTTGACTTCACCTACAAAGTCAGTGGGATCTAATCCCATCAATTGACTTTCACTGTATGGACAAAAACGTTTTTCCCTAACAGCATTCTTCAAAATATTATTGTCCTGTTTTAGAGAAGAAAGAAATTCATGCATGTTTGGAATGACGTAAAGGATGTGTTTTTAAATGGTGTGAGTCCAATTTCATTTATAGAATGTTTTTATAGGTAAACCTATCCATTTACTCTCTTCCTGCCAGTGACAATATTTCTGTCATTAATGATATAATGAATCTCCTCTCATTTGTGTTTTTATTATTATACAAAGCAATATTGCTGCTGTGGATCTTTGGATAATGTGCAGCATATCAAGATCCAAAGGCAAGCATAAGAAAAAGCTCAGTATAAACCAAGCAACAGTCCCAAAAGACACACTTTATGTTCACTTGCGGTCCTGCGAACTGCAGTGTTTGCATGTCAGTTAGGTCGATGAAACTGTGGGGTGGTGCTTTCATAATTTTTAGCTTTCAAAGGGGGGGCTCATGAGTGCTCTCTGTGGCTGTTATGTGCCCACGATGCGCTCTTTTGACCAGACTTTGACAGTCAAAGTGGCATTACATCACACTCAGAGAAAAACCACCAAAGTTTACGAAGCCATTGGGGATTAGGTTCAGAAGCAGCCGTTTTTAGTCCCACAAGTAAGCAGTTGTGGTCATCAAACAGTTTTGATCCCTAGAAAATGTTAATGCCCTCAAAGTAAATGATCGTGCAAGCTTTATAGGCGTTGATGGCATTGATTTCCTATAATACATCTGTTTTGATACTGTAATGGGCTATATGCACAGCAAGTGTTTTTTAGCCACCGATAAACTTTTATGTGACTATTTCAATTTCATATGGTTCCTTTTACAGCATCAATAATGTAATCTAATCAAAATATAGTTATTTAAATAGACCGACGCGTTCATTTAGTTGTTCAAGTGTAAAATAAGATGAAAGGCCATATAAACGCAAGGTGTAGCAGTGGAACTTCATTGAAATTACTGTAGTAAAATATATTTTAATGACATGGCGTGGAACAATGGAATTGAATACAGTGCTTCATGTCCGGTTTGAGACCCACTTTATATTGTTTCTCAATCAGTCAGTGAAGATCATTGATTTTTTAAAAAAACAGATCTTAAAGTGCGGCGATTTTTATAATGGCATAACAGTTCACTGGAAGCGATTGAGCTGGCTTACTGAAAATTAAATGTCCCTGTGCATATTCCCCATTTTTGTGAATGAATGTTAAAAAAAAAACAAACTCAGCTAATTACTTAAAACATATTTTTTTTATTAAACTTAGTATTGCTAAAAATAAGATAATCTTATATAGCGACACTTAAATATTTTTTAATTTTTAAATAGAGATAAAAATAAAGAAAAATGGAGATCTGTTCTCTTTTTTGGCTCTGTTACTGCATATTCATGAAACCAAATGCTCTGGGTTCAAGAAGATTCATGAATAAGATTTTGCTGGCACTGACTGGCAACAGGCAAAGGCCTTTCACCCTCGGTATTAGTGAAGTGTTTGATGGCGTGTGAGTTTTGAACAGTTGAACTGTAGCAGGTGGTCATCAGTCAGGTCAGACAGATGTCCTCTGGCCTGTGGAGGTCAGATCGAACAGACTGAGATCCGACCTCCGCTGTGCTGAGAAGGCGAAATTCTAGCGCAGGCTCTATCCTCATTGATCGGCCACACTTTAGCACGCATTAGGTTGCACCCACACAACAGCATGCTCTAATGAAATCAATCTGCTCTGGAAATGCCTTGATCGCGTACCGGAGGCAGGAAGAGGAGATTTATAAGATTTCTAAACCTGTTACTGCTCCATCAACATGTATCAGGCTTTTTATGTATAATTATGTTTACTCAGCACTATAAATGTGGATGCGATCTTTGTCCGAGATAGCGAGTTTACATCCTTAATATGATATTTCACACAAAAAAGGAAAAATAGGTTTTACCCAAGTAGGACATTTAAAGATTATTTTTATCTTTAAACATTAAATGCAGTTCAATGGCTTTGTTAGTCAAAATGCATACAAGCTGAAAAAAATGAATACAAATTGAGGTCTTATAAGCAGAACAATCAAGATCATTAATGAATGATTTGTTTTTTAAATTTGAGTGAATTTGAAGTATTTTAAATGAGCAGCTATGAGCATGAGGTAAGTCTTTTGAAGTCTCTATTTATAAAGCCTTTCAGATGACCTTTTGTTTAAAACCTTTTTCTTAAATGCCAGATATGGCTACTTCAAAACAGGTTCAAATAGCATAAACACCTACAGAACCAGATTATGAACTTTTTACATGTATGCTATGTATCGTAAGAAACAGCACTTCTGTTCCAAACATGAAGATTGTCATCAGTTTCATCATATTCGAACACAAGTGTGTTCGTGATTCATTGAATCATTCAAACTAGTAAATCAGTAAACTGCATGATATTTTCAGTTTTGTGTCTGATTAAAAAAAGTGAATGGTTGTGTGGCTCCTTTTTTGCTCTTTTACTGTATATGTATATATTAAAAATGAAAACAATCCTCCAATGATAAAATTAAATCTTTTTACAGCAACCGTACAGCCACCAAGAGCATTAGATTAGTTTTTTGCTTAACTATCATTTTACATAAAAACATTCATTTTACATGCAAATTTGTGCATATGTACATTTAATGAATGACACCCATTGTGTTTGACACTGTTATAGATGCACACTGGTTCTCATACTTTTAAGAGAATGTTATTATTTAAATGTGAACATAAGCTATGTCTGTTTTAGCCCATAGCACATCTCGGTGACACACAATCTCCGCTCTAGACAAAGTAATAAATATCTCTTCAGCGAGATAAAGGGCGAGTGTGTGTGTGTGTGAGATGATTACCCTCAGATGTGCCATATGTGTGAGTTTACCCACAGTACACGCCGAGCCGAGAGTGCAACCTCCCCACACTTGTTCTTTTCATCCCTTTATTCTCGGAGGAAGAGGCACATGTATATTTTTTGGGGGGCTGCGAGTGGTGTGTTTTCTCTCAGTAGGGATAATGCTAGTCATTAATCATCGTGTCTTGTGCTGAAACAGCCTCCCGCTTGAAATGTCACTGGGATCCGCTGCGCCCAGTGCCCGCTACCGTTCATCCGCTCGCCGTTAACCGTTCGCAGGGGCCTCCCGCTGTTTCACACACCTGGAGCCGAGCCAGCCGACCGGGATATTTTTAATTCCGCTTCCCCTTTACCTCAACGCTCAGGAATGCTCTCCCACCTACACAGCGTCTGCTCGCCATTACTTTTATTTGAAATTCAGATCTATATTTGCTCATCAGAAACACATGCTGGTTACAGCGGGTAAAATGCACACGGAGCGCACACAATGAGGAACATCTTGGAGCCCATAACTTAAGCTCGCTGTTAAATTGCCCCAATCCAAGTGAATGTGTATCTGTGTTACAGGAACGCAGGAAATACTGTCCTATTATCCAGGTTTTTGATCTGTGTGTCCATACATGACCTCATATATTCTGTGAAGATACATTTAGATTAGAGAAATCTCATTCAAGCTCTTTACAATCTCTCTTGTTGCGCTGAAGTGGAGTCTTTGTTGTTTGAGGGATTACATGCGGGATCTGCACACTTCATATAGATTTTATGCTCACGAGGGTCATGTTGTTGTTGTAGTGGGAAATTTTTCACATCATAAATGTGCCTCTGCGAAACATGCTTTTGAGGGAACACACCATTTTACACACCAAACATTCCCAGGGACAGATGTTTACCTGACTGTAGGGGCAAATGATGGGCTTATAAAGGCTGCAGACTCACTGGCTTTTTTTCTTCTTCTTTGTCTGAAACCGGAATTTGAACCGCATAAATCGGACAAATCTCACTGGTTTTCCTCCTGGACCCCATCTTGGTAAGTTTGGGGGAAGTTTCTGTGATCAAAGCATTGAAAAACGGTTCCAGGGCAGGATATTTCCACAGCGTGTTCTCAGGTTTAGACAGAGGAGGAGGAGGAAGAAAGGTTTGGCTTTTTTTTTCAGTGAGCTTTTTAGGGGAGACCCCATTTTTTTATGTTGTTGTAATGCTACATTCCATAACAGTCATGAGAGTTGGGGTGGTCTCTTGTCTATGTCTACAGGTTTGTCTCTTTGTCTCAGGGCCAAATGAAACATCCTCAACATTCATTTATATGACACTAGGAGTTTTTTGTAAACCCCCAAAAATGCATGTAAAAAGTTTTTGAAAACGACATTGTTTCTGTAAAAAACAAAACCTCAAATTTGTAAAATTATGTTTGGTGCATACTTGTGTCACATGTTCAGTCTATAGGCATGTGCGTCTACTTGACAGCTAAAAAAGAAATTTTTATTTTTAGCGTTTATCCTCCAGAATGACAGGATTAGGGCATATGGATGAGACCTTCCGAATGGAAAAAGTAGTCTATTTTTGTTTAGGGAACAACCAAACAACTAACTTCCTGGCACAAAAGAATAATGGTGACCCAAAGTACTCATCAGTTGTGCCCTTCAAAATCCTTCATTCTGAGGGGTCCTTTGAAGTGGCCAGTTTTGAGCACTTTGGTTTGGAACAATGATATTGCGCCCATGATTGTTTTCAATCCAAAGTGCCCTTTGGAGGATGATATATCGCATTTGGAATGCACTGGTACTGCTAAAGGAACGTATATGTACAGGTGCATAGTGACATCGCCAACTGTTGGCCTGGAATGCATAATACAGTGTTGTAAGTTTTTATAGTGGGTCTGTGCGAACAGTGATTGTTTTGACAAAAATAACCTTTCTCTTTCTTTCTGTCTTTTTCTTTTGGACTTTTGAATATGTCATAAAATCTGAATTAGATCTGTATGATCAAATAGTAATTTTGTAAGCTGTTGTTCAAGCTTTCTGCATTTGTTAGTGGATCGGGGTCTCTGAGAACCCAAACATTACTATAGATATTTAAATTAGAGGCATGCTTTCAGATTTCATTTAGAATCAGTTTTGATCCCAACTCGTACAGAAATGTTACAACATCAGGTTTTTCGATGTTGGTCTGAAATCCCGGACAGAACATGAAAGTTTGCTGCTCTTTCCATCTGACGCATTTACAATTAACGTGACCAATAATATTTAACCCTGAAATGCATATATCTTCTTGATTTCTCTTGATTTAAGAAAGCCTTTTGATTGGCCAACAGCGCTCTGCGCTAATTAGTATTGCTTTAACAAAGTGCCCACTCCTCCCCCTGTTTTACATATGTACTCTTTATTTAAATTGGCCCTGTCAAATGCAGATAAGCGGCCGTATTGTTGTGCGAAGGTCGATGAGTTTCGCACTCGTGTTGAAGCAGATGAGGCTTTCCTTCCTCTGACTGCACAAAAACAAAACATGTTAAGCAAAGGGAGGAGGAAGATGCCAATTAGAATCTACAGGCTTGTGGAGTGGCGGCTGCTGATTGGCTAATTGGTTGTCTGAACAGAGAGCTCTCTCAAACAGATCTCAGCCTCATACATAGCATTACGCTCTCGAGGTGTCTTTAGTAGCTTAATTTATGGATTGTTTTTTTCTCTTTAGCCTTGTGTTCTTAATGACATTTTTCGCCTTTCTTACACAGAAACACTGAGATCATGTCCTGTGATGTTAGTGATGTAATGCAATCCTTCATGATGTCACCTGATGATTTATCTTACAACGGGTAAAAAAAAAAAGGCCAGAAAATGTGCAATGTAATGTTTTAGGACTAACTTTTTAAAATATGTATGCTTGAAAAAATCCAAAAATCTTTGGTAAAAAAGCTTGTTGACAGATTTTTGCTGGTAGAAAACATAAAAGACATGTCTAAATTTAACGGCAACCTAAAGTACAAACCTCTAAACATTGTAGCTTTTTGTTGCACAGACAAAAACACTACCAACCACAGGCAGGGATGAGAAAGTCATATGATGAATGAGCTTTTCCACAAACAGAGAAATACGCTAATTAAAGGTGCTCAGTGTCAGTCACATAGCTACTAAACACCATCAGAACACACATGAAACTAAAATAATGCAATAAACATTATTTATCAAAATTAGATGTAAAAAAACCTCTACTGTGCATAACTAATGAGAAAAAAGCATAAAAAGAACCATATTCATTTCAGCAGCAAAAACAAACATGAAGTTATTAACTGACTTTGCGAAATGTGTTGCTATCATTGATTGACCAAAGCAGTAAAAGTGAGTTCTCCTTTGTTATATAAAAGATATTCAAATTAGTGATGGACATTGGGAAATATGGAGAGACATGAATATATCAGTAACTTTCAACACATTTTCAAGCCTTTTATAATGTTTGCTGCATGAACAAAATTATTTTTGCTATACATACAGTATCTGTCAAATTGCATTAAGAGAAAAAACACACACTAGTCATGAGTATTTAGCATTTTACCTGTCTTTCCTGTTAAAAAATAAATAAATTTGTAGCTATAAAAGTATTAATTGTAATTTAATTATCGTTAATTATTTCAGAATTATACTGTTATGAATTAATGATAATTGTAATAATGACCATGTCTAGGTCTAAACATCAGGCCAAAGCTATATTAATTTTAAGCTAAACACAGACACATTTTTTTATCAAATTGATCTCTTCATTAATAGTCATAATAATGATTATGTCATCAATTACTGATAAGACTGTTGTAAAATGTAGAACATTACAGGTGGAACATGAGTATGAGATTGACAGAGCAATAGTTTCTGCAGCACTAAAGTGTCCAACTATTGGTGCAGGTCAGGGATATTGGTAGATTATATAATTGTGTGATGACATCACTGAAAGTCTGGAAATAGCTGACAGTGACGGTGGCTTCTCTCTGTCAGCATGCACTCACTCACCCCAGATATGCATAATACAAAATGCACACTATTTTTATTCTGATGCATTATGCATGTCATCTTCTGGGATGTGACGGTAAATGGTAAAAAGATTTGCTTGTAGCTGTGTTGAATAGAGACTGAGCTGGCTGAGATTGTGTGTGTTCTGTCTAGCTTTTTTGTCATCTTGTTTGTTCTTTTCCTGCTTAGAATATCAAAACTAAAAATTATGTTTCTGTACTCATTTGGTCATAAACCTGCATGACATTTATCCATCATCTATCTTTATAATGAAAGTGAGTGAGGACTGGGGCTGTCAGAATCCAAAGAATAAGATAACAACAACAACACACGCACATACACACACAATCAAAATACACAAAATAAGAGTAATCCATTAAACTCTGGACAGAGTCATCTGAATGAGTAGAATAGTTTGGTTGCACTTTATTTTATGTGTAGTTACAGTGTACGTAACTAAGAAAATACTGAGAAAAATAAGGTCACTTAATGGGCTATGGTTAGGTTTAGATGTAGGTTCAGGCTTTATAAATCTATAATTGTCTGTATGTGTTCACATATATATGTGTGTATATGACATGCATGACATTTAAAAAAAAAGAAAAAAAAGAAAAGTGAAATCTTATAAATCATATAAATATGAACTAGTTTGTTATGCATGTAATTTGCATATATTTCAATGTATCAGATTTCTTTATGGGTACGTTCATGTAGAGAATTGTATAACATAAAGTGCTACAAATAGTTTTGTGTGAGTAAAAATCTGAAATGCAAGTCATTGAGTACTTTTACATGAACTACAATAATCAGATTTTAATATGATTAAGACAATACTCTGATTAAGAGTCTACCATGTAAACAGAAAATTATTTATTTATTTATTTATTTTGTTGACCTATCGAGTCAGTAAAAGACCACATACACCGCGAAAGGTTTTTTTTTTTCTTCTCATTCGGTGTGCGGGATTAAATTCCATTAAAACAACACACTTCTACCTGTCCTTAATTCGTACTTGTTCTTGAATGAAAGTGAAACTGCCGAACTGCAGTTAAAGCTGAAAAATTAAACATGAAACACCCGAAATTACATGAAACTCCAGGGGAAAGCTTGGTGATGCAATGATGTTAAAAGATCAATGTGCTGTAACATGTTAAACGGGATACTGAAAGGAACATTCAAAAAGTAACTCATATAAACACCTTAATCATAATATTGTCTTAATCAGATTAAGGCAAATAATTTGATTACTGATGTCCATGTAAACGTAGTCAGTGTAAATCAAATGAATTGAACTAATCTTTAACTCCTGTGAGCTGTTAACATTAGGTTTGAGCACTAATTTTCATCAGTTATATTAATATGAACCCTAAATTGTGCAGATGTCACATGTACATTCAATATGACAAAACTTAAAATCATGTGCACTGTTCACCGTCAAAAGCCGCTTCAATAATGCTATTGGAGCATCTATGAGAATATCATTTGTGCATTGATTAAATCTAAAATGAAATTACCTCCACTGGCCAGATGTGAATGAACATGCACATTTGATGTTCCTGATCTTTACAACAAATATGCAGTTATTTTGCCATCTTAATCACCAATTACCAGAATAAAGCATTTATGTGCTTATTGTCCTGCTAATGTTATTCTTTGAGCTCTACACAACTACTTTTAATCTGTTTGAAATTTTATTTTAAAACAAGCTTATGTGGATTGATTTAATGTATTTACACGAAGGCTTTTCAGTCTGATTGAGTTATAAATCAAGCTGTTTATGTATTATATGGATTTGGCCTGCACTATATTGGAAAATAAGTGATGTATTGCAGTCCTTTGTTTTTTGGAAGATACATTGTGAAATGAAAACTGAATTTGAAAAAAATATATTTATATGTTCGAATGATTGGATGATTTTTTTTCAGGGAAGTGCATCTGCATAAAAATATAGTAAGCCATTTATAAGCATAGATAAATACAAGAGAATGATTCAAAAGTACTGAAACTATCGATATACAACTTTTTAAAAATCTTAATTTGGTGGTTCAAAAAATGTCTTTAAAGTTCTTCAAAGTTCTTTGTAATGCCCATTACTAATC
Source organism: Danio choprae (assembly GCA_903798125.1). Classification (NCBI taxonomy): domain Eukaryota; kingdom Metazoa; phylum Chordata; class Actinopteri; order Cypriniformes; family Danionidae; genus Danio; species Danio choprae. The sequence continues at coordinate 10,967,838 of CAIGQW010015581.1, read as the reverse complement.
AAACATTGAGAGTGAATGAATATCACAAAATATCTTCTTGGAACATAATATTTACTTAATATTCTAATGTTTTTTGGCATAAAAGAAAAATGAATCATTTTCACCCATACAATATGTTTTTGTCTATTGACCAAATATACCTTTGTAACATAAGATTTTGTGGTCCAACCAGGGCTCCGTTTCAGAAAGGAGGTTAAGTGAAAACTCAGAGTATGTTAACCCTGAAATGAGAGAAACTCTGGGTTTTCCATTTCAAAATGGCAGGTTTGTCAAACTCGAGAAAGCAGGGTAAGTCAAGCCTGTTTCTGAAAGAGAGGTAACTTTTATTTAGAGTCAGTTAATTTACTCTGTGAACCTAACCTGGTCAGGAGCAGGTTTTATTCTCTAAACTCTGAGTTTCTATCGTCTCCTTCCTTTTTTTAAAGATGAAGCGGTATTTCTCGCTTTAGCCTTAGTCATTCATTGCCTACATTTCAGTCACACAAAGAACAAAGTTATGAAAATGGCTTGTCCTTTTTTTGGGAAAAGTACAATTAGAGTCAATACCATTTTAAGTTTTACCTTTGATATTACTGCAAAAAAATAAATAATTCTCTTAAATTCACTGACCTTCGACAGGGACATGTACTGTAACTAGATTAATGGGATTATTACTTGTTCTAAAAACATTTTTTTAGTACTGTTTACATTCTAAATGTCATATCAACCTCTACCACTTGATCAATAAACGCAGACACACAAGTGCACCTTTAAATTTTTAAAAACTCCATTTTAGAAATTTTACCTTAAACTGATCAGCGTGTGTAAAAGTGGGAACCTTAAAATAAACATTTCCACTGAACATTAAGTTAAGGTTATATGCATTCTTGTTTTGTCAAATTTTACATCATTTAATGCAATTACATCTGAAATAACTTCAAAATTATGGCCAATTCCCCACTTTTTCAAGTGAAAAGTCTATAAACGTCACACATTACTTTAATATATTTTTTTAAATTATACTTAAATGTTTAAATACTATAGATATTTTAAATGTAAACTTATGCATTAACTTCAGCAGCTATGTTTTTCCATGCTAACTGTCTTTGTTTCGCCGATGCAGTGATGTTGCTTTTTTTGTTAATAATTTTTTTTAATATATGGTCATATTTGCTATAACTTTGCATGAGCACATCAAGTTCAGCTGGAGAAAAAAATGCTGATCTCTTTTTTTTTTTCCAGATGTTGCCATGGTGACTCATAATATCTGCGCTCCATTGATAATGCCTTTTTATAGTCACGGTGTAACTCTGAATTAGTCTACTCAGACTTGATTGACCTAACTCTTGAGTTTTTAATCTCTCGGTAAGTCAACTCAGAGTTCAAGTTTAAACTCTGAGTTGGTTGAACCTCCTTACAGAAACAGGCCCCAGGTAGCAGACATTAAAACCAAACACAAATGATAAACGTTCACTAGTTAACCTTTGCAATTATTCCCCATACACACACTTTCCAGTCTTTGGTACCTGGTTGACTATAATTCCTCCTGGACATATTGGAGATATTGTATACAGTAAACAAACAGATTCATGATCATTTAGACTGCATGTTTGTGAACGGTATCAAATGATTTATTGAAAAGATCCACTGAAAAGCAATGATTTATTCATGATTCTTGTCATGCCTTCACTTCACAGTTGCCGTTGTAGACTTACAGCACATTCCGTGTAGCTCACAACCACATTCATGAGGCTTTCTCATTCACTCACAGAAAATTTGTAATTTATCTTCTGCAAAAGTCAGTCATTAGCAATAACATGAGAGCAAACTATCCCTTTCAAACCTGAGGCATGTGGTATGGCATTCCTGCAAGGAGAAAGTATAAAGAGCGAGCAGTTAAAGAAAGCCGGCCCAAAAGAAACCACCATTGAAGGAAGAAAAATGCAAAGAAAGGATTTCAAAAAACGCCAGGGCAAAAATGGTGGAAAAATGCTGCTCTAAAGGCTTTCGCTTAAGTTCTGTGCTTTATATTGAGATCTGATGGCTTTTGACAATAGTGAGCCCCCTCCTCCCCCTATCCAGATGCCTCTACCCCTGAGGGGGATCTCGGGGGCCCACGGCGCTCCGCTCCTGGGAACTACTGTGGGTGATTGGCCCCCCGCCTCACCCACCTACGATGCTGGCCCGAACAGAGCGCTGTGTGTAGGACAGAGGCGAGCGGGCCAACCTCAGGGCCTCCTAATAAGCAACAGCAGCCATGAAGCCGGACCACTGAAGAGATCCAGCAACAATGATTGTGTAATGATATGGAAATGACAGCAAAACCTGAGCTCGGATACCAAACGGCAGCGCCACGAGGGGGAAACTTGTCCAAACTCATTAAGGTTTCCGTGTCTCTCTCCTTTTCTATACAGGCATTCCCACTTGTGATTTATACACTTTTGAATAAATGTTTTATTTGTATTTCTTATTTGTACAGTAAAAACAGTCAACATGTTGCACATAAATTATCTTCTGTATATATATATATATATATATATATATTTTATAGTTTACATTATTTTCTCTTATTTTAATGTCTTAAAGAGGATTTCTAAACATAATAGTTATAATAACTCATTTCTAATAACTGATTTCTTTTATCTTTGCCATGATGACAGTACATAATATTTTACTAGATATTTTTCAAGATATTAGTATTCAGCTAGGTTAATTAGGTTAAACAGGCAAGTCATTGTATAACTTTGGTTTGTTCTGTAGACTATCAAAAAATAAATAAATAAATGGCTTAAAGGGGCTAATAATTTTGACCTTAAAATGTTTAAAAAAAAAAATAAAGTGCTTTTATTCTAGCCGAAATAAAACAAATAAGACTTTCTCTAGAAGAAAAAATATTATATGAAATAATGTGAAAAATGCCTTGCTGTGTTAAGCATAATTTGGGAAATACTTGAAAAAAAATAAAATCTCAGGAGCTAATAATTTTGACTTCAACTGTATCTGTATGTACCCTTAAAAAAAAACTGATTTCATGAAGTTTTTTTTTCTACGTTTGTTTGAGTGCACGTGCATGTGGTGGTCCAAAGCCCACAAATGCACGTCGAAACTACCCAAGCTCAGCTGGGCCCCCTTATCATGTACAGCACACAAATTACGCAAAGCAGCATCCATCTGCCGCACAAATAGAGCTCCAAGCCGAACCGGCGCTCTGCCATTGTTCTGGCCGTTTGCCGCCCCTCCCGGGCTAATTCATGTGCCCCGCTACTCTGCTCACCCGTCACTGGCTATTCACTTAAACCTGAAACATTTCCATGGGCACAAAGGCTTCAAACATGGCCGTGACAAAGGAAAGGATTGCTGCGTTTCTATTCTTTTCCTCCTCTCTGTCTTTCTCCTTTCTTCAAGACATTGTGTTGTTTAATTGGTTGTGCTTGGTAATTTTGTCTCTTGTCTTCTCCCATACTGAGTGATTGTGCGGGGACGGACGTTTGCTTTGACTGGATCGGACAGGATCGGGCTCCCTCCCGTATGCCGGGAACCGTCTACCTTTGTTAGGTGCGCGGGGTTCGGTTCGGGCTCCGTGTGTGGTAAGGTTTGGGAATGGTGCACGGATGTCGTGGGAATGCTGAGGAAATGTCCTGCATCTGGCCATTGAATGACTGAGATGACCCCTCGGTGACGCGCTCAATGAATTCATATCTCCGGTCTCACTGGTGATTAATGATTCTTGGCGCTTTGGTGTTGAATCCATTGAAAAGCCCAGCAGTGAGCCTGTACTGTACATTCTCTTTGTTGCCAAGGCTGTGTGTGTCCTAACATGCTTTTTTTTTTTTAGTGGACTTCATAGTGTAGTGCTGCTGGCTGAAAGAGAGTCAAGGTTAACAGTGGATGGAGATAGTGGAAAAGCAGGAGAGGGCGAAGCAGAATAAGGGAAAGTGAGGGTGGCTTTGTCTGTACACAAGAGAAGGTGGGTGTATGTGTGTGTATGTGTGCTTGAATGCATGTGTGTACATTTGAGACGGAGAGAGAGCAAAAAAAAGAAAAAAAAGGAGGTTCAGCGGGTTTATTACCTGCAGTCAGACATAAGCTCATCTCAGCCAATCCTGCAGCGCCTCTTTATTGCACAGCTCTGTGGTTGTGTAATACACTTTGCCGCTAGAGCTATGAGTCTTTGTTCACTGCACCTGTGATTCTGCAGGCTTTGTTCTACATGTTCAGTCTATGTCTTGCAACCTATGAAAACCCAAACTTAAATTATTTTTTCATTATTAAAAAATTGTATAATTGTACTTATTTTTTGGTAATACCACAAAATGTTTGATAGTTTGCATAGCCATTTTTATAGGCTTTAATCTTATCTAATCTCTTAGAGATGAGCAACAATAGCACAGATGAACTGCAATAAATCATCTGAAATGATTCTAATTATGTGGGAAATTGTGTGTTTGAGCAATCTTTTAAAGACATCTAGAGTTTTCGTATTATTGAAATAATTTGTTATGCTTTTAGTTTTGACTTCAGACATGTCACATTGACACATTGACTAGATTCTTAAGTGTATACATAAAATTTCTTGCAATAAAAATAATGTCCGCATATATATGTGCATATGCAATTAAATGCACACATACCATCAGATACACACATACATATGAAAAAATTTGGATAATGCATTTTTATGGAAATATCAATAATACTTAGATTTTCATATCATATATATTTATACTGCATATAGATTTAATTCAAATGAGATTTTATTGGAATATATTTATTTTAAGTAATATTATAAGTTATATTTTTCTTTTTCTTAATATATATATTCTTAATATATTTTCATTTAATGTCTGTTTATGTGTTGTTTTAATGTGTTTGGGTTTTAATAATAATTTAAAAAAAAGTCATTTACAATTATGTATTGTTGTGGGTGTTAAACTGGTAGCCACTCTTTGTTTCGTTGAGGTATTGTCTGTAGCGTGAGCAGACTGCATGAGTGCTGTGAAAATCAATATATATATATATATATATATTTATATAGCATGAGCTGAATGTGCATGTATCAATGTGAGAGCACATGAAGCATTCCAGACACTGTGCTTCATGTGTCCTTGTAAAGCCCTGCAGTGCATCGTCTCTTTTCATCCCTCTCTCTTTCCCTGTCTCTCTCTCTCTCTCTCTCTCTCTCTCTCTCTCTCT
>CAIGQW010015581.1:10943999-10956601 GCA_903798125.1 Danio choprae | reverse complement strand
CACACACACACACACACACACACACACACACACACACACAGGTGTGTGTGTGTGTGTTCTGTGGTGCAAGTCTCTCAGCTGTGGTTACAATGAGGACTGACCCGGGTGATAGTGGTCCGCTAATGAACACTAATGAATCAGATGGCTGACAATGTGAGCACCAGGAATCTTTTGTGTTTGTGTCACCTCAGTCATGATGAAGAGCTGCGTGTGAGTTTTGCCTAAAGCTACACGGCCAAATCAATCTATCCAGAGATAAAAGAAATCAAGCGACGCACACTGGAGTCCAGGAGTAGATGGTGCTAAAGATCATTTGTGTGCTGGCTTTGCTAAACCTATGCTAATTTTCGGGAACAGTAATTGCTCTGATGAATCAGTTGGGTTTTGTCTTTCTTCTCTTTGTGTGTGGTTCTTCACTGCAAGAGTTCCCTTTGAGTGTTTTGGTGTTCCTTTGTTCAGTCTCATTGTCCCATATGTCTCCATTAGCTTTAGGACATGTTTTGACCTCAACAAAAATAGATTCTCATATTAGCTACTGAAACAATGTGTGTGTTTGCATAGACTTTATTGAAGGTTATTTTCATGGTATGGTCAATGAACAGAAAAATATTACTGTTCTATTTTATGTTTAAGTTAATATTTTATGACAAAATGTCCTTAAATACACATACAAACATTATTTTTAGAGATAACATGATATAATCTATGTTATTATTCAAAAACTGAAAAGTTTTTTGGCTTTTGAAAAATAATAGAAGGTTCCTTTACACTCAGAAAAATGACATTTGCTGAAACACAATTCTTGAGGTTTTTTTTGGGACAATTAAATTTTTTTGTGTTCAATGTACTTAAATTTGTAAAAACTAATAAGTGTCAGACAGAGCCCCGACGAACTTAAGTTAACTTAATTCCTTCATGTTGTACCAACACAAATTGATTGTGTGAAACCCAGCATTTTTTACAGTGTAGGAGACGCAAAATGTACCCACAAGTTTAGAATCACCAATATATAATTTTGAAATTGTCTAATTATTACATCTGGTAGTGTTTGTAAAGATTAAAATTAAGCTGTCGAAAGATCAAATCAGTATCTGATATTGACTGATGTCCACACTTTCACTTTAGGAACTAAAAAAACCAAACTGAAACAAATCATTTAAAATTATACTTATGATTATAGTTATAACACACACTATTATAACGTACAAATGGGTAGTTGATTTTAGATTTTAAACAAGAAAACTTTATTAAAATGTAAACACTTTGAATATAAATTATCATTTGAGAATTATAAAAATGATTTACTATTGCTAATAATCAATATAGTACTAATATATGCTGCATTGTCTATTGACTGAAAATATTCATTTATTCATTCATTTTCTTTCGGCTTAATCCCTTTATTTATCAGGGGTCGCCACAGCGGAATGAACTGCCGAAAAAAAAAATCAAATTGTTTCTGTTGTTTGTAATTTGTTATGTGTAAATTAATCCCTGTAGTTCTAGGCACTATTTATGGGCTTGACTTCAGTTTTTAATTCCTAAGCATTTATATCCTGTTTCTGTCAGATGTGGTGTAAGACAGAATTATTATTATTATAATTTTTTAAATCATTATTAATAACTGTTACAAAATACTGTCTGAACAGATGTGGATAGTTCTGCTAATGTAGTCAATAATTTTAGAAATGAAGTGAATTAGGTGTTTAAATAAAACCTGCGTAGTGCAGAGATGTTCGAGTGATCGCTGAAGCATATGAGGCCTGGAGCTTGACCTCGTTATGCTAAATCATTGCTAATTATGGGAGTGACCTAATTTGCATATCACTATGGTTTGACAGAGGAGCTAGTTAAATGGTGCACACTTCTTCTAGTATCTTATGGCAACACTATGGCGATTGTGACGATGACAAATTCTCGGTGTGTACCTAACTGATTGGGTTTATGTGTTTTTATAATTTTATAACCTGTAGTGTAATGTCATGGGAGTCATTTCTGTATTCATCACTTATAGCTTAAGCCCAACAGAGACTCAAACAAATTATGCACACCCTACACACACTCCCTCAGTCTGACTTTTACATCCGATGCCGCACTGTGACTCAATAGAAGAACAAAGAAATTAATAAACGAAGCATAAAGTAAATAATGATGCTCGTTGCGTGAGTGCGAGTCCGTGTGAGTCAGTCTAATGGTTTATTTAAAAAGGTCAGAGTTGTGTTCATGAAATAATAAGTACATGTTACTTTTGGATGAAAGGAAATTGAAGCCACCGAGCCTGCACACCTTCTCTATAGGGATTGGTTTTATTTTTTTGTAAATACCTCATGGAAATTGCATAAATAAACATAAATCTGTAGAATCCTATATTTCAGGTGTATTTGTTATGCATATAATATTTTTTTACATCTCTAAATTGCTTCGGTGGAATATTCTGAAATATTATTGCAATATAAAATACCTGTTTTCTGCTTTAATATCATTACTCTTGCTTTAAAGGTCCTATGAAGTGCTTTGAAATGTGCATGTTTGTTTGACGTGACACAATTTGAACGGAAATGCATGAAGACGGCTGTTATGCATGAAAAATTTCAGATATAAGTCTGACAATGAAGATTGTATTGTAGGACAGGGCAGGATAGAGTAGCTGAGGTGATGTCATAAAAATCATGGATCTATTTAGTTTATAAGCTTAAGATGTTTATATCTTCTTTATTTTGTTACCGTTTTGGAGCACACTAGCTTATAAATTATCCTTAAGACTAACATATTCATACTAACTTATTTTGATTTCACGTAGACTTTAAATGCCACTTGATCCTTCAGAAATCTGCATAATTTGCTGATTTTACACTTCAGAAAAAATAATGTTGAAAACAGATTTTATGGCTTGATGTTTTTGTTCAAACATTTTGTAAGGTGTATTTAATGGATGTAAAGGTAAAATAAACTCCATTCATTTGAAATAGATTTTTGTAAGATTATAAATAGTTAATAGTTTCTAGCATCTCTTTTTAATAAAGCATTAATTTTTTAATAAATTTCATTAATTTAATAAAGTCATCTAACGCTTTTTAGAAATCCATTTTTAATACTGTTCTGTAATGTTAGTATATCCAAAATCAGTCATTACATTTTAAAATGACTGATTTTATAAAATTAAGTTTTATAAAACATAAGGTAATGTAGACTTTATTTTTAGAATGAAATGTTAACGTTTGTCTATTAAAGATAGCTATAACGTGAAAATAATGATCGATAATGATCTAAATTTTAATATCAGGCATATGTGCCATTTGTGCTAACTCTTGAGGATGGCTGTGCTGACCAATGGCTTTAGTTCTTGCTCTGGAATACAGTGTGTTGTCGCGGTGTGGTCTGTGGGCACTCGAGGTGGCAAATGCACTGGAGGCAAGTCATATTTTAAGAGATCCGTCAGAGTCACCTTGTACTTTAAGTGCCCCTCTGCGCTATACGGCAGCTGTTCCTTATAGATCTCCCTCCTCGCTTCACACACACACACATCAACGAAACTGATCTGGCACCCTGGGCAATCGGCCAAACACACACACACACACACACACACACACACACACACACACACACACACACACACACACACACACACACATCACAGCCCAAACCAACGGAACATTCCACTGGGCCAATGTTTAGCTTTAATCCCATAATAAGAGTCTCAGCTGTCCAGGAGAAGAAAGAGGACTTTCCGCTGCAGAAGTCAGACACTTCAGTCTTCTGTGCTCCTCTTTTTCATTCTACCTTTTCTTCTCCTCTCTTTGTTTTAGTTTGGAGCATGTGATCTGGTCCTCTTGGGTTTGGCTGTTGTGCTTTTGTCTCTGTCTTGCTCTTTCGTTTACCTCTCGTTTGGAGGGACTTACAGATAGCCATGGATTTGTTCAGGACCACACACAGATGTGGATGGTAATATGGGATCATAGTGGCATTTATCATATAGGTCTGGCTGTTTGAATAGTCTGCTTGAAGTACAGTAATGAAGGGTACGTTTACATGTGCACTGAAGGGCTGTTCTAACCGTTGTATCGTACATGTATATCCTTCAAACCAATTACAACCTCCAAATCATCTTGGCTGAGCGTTTGCCTTAGATTAGTAATACCTAAGTGTTCTTTGCACATTTAGCACAAATTTTTATGAGTATGAGTTTTGTGAGTTTCGTCATGCCCAAAAATTTTGCTCAGTTGGTCCAATGTGTGGTAAAGACACAATATGTGAATTGTTTTCATTAAAATGTCCAACAACCACGGGAACAGTGTTATATATTTTGCTGATTTATGCACTTTCATTATCCCAAATTTTCTGAAGAATGTTCAAATCTAGAGAAATAAGCAATTTTAAGTCCTGTGTGGCCATGTTGATGACATCATACACCCTTCGATTTCCAGTTTGGTTTTATAGAAAACAGGGAAAAAGGCCAAAGATGCTTTCCTAGGTTGTGCATTTAATTGCACTGCATAAAGCAGCATTAGAGCAGAACCCTAAAATGTATTTAGTATGAATAAACCCCTCATCCAGAGGAACCAGAAGGTGGGCTATGGCATAATTAAAGCTCTGCTGCTTTCATGATGGGTTGAGCTTGTCGTCTCTCATTGTCGTCTCTCAATTGCTTCTGTGGTCTCGTTTCGCTTCTTAGTCTTATTTTGCTTCATACTACCATGATAATAAGTCTTTAATATCTTGGATCATCCATGAACATGATTTCTGCAGGAGCCCTGTAGGAAGTAATGAAGATGACAACTTCCATGATTCCTCATTTAGTCATGGCGACATCAAACTACTCCTTTGTTTGTCGTGAATACACACCCTCTAGGAGTGAAAATTGCATACTGTGCTTTTTAATATGTTGCTAAACATTTAAAAATAGTAACAACCCCCCCCCCCCCAAAAAAAAAACACAAAATGAAGTCTACAAGCAGGATTTTGCAGAAAAATGTGGAAACATTGGGTCCACCCAATAAATCCTGAGATTGCGTAGAGAGGAAGGAGAGTTTCACCCCCTCATTAAAGAGCTGTGATATTATCTCGAGCAATTCAAAGCTATTTAACAGTCTTTAATAATAATCTGTCTTTTTCTGTTATGAACTTTTATTTGTCATAAAGTGTTTTGTGCTGCGAGACAAAGTGGCTCAAATTAGACGCCTTTTTGAATTTTGGCGTTTATGAAGTACTCGCATAGTTTCATAATAAGTCAATAACTGTTCTTTTTTTAAACTTGCCTTAAAACATTATTTGTTTGTTTTTTGGGCTTTTGCAGGCTGTGTAAATGGTTATACTGTTTATTTTAAAACATCCATTATACTAGATGCATGTTCAAAAGCATAATAGTACTATGGTAGCATATTCAAAATACAATGTTCATACTACGTTTTATATGTTACTTGTGAAGCACCGTCACCTCACAGCAAGAAGGTCGCTGGTTTGAGTCCCAGCTGGGTCAGTTGGCATTTCTGTGTGGAGTTTGCATACTCTCCCCTTGTTGGCGTGGGTTTCCTCTGGGTGCTCCAGTTTCCCCCACACTCCAAAGACATGCAAGTGAATTAGGTAAACTAAATTGGCTGTAGTTTATGAGTGTATGTGAGAATGCGAGTTGTATGGGTTTCCCAGTAATGGGTTGCGGCTGGAAGGGCATCCGCTGGGTAAAAGTATGCTGGAGTTGTTGGCGGTTCATTCTGCTGTTGTGACCCCTGATAAAAATGGGACCAAGACGAAGAAAATTTGGCTTAGTCCGGCCTAAATACTTGTGAATGGCATTGTGTATGACAATAAAACTTTATTAAACTCTAATTCAACATCTGTTTACCAAAGAGCACTTATACTCTTATACTCTCATCTGGAGTAATTTTAAAAATAGTGTTTGTATGAATGAGCAATAGTGCAGTCGTGTAGTGCAGAAAGAGAGAGAGAGAGGGGATGTGAATGAACCAGGTACACCTCCAGCTCTGCCTGAAGATATGACTCCATCAATAGTGAGTCTGGAGATTAACATCACACACCTGTGCAGATAGCAAACACAGGCATCCTATTGTGTCATCATAAACCTGCATTAAATGATATATACATGTGCCAAATGCGTTTACAGTAGCTCTTAGTAGAAGAGATGCAGTTCATTTTTGGATTCCCCAAAGTGTGTGCTTTAGATCCGTTTCCTACTGTTTTGGTGTACACATTCGTCCAGGTGGTGAAGGATTTAAAGGCATAGTTCATCCAAAAATAAAGATTTTCTCACTCTCAAGTGGTTTCAAACCTTTGCGGTTTTTATTTCTGTTGATCACAAAAGAAGATATTTTGAAGAAAGCTAGTAACGTGACGTCAATAGTAGGAAAAACAAATACTAAGGAAAGTCAGTGTTTACAGATTTTAATTATTTAATTTTTTTTTCTTTTGTTTAACAGAAAACAGAAACTCTAAAGGTTTGAAAAAAGTAAAGGGTGATTAAATTATAACAGAATTTTTTTGACCGGAAATTAGAGAAGAATTCAACCTCGGATGGACTCTTCAACTCTATGTACCCTAGATTCTTCTGTTATAATCCACAGTTGCACACAATCTCTGACACTCTCTGTCGATGCTAAACCGAAACATCAGAAATCTATAAAGTGCGACGGGACATTTTCCAGTGTCACAGCGGACTGTTATCTCTTTGATTAAAGTCATTGCTTTAGTGCACGGGTGGCTGGAGATTAAAGGAGTTTGGTTGTGTTTAAAACTGGAAATCCAATCGTGAGAGCTTTGGCTTTGTAGCATGGTGAGTGTGAAAGTGCAGGTTATGTCTTGTGTTTTGCCTTGCTGATAAAAGGAGTTGATGGGTTGGGTCAGGGATCGGCCATTTAAAAATTAGTTAATTAGAAATCCTCTAATTGCACAGTGCTGATCTTTATCGTAAAGACAAGGAGATTAATTTGCAGCTATAGTGACAAAATTGATTGTGCTTAAACCTAATTTAAGAGATTTTATCTTATCTGGTGGCAGTAAATGGTATTGCAGTTAATATTTTTCAAACTTCCATTATCTTTCTTTGGATTGTCAATCAGATAGTTTCACCCCCAAACACACGTTGAGCCAGTGTTGTCCCACTCAAATGCTCAGACACACAGAAAAGAGCCACAGTGTTAGAGCTATTGTTGTTTTACTATTAATTGCATTATATTATTTTATTAGCATATATCTTCATTTTTCATTTTAATGATAGTCTAATTGTTATTGTCTGGCAACAGAGATGAGGATTCACGTGCAGTTTATTAACAAGAAAATTCAGGCAGGCAATGGTCAAAAACAGGAGCATAAGGGTAACCCAAAGTGTGTAGTCAGAAACAGGCAAATGGTCAGGAGAGGCAGCAAAGAATCTAAATGGTAAACAAGACAATGATCGAAAACACAGCAAGACAAACAGGGAAAAACACTTTGTAATGTTTGATGGAGAAACAAGACTCAGCAATGTGAACGTGAGGTGTGTATATATAGTCCATGTAAACAGTGAAGATGAGCTACAACTCTGTGTGTGTGTGTCAATGTCCGGATTATTGTCAGCTGTGGCAGGAATTGATGAGTGCAAAGTGTTCTGTGAGTTAAAGTTCGGTTCAGTGGCCGAATTGTAGTTCTCCAGCAATCTGCAACTGCTCGATCGCTGGTTATCATAACAATTATGATATTTTATTTTAATATTTAGTCTGTTTATTTTTTAAGTTGTAGTTTTCTGCCAAACTTTTAGTGCCTGCATTTATTTTATCTCATAGCCATAGCAACTTTTTCAATTTTCATGTATTGTTAATATTTTATTTCAGTGTTAATGTTTTATTCTTCTTTTTCATCTGTTTGTTTTTGTGTAGTATTACAGCTAATGCTTAAAGGTGATATTGCATATTACTGTTATCTATTCATTTGTAATTCCCTTTGCGTAAAAACCATAAGTATATATATATATGTATATATATATATATATATATATATAATTTTCTTTTTTTTTTTTTTTTTAGAAATCATCCTGCATACAGTATTTTATTAAAAATCCAAATTATCCAAGTTAACTACAAAACTGTTTCAACAGTACAAAGAAGTAATTCAAATGTAAATACAGTGTTGCATCAGAATAAATGTCTTTGCCATAATCTATATTGTTTTCGTCTGTAATTAAGGAGAATCCTGAGAGTCCTCGGGAAGCTCATATTATACAATTATAATACTTAAAATGATATAATTAGTTAAATGAAATGCTCCCTTTAATTATTATTTTATTCCTGTTTATAATTATTGCTGCTCCTTTGAAGTGAACTTGAATGGCAAGAAATGTTTCGCAGCATATTGTTCCTGTCTCTCTGTTTCTGGTGAGAATATGTTTCTAGCGCGCAGGAAATAAACACGCAATAATTTCCCCTCTATTTAGCAAACTGTTGTCTGTCATGCGTTAATGGTTTGCTTCCCACCAAACTTAACTGACCGTGTTAATGGATTACTAGGCACTGAGTTAGACAGAGTCAGTCAGACGGGCTCTGGGGGTCCAGAAGGTCAGCCAGGACACCCCTGTCTGTCATGCCGTGTGAAGCTAAAAGGTCTGAGCCATGTGGTTTGCTCTTAGAACGCTCAAATATACTCCAAAATGAACCACAACGAATTAGTAGAATATGCAAATGCTCTAATCACTAAAATGGCATGTTTTCATTTTGTGTGCTCTTTTGATCCATTCAATTATTTCAAATTATTCAGTTAAGCTTTTTTTACTTTGACACCAATTTTTAATATCTAAATTGAAATAAGATGTTGATATTATTGCCCACCACTTATCATTTTTAAAACTGATTTTGAAAATTGACTCATATAACTGATTTAGGATTGTTACCATAATTAAGCAGCTTCGGGCTGCACAATATATTTAGCAAAATCATTGTTATCGCGACAATAGTATATGCAATATACTGTACATATCACAGATATGTGATAAATTACATTTATTTGATGCATTGGTTATTTATCTACATTTAAACAATCAGATGGGGCCTTGCTATCTTTATCCCCACTTTCCCAATAGTTGCTGTTCTGCTATTGGCTGGAGCAGCCCAAAGATGAACACAGAGCTGAAAAGAAATACTTATGGCTGGAGTCGAGACGAGAGAGGAAAATGCCCAGCAGGCACAGGATGTCAACATGACGTCAGATTTGCGTTGTACCCCAATGTCGTGGGACATTGTATTTTGTTTGAAAATGAAAATCGGGTTGACATCAGAACCCAACCTCAGGTCAACGTCTAGCGTCGGACAGATGTTGCATTTTGGTTACTTTCCAACGCAACCTAAAAACAACACAATATCAACGTCTAATTATGTTACATCTTGACGTTACCACTATGACTTCTATTAGATGTTGGATTTTGGTTGCCATACCTGACGAATAAATGCCAGTATTTGACGTCAATATGACGTTTTTGGTCACTTTCCAACACAACCTAAAATTAACAAAATATCGACATGTTCTCATCGTTATTGGATGTCAAAAAAACATTGTCCTTAGATGCTTGCGACATAATTCTAACCTAATATCAATGTCTTATGACATTGTGTGTCTGCTGGGTGACAACAGACAATCAGAGTCAGAATATCTGCTGAGGTTTTCACTCATTCATAGTGTTTTAAAGACTAAATGTTTGCCCCCTTATACAGTTTTTTTTGTCTGAATTATAATTGATTCATCTAAAAAGTATCCTTTACCTGTTTATTGTAACATCTTTAAGTAAATAAGTGATTTAAAAACATAGCTAATAAAAAATATTTTTCTAGGGAAATGTTATATGGTAAGAAATATCTGCATCCCATCACTGAACAACAATATTGCATATTTTTCCAGAATCGTGCAGCCCTAAAGCAGCTCCACTCTACTGACAGCGAGAAGTTTATCAACACACACTTAATCCAGTAATAAAGTATCCCTGTAATAGACAATCTAGTGTGAACAAGAAGGCTAAAGAAAGAGCGTTATTATGGGGAAAGCCCACTGTTCAATAAATCAATAAGTGAAAGAGAGACTCTGTAGTCGCAGCCCCTGAAGCAGAGCTATTAGAACATCTTCAAAGCACACAGCTAATAAGAGCTTAGCAACTGATAACACCGGCGACACACAGACCGCTCTATTTCTGTAATCTAACACCCTCAACTTCATACACACACATGCATGTATCTGTGTTTGGAGGTCACGCAGCCAGGCCTCTATTGCTAGTAGAAATTCCTGCGCTTTACTCTGTTTACTTCTTATCGAAAAAGTAAACGCGTGCATTGATTTTTCCGATGCCGTCGAGGTGAAAAGGGTTCGAAGCTTCTCTTGTCTTTGTTTTACGATTGTCTGATTCTGACATCGAAGGTCAAAGGTCGCCCGGCTCCTCCTGTGCTCCGTGTCACACTGATTCTGAGAGTGCATGCATTCATACATGCCTGTCGCAACACACTTTTGAAGCTGTCACTTTCTCACACAGTGGGACACACTTACTTGTTCGCATCCTCGATTGCACACACACAAAGCAAGAACCACAAAAAAGTTTTTGTCTGCATTGCTTTGGCAGAGTTTCTAGGTCTTTCCAATTAAGGACTGGATATCAGTGACTGATGCAGATTCATTATGATGTGTTTAAAGTATAATACTAATAATAATAGGGATAAATCTGCTAATTATTATTTTGGAACTACTAGTTGCACAACTAGCTATTTTTTGTTCATTTCAAAATATTACTTGTTTTTAGTGGGCTCAAACTTAAAAATATTATAATATTAGCCAGATTTGGATTTATTAGTCCAGTCAACATTTTTCTAGATTTCAATCATTCATTTTTCTTCGGCTTAGTCCCTTTATTCATCAAGGGTCACCACAGCGGAATGAACTGCCAACTTATCCAGCATATGTTTTACACAGCGGATGCCCTTTCAGCTGCAACCCAGTACTGGGAAACATCCATACACACTCATTCACACACATACACTACACTACAGCCAATTTAGTTTATTTAATTCACCTATAGCGCATGCCTTTGGACTGTGGGGGAAACCGGAGCACCCGGAGGAAACCCACGCTAACACGGGGAGAACATGCAAACTCCACACAGAAATGCCAACTGACCCAGCCCTTACTCGAACCAGCGAACTTCTTGCTGTGAAGCGACAGTGCTAACCACTGAGCCACTGTGTCGCCTTGTCTAGATTTTAAAAAGCTTAATATTTGTATAGTATATTTAGCTGATTTAAGACGATCTGTCTTCATAACTAAGCCCAACAAGACTATTTGTTAGATTTTCAACATTTTTATTATTTTACATTTTTACAGTGTATTTTTTTTTTCATTCTTTTCATAAAATTTTTTCTTAAATTTTTTACTTTCAGTGTAGTTTTCATTCATTCATTTTCTTTTCGGCTTAGTCCCTTTATAAATCTGGAGTCGCCACAGCGGAATGAACCACCAACTTATCCAGCATATGTTTTACACAGCGGATCCCCTTCCAGCTGCAACCCATCACTGGGAAACATCCATACACACTCATTCACACACATACACTATGGACAATGTAGCTTACCCAATTCACCTATAGTGCATGTCTTTGGACTGGGGAAGCCAAAGCACCCAGAGGAAACATGCAAACTCCACACGGAAATGCCAACTGACCCAGCCGAGGCTCGAATCGGCAACCTTCTTGCTGTGAGGCGATCGTGCTACCCACTGTGCCACCGTGACCATTACAGCTTAAGGAGTTAGTTTCACTACATAAAAAAAAGATTTTAAATTATTTGGAAACTGATCTGTACATGTTCTGACGAGTTATAAATGTCATTTTATGTGTATATTTATAGATAAAGTTGTTTGTTATTTGGTAAACCCATGTGAGCTGTGTATCTCAATATGCTTCTTTCATGGTAAAATAAACACTATAATAATAGAATAATTTATTGTAATAAAAATTGCCATTTTGAACTATTCATTAAAACAAAATAACATAACATAACAACATTATAAGCTTTATTTCATAATTGACTCGTTGAATCAAAATATATTGATCAAACATATTTTTGAATCACCAATATTACCAGCTGGTATATTGAATATTATATTGGTTACTTTGAATGTTTTTGATTCACTAAAATATGTTTTTGATTAATGCAAGCTTATTAAATAGACTATATGTTTACTGTATCTTTCATGAAAAAGATCTTTAATAAGAGTCAGACATCGTTGGAAATTATTAAAATAAATTTGTTTGGTTAGTTAGAAAAGCAATGCATTTGTTTAACCCTAAATGCTAATAACATTAGATAAATGTTAGCATGATTTCTTTGCTCTTATTTTATAAAATTCATTCGATAAATTCTAGAGACTTATATTAATAGATCACCAGAATGCCCAGTAGCAGAGACCCAGTTAAAACTGGGACATGCCTACACACACACACACACACACACACACACACACACACGCACACGCACACACGCGCGCACACACACGCGCGCACACACATGCGCGCACACACGCGCACACACGCGCACACACACGCACACACACACACACACACACACACACACACACACACACACACACAC
>CAIGQW010015581.1:10918443-10932014 GCA_903798125.1 Danio choprae | reverse complement strand
GTGTGTGTGTGTGTGTGTGTGTGTGTGTGTGTGTGCGTGTGTGTGTGCGCGCGCGCGTGTGCGTGCGTGTGTGCGTGCGCGTGTGTGTGGTTCACCCCTATATGTGCTATACACTAATTCATTTAGTCTCAGAGCCGAGTGTGTATTTCCCCACCATCTGTAATGTTGTGTTTCATCCTGTTCCTGTCCCTCACCGACACACTTTAGAGATAAAAGCGCTTGCTCTCTCCGTGTTTTATAAAAATGATTATTTAAAACTTGCCCACAGTGCTGTCTGCCTCCATAAAGATTCCTGTGTGATGACATGGCAGAACAAACTTGTAATACAGCCATCGGAGAGGGTGATTGATCGAGCAGCGCTCACCCCAAACCAAACTCTCACATGCTGGATCTGCAGTGACTTGCCAGGGCTGAAAGAGGTATTAGGGTGTGTGTGAGAACCAGAGGAGACGGAAAGAAACGAAGAAGGAGGAAGGAGACTTTGAAGACGGTGAAAAAAAACAAAAAAAACCTGCAGCCAGGTGTAAAGTGGGACCTTTTTTTGTTTCTTTCTTTACTCGTTCTACATTTGAAGATGTGTGTCTTTCTGAACACACACACACACATGCACCCGCTCACCCAGTCTCTCTTGGGTGCTGCTGCCTGCTGTGATTTATGCGTTCTGCATACAATAGCAGCGAGGCTGGAAATAGAGACAGGGCATATTTAATACACTGTTCGACCAGTTCAATGTGACAGTTTGCCCAAAGCACCAAATGATGGAAAATCTTTCGCTTAGTTATCCTCTTGTGCTATTGTTAAAGAGGTAGTTTACCCAACAATGAAAAGTGAGCTATTTTTTAAAACTCTGGTAATATTCTACTTTTTCTCCCGGAACTCTTTAGTTTAAGTATCAATTCCTACTATTTACTACTGGCTTACTAAATGCTTATTATTAAAAATATTGGTTGTTTATTGGTACTTATAAAATATGATCTTATTCTACATCCCTAATCCTACCTAATACCTTAATCCAACTACTATCTTACTAACTCTTAAAAGGTTATTGAGCTAAATTTTTTTGTTAATAGTTTGTTAATAGTAAGAATTGTGCCCCTAAATGTAGTGTGGCGCTTTTTTTTTTTGTTTTTATGTTGTTTTGTGCCGCTTTTTATGTACTACAAAAGAAGATATTGTTAAAAAAATCCACTTATCCGTACAAGGCAGTGAATATTGATTGGTTTTAAAGGATCATTTCACTCAAAAATTTTAATTCTCTTATTAATAACTTACTGTCATATCATTCTTATTCCCTTTGTTCATCTTCGGAACACAAATTAAGATCTTTTAGATGAAATCAGGGAGCTCCCTGATTCTTCATAGATCGCAATGCTCCCTGAGACATTCAAAAGGACAAATTTGACACTGTAAAATTCACTTTGTTCACTTATGTCTTCCACATCAGATTAGTGTGCATTTAATATGGGCAATACAACATTTTCATATTGTGCTGCAGACTCTAATTGTTCTTTTGCTAAAAGAACTAATTAAGTGTTCTTGAAGTGTCGTATTATTACAGTTGAAAGACTGAAGTCACATAGAATGTTTAGATAATGTCTTTGGTTTCTTTTCTGGACTTTGAATATCTCTGGACCATTGCTGACTGTGGAGGATGAGTGAGCTTTCTGATTTGATTTGAAATATTTTAATTTGTGTTCTGATAATGAACAAATGTCTCAGAGGATATGCAATGACATGAGGACGAGTAATTAATGACGATTTTTCATTTTTGAGAGAACAAACCCGTTAAGTTTTCTTTTTTAATTTTTATATATCTGTTATATTATGATCTACAACAGGAAGTTATCTGCTGTCATTCTGACTGTTTTTCATCAACTGTAGTTCCAGTGAAGGTACTGTGCTTTTTAGGGGGAATTCTATAGTCCTTGCGTTTCATGTTTTGTTAGTCTTGATTTATCAAAGGGACACTTTCGTTATTTTTCTGTCCACTATGTCGCTAAAAGAGAGGTGCTAATAGAGTAAAGAGTAATGTTATTATGTAATGATACTGTAGGGTGAGTAAATTACTCCATATTCATTTTGGGGTGACTAAGAATTAGGGGTGTAATAATATATTGTGATTCCAATTGAAAAGAAAAAAACGAAGACATATTCAGAAAGCAAGGGAAAAAGCAGAGAGGATTATAGTGGGAGGATAGACAGAATTCAAAGAAGGAATGATATAGAGGAATAATGGAAAGCAAGGAAAAAGCAGGTAGAAAGTATGGAAGGAAGGTAGAGAGAAAATGGAAATAAAGAAGTCAGGTAATCAGACAAAAATCTGAAAAGAAGACAGACGAACTGATGAAAAGTTAAAAAGGAAGACATAAACAGATAGTAAAGAAGTAATGGATGACGGACGAAAAACGCTGACAGACAAACGGGAAAAGTTTCAGCACATTTGAAAGAATTCCATTTGCTCAAGGTTTGCTGCTTGGTTTTTATTCAGGTTTGTTGAAAGTTTGGCAGTGTATGTGTCTATTATAATCCATATTTGAATGATTGATGATTTTTGGGCTGCATCTCTTGCTTGTAAAGAGTTACTGATTGAAAGAAACCTGAAAAGAGTTGAACTCAAATCATTCTTCAAATACCGGCCTGTCATAAAACCACAGACTCTCACAGACAACACTGATCTCTGAGTAAAACTGCACTCTATGACCCAGAGTTCACAAATTCAGCATTAAGCATTTGGCTCCCTGTCAGTTCACAAGAATGAATTGGATTCAAACTGTCCATAGCTCAAGGTAATTTGAATCAGTATTTCCATCTGAAGACAGACATAAATGACATGTACAACAAATTCTGTTGTTAGGAGAATTGCTTACACAACCAGTTACTCAAAAACAACTTAGGGATAGCTCATCTAAAAATGGCTGCTGGTCGCTGGCACCCATTGATTTCCATAGTTGGAAAACCGCTATGGAAGTCAATGGGTGCCAGCTATCAGCATTTTTCAAATATCTTTTTTGTGTTCAACAGAAGAAAGAAACTCAAATAGGTTTTGAATAATTGATGGGTGAGTAAATGATTGCAGAATTTTTATTTTTGGGTGAACTATCCCTTCAAAGTGTCCACTGAATGCCCCATTCATGTTGCTGGCTCCAAATCGAAGACCTTATGTTATGTAAGATCCGCAAAATGTATTCTTCCATGATGGGCAATAAAGTACAAGTTAATTTTTTAATATAATGATGATATAAATTGTTGCACTCCCAGGACTCCAGCTGCAACATTTTTTGGCATCTCTGTTTTGTAGAGCATGATTTGCTCACAATAGCAGCAGTCAGTACACAAAGAGCTCAATGAACGAGTGCTGAGAGAGCTGAATCACAAATCAGATTTCCTCTGTGGATATTGAGTAATAGTGCTGGCCACGAGCGATTCTACGACCGAGTCAGACGAAAGCTTTGTTCACACTGCCAGTGCAAATCTAATTTCTGTCGCGCGTTCAATTCAAACCTCATTATTTATAGTCTGAATAGCAGAAAAACACACGGAATCTGATTTTTACAGAGCTTGCAGTGCAATACTGTATTGATTCATCAAATGTCCTTTTTTCTTCCAAAGATTTCACCCATTCATGTAGCTTAAATGACTCAATGTTCAGCGTTAACCTTAAGGCAGGGACACACAGGGCCAACAGTCCACCATTAGCCAACATCGGGATGTCATTGAGCCTCGGACAGCTATGTTTTTGTGAGGTTTTGCATTATTAGGACAAGTCAGACCCCATTGGGAGTTTTTTGGCCAATTGAGCTTGTTAACGTTCATCGGGGAGAGACATCTTTGATTGCCTTTTCTGATTGGATTGGATTTCACTTTTTGAACGGTATATATGTACTATTTTTACCTGCTGATATTCAGGTGATGCGTTTCTTAGTTTCGTTTTTTAGTTTGGAATTTTTTTTTACAGCACACATTGTAGCTCGTATGAAGTCTGCTTTCATTGCCACTATTTCTCTGGAGTATACATGGTGCTTCAGGGTCCTAATATTATGTCATGTGATTTTGAAACTTAACTTATAATACCGTTGAAATGTTTGGTGTTGGTGTGCATTTGTTTAATCAAAAGTTCACTGTAATTGTCAAAATGTTGTGAAGTTTTATATTTTTTCTTGTATGTGTGAATGTATATGTATATATGTTTTGCCAAATAGACTAAATTGCTGAATTGTTCGAAGGCATGATCTTTTAGAAATCATTGTAAAATGTTGCTAATCCTAAAAGAAATGTTACAATTAAAAATAATTTATTTGGAAATGATGCTTAGGTAGTAGCTGCATATTAAGTTGCAATTAATATTCAGTTTGACCTATTTTTTATGGAAAAGTGCTGACATAAAGCGCAACAGTGCTACGAATGTCCAGAGTTCGAGTCCTGACTCATGGACTTTTCCCAATCCAGTCCCCCACTCTTTCAACTTCTGCATATACTGTTGGATTAAAAAGAAAGCAAAAATGGCAAAAAATAAATCTTTAAGAAACATTGAAGAAATCTAAAGGTATGTTTACATGTGCTCAATTCATACAGATCTTCAAAATACCCCAAAATACCATATCACGCATCATACCAGTAGTTGGCGCTTTCACTCTATGTACATGCAGTCCTGTAGTCCACCATTGTTGCCCTGGTTTTTTTCTTTCTTTCTTTTTTGTGTGTACCCTTTAATTTTTAATATTTAATTTTTTTCATTCAAATAATTGTTATTATTTAATTTGTTGTTGGATCGGCCGGCTCCACTTCACACGCACCTCTATCTCTATGATAAGCTGTACTTTTGAAGAAAACACCAGGAACTGAGGTAAAAAAAAAAAAAATAAATAACAATAAAAATGATAATAATAATAATAATAAAATAGATAAATAAATTTGAGAGAGATAGAAAAAAAACAAATAGAACAAATAAAGAAGTATGTAAAGACCTAATTACAATGTGGGAAGATGCTAATAAAATTAATTGTTAGTTTTTTTCTAGTGTTTTTCTTTCTTTATTTTAGGATATTTAATTAGATTTATTATTATACACAGTTGCTACCTCCCCCTGACCCCATTTACCCCCTTCCCTCTTGTTTATGTACTGATGAAGGTGTTGTTGGGGAATGGCTTCAGGCAAAAAGGATCTTCAATGTAAATGTATTCTGTTAATAGGTTTTTCCAGGATGAAATGTGAATGGTATTTCTTGATTTCCAATTCATGGGAATAGTTTTCTTGGCGATAGTTAGGACCACCAGTAGTAATTGACCATTTGAATTGTTTATATCTATTGTGGATATGTCACCTAATATGCAGAGGGAGGGAGACAGTGAGATGTGACATACCATAAAGTTGGAGAGTGAGTCAGTAACCTTTTCCCAAAATGTTTTAATTGAAGTGCAATGCCATAAGGCGTAAAGGGAAGTGTCTGGGGTGTTTTGTGTGCAATGTGAACATGTCTCTGAAGTAAAACCCATTTTAAATAATTTCAGCCCAGTTAGATGAGATCTGTGAAGTACTTTACTGTATAAGTTGTAAGTTAGCATTTTTAGTCATGGACTACACGTTATTGCAAATTTGAGTCCAGAATGCAGCATTGGGAGTAATGGATAAGTCTGATTCCCATTTAGCGGTTGATAAAACTAATGCGTTGTCTGATTTTGATATCATTTTGTATATTTGGGAGAGTAATTTTTTGAAAGAAGACATATTAATAAATTCTGAGATTTGAGGGGTAAGATCTAGATTGATTGATTGATTAATTAAGTAATTTTGATTTAATTGACGATTTGATTTGTAAATATTCCAAGAAGCAATTACTCCCAATGCTGTATGACTGGGCTATATGGGAAAATGGTGCCAGGTTATTATTATTAAAGATATGCTGAAGTTGTGTGATTCCTTTATCTGCCCATGTGCGAACGTTGAGTGGCTTTTTGTTAGCTAAAAAATCAGGGTTGTTCCAAATTGGGGTGTAATTAGATGGTGGAAGTGGGGAATTTGTAATCTGATGGAATTTCCACCAGGCTGTCAGAGTTGCTTCTATTGTCAGCATTTTAAAACAGTGATGTTTTTTGATTGTTTGACTGTGAGAAGGTAATTCTGAAATGTTAATGTGTTTGCAGATTGATTGTTCAGTATCTTGCCATGTGTATTCTGGTGAGTTAGGTTGAATCCATTTCTGTATGTTTTGGAGTTGATTTGCCAGAAAATAGTTGTAGAAATGTGGTGCTTCTAATCCTCATTGTGATTTTTTGTTTCTGTAGGGTTGTCAATTTAATTCTTGGGGTCTTATTTTTCCAGTAGAATTTTGTGATAATTGAATCTAGAGATTTGAACCAGGTACGTGTGGGTTGTGTTGGAATCATTGAAAATAAATAGTTCATTTTTGGGAGTATGGACATTTTAGTTACTGATATTCTGCCCATAATGGATAGTGGTAGGTTCATCCAACGTTGAAGTTGAACGTTGATCGTCATCTATTTTTTTAAGTAATGAAGTATAGGGCAAACAACTCTGACAGCCTGGCAGAAACATTGATACCCTATAATCAATCGCACTCGTACACAGCACCTTATAACAATTTACAGTGCAATACTTTCTCAGACGCACTCGTACAGCACCTTATAACAATTTACAGTGCAATACTGTAAAAAGTTTGTTGTGTTTTTCATATTTATTTCGTGTTGTCACTGTTCACTTTATGTACACTGGAAGCTTCTGTAGCCAAAACAAATTCCTTGTGTGTGTAAGCACACTTGGCAATAAAACCCATTCTGATTCTGATTCTTCTATAATAATATATCGTCAGCGTAAAAACTTATTTTATGGTGTATGTTTAATGTTTGAATAGCTTTGATGTAGTTGTTTTGACGGATAGCTGCTGCAAGTGGTTCAATGAATATGGTGAATAGAGATGGAGAGAGTGGGCATCCTTGTCTAGTTCCCCAGTGTAGAGTGAAGCTGCGTGATGTTAGTCCGTTAGTAATGACGGTACCTGAGGGTGATGTGTAGAGAATTTTAATCCAGTTAATAAATGACTCCCCAAAACCAAACCTCTCTAATGTGGAAAACAGGAATTTCCAGTTTACTTTGTCGAAGGCTTTTTCTGCATCGAGAGTGACTATGATAGATTTGTTTTTGTTTATTGATGAGTGGTGTATTAGGTTTACAAGTCTGCGTGTATTGTTTGATGCTTGTCTACCTTTAATGAAACCGGTTTGGTCTGGATGTATTATAGATGGCATGATTTTTTCTATTCTATGGGAAAGAGGTTTAGCTATTATTTTATTTTACGTTAATTAGTGAGATTGGGTGTGGAGTTTGCATGTTCTCCCTGTGTTCGCGTGGGTTTCATCCGGGTGCTCCGGGTGCTCCGGTGCTCCGGTTTCCCCCACAAGTCCAAAGACATGCGGTACAGGTGAATTGGGTAAACTAAATTGTCCGTAGTGTATGAGTGTGAATGGGTGTGTATGGATGTTTCCCAGAGATGGGTTGCAGCTGGAAGGGCATCCGCTGCATAAAACATATGCTGGATATGTTGGTGGTTCATTCCGCTGTGGCGACCCCAGATTAATAAAGGGACTAAGCTGAAATGAAAATGAATGAATGAATAGTGAGATTGGACGATAGCTTGGTAATGTTGGGTCTTTATTGGGTTTGAGAAGAAGTGCAATTATGGCTATGTTCATGGTGTCTGGAAGTTTTGATTTTTGTTTTGATTCATGTATTAAACGGATGAAGAGTGGTGATAACTCAGCAGGGAATCCATCAGGACCTGGTGATTTATTGTTGGGCATGAGTTTAAGAGTATTTATTTGCTGTTCGTTTAGTTGAGGTAAGTTGATATTGCTTAGAAATGAATTTATGTCATCCTAAAATGGATTTTTTTCCGGGGAATATAATTTACTTTTGAATTTTTTTATTTAATTCTCCTGGCGGATTGATGGGTTTCCCTGCTGAGTCCTTAATGACTGACATTGTTGTTTTTTCTTTATTGTGTTTGATTTGATTAGCCAGATATTTACCAGATTTGTTACTATGATGAAAGTGTTCTTGTCATAGTCTATGTATAAGGAATTGAGTGTGTGCATTATTTATGTTAATGTCTTCTAGTTCTTTAATTTTCTGTTTCAATTCAGCTTGCTGTTCTTTCTCTTTCTTTTTTTTTTGTGAACGAAGTATGAAATTATTTTTCCTCTTAATACTGAACACAGAAGAGATGGGGATGTTTCAGGGGAGTCATTTATCTCTAGAAAGCAAGCCCACTCTCTTTTAAAATAACTGTCAAAATCGTGGTCCTGGTTTTCAAATACTTTCACATACACACATACTAAGCAAGTAATATGCATAATGTCCCCATATACACAGTTCTTACACAGAGATGATAATGGTATCATCAAAAAAACGTTTACATTTTTTGTGGCACTCAATAAGTGGTTGTTGTGTAGATAAAAAGTCAAAATGCATTAGCATGTTTTTAATTAAATTTGTTTAGTTGACTAATTGTACCTTTAGTCAGTGAGTGTCTGGGTTTCTTTGACTTTGAGGAACATGAAAGTCGAAAAGC
This sequence comes from Danio choprae, assembly GCA_903798125.1. NCBI lineage: Eukaryota > Metazoa > Chordata > Actinopteri > Cypriniformes > Danionidae > Danio > Danio choprae. The sequence goes on along the minus strand of CAIGQW010015581.1, from coordinate 10,923,429 downwards.
ATCCAGTATTGTTGCAACTGACAGATAAACACTTATATATGATTGTTACTAACTATGTTTCTATTATGAGATGTGAATTAGACTTATGCGCAAAACTGGAATATCACAAAAAAGGTTTGCTAATTAATTACCGTTTCCATCCAGTGAGTCAAAGAGAACAAAATATCACTTCCTGATGAAAGAAGAAAATGCGATTTAGAGAAGCCACAGTGTTTTTTTCCCTATATAATAAATTACTTGCACCATCAGAAGATAAGTACTGAATATACGGTGACTTTAGGAAGTGAGATTCTTCTCTTTGGGAGCACAGCCACTCAAGACAGTTCTGGAAGGTAATAATACCGAACCACTTTGATGATGGACTTTGGCTAAGGCATTTTAGAATGACCCTAACAACAATGTGGTTGGTCCGCTGCTTTGTCCATTAATGTTTCAACAAAATGTTTTAAAATGTTTCATCTTAATGCACTTTGGCATTTCAATTAATCACTTTTTATGCGATATTACAAAACGCACGTAAAAATAGGTAGATGGAAACATAGCTGGCTGTCTGCGCTTAAAAATCTGTATGATCTGTTGTTTGATAAATCCAATGAGAGCAAGTTAGAGTAGTGCACAAATGAACTACTTTTAACAGCCAACCACACCATTTATCCCACCAGCGTGCAATTCTTGTGAAAATAACCGGCTGCATAAATTCACACTTATTTGCAAGTTTTGCTGATTATATAAGCACAAAAATCTGTAATTACTCCACTTATCTAAATGATCATTCTCTATATGGCTTCTAGTTTTTTCCAACAATGAATGCGAGCGCTTTCATGGCATTTGTGTATTATTCAATCAGGCCTCCATATGCAGTCATTTAGGAGCCATTGAGTCTGATGTATTGACTGCTGGCCGCTTTAGCTGCCTGTACACATTGAATAGGTCTGCTGGACACTGAATGCATTTATAATGGGGCTCTGGGTGCGTGAACAAAGATGCTCACTCTGTCTCCATTGCCTATATCTTTGCAATTACAACATTACAGTAATAATGTTAGCAGCTCTAAGCGTGGAAACACAATGGGGGAGAGAGCAGTTACAGGATGTAAATGGTCATTTCAGCACTTCAGTAAAGATTGAGCTTAAAACTGAATTACACACACTGAGGGTGTTGTTTATTAGTGAGGAATTTAATTGTTTTAGCACCCAGTTCACTAATAAAGTGACTCTTTAAAATGCTGAAAAGCACACTAATGTTCAAAATTTGGGTAATTTTGTTAAACTTTTATTTAGAAGGGATACATGAAATGTAAAAGAATTTTTCTAATATATTGTTATGTATCTATGGGCGAACCGTTACTTTAAAACTTGAGCAATGGCTACTGAAAATTCAGCTTTTGCTTCACAGTAATAAATTATATTTTATGAAATATTAAAATGGAAAGCAGTTATTTACAAATAGCAATAGCATTTATTAATATTATAATTGTTCTACTGTGTTGATCAAATAAATGCAATCTTGGTGAGGACAGCAACTAATAGCAAACGTATAACCAAACTTTTGTATTAATGTCCAATTGTTATGAATATATGTCTAATTGTATTGTTCGTTTAAATTATTATCTTTTTTTATATCATCATTTGATTTTTTTTGGTAATTACCGGCTCCTCTAAAATGTACATTGAGTTCAATTGAATGCTTAACATGCTTAACATGTTCTAGTAAAGTCCAGATTTCAGAGGTTAGTTCAGTTCAGTTCAGTGTGGTTTAAGTTTCACTGCTGAAAGTTCAAACACTGAAGAGCAAATCCACTGAAACGCAGTGGCGAGGAAAAAAACTTCACCAATTGATGAAGTGAAGGGAAAAAAAACCTCGAGAGAAACCAGGCTCTGTTGGGCACGATCATTTTTTCTTCTGGCCAAACTCCCTGTATGGAGCTGCAGTCTAGGCGCTGGAGGCTGGGGAAGCTGGATGTCCATCATGGAAGCTGCAGGTGTGGTAGGGCACCGGTGGGAGGTCAGGCTGGCCCACAGGATCAAGCGTAGACTTGTTTGTCACTGTGGCCTTTCAGGAATCAGTCTCATGCACTCCATTCATCCATGACCACCACAGCATCAGCTCGGGATACGGCCTGGTCCAGGATACCTTTGGATCATCTCTTCACAGGTCTAGGATCGCATCAATGGCGCTGCATAGTCTGTAGGGGCCTCGGGATGAGTATCCCCAGGTGGAAATAGAAAGTAAAGAAAATATTTAGCGTAGCTGCTGTATTTAAACCATATGTAAAAAAGAAAAGAAAAAAAAAGGTTTGTTATAGATGAAAATAGCAGTTATATAAACAAACATGTAAAACATATGAGAGTTTCTAACACAATGTCTGGTGTATTAAGACAGGAGGAGTGTGTTCTACAGGTGGTTGTCAAGCCAGCTCATCTGTGTGGAGCACACATGCATCATACCGTTATGCGATGCATTGAGTGTATGCTTTACTAAAAAGATAGGTCTTTAATCTAGTTTTAAACTGAGAGAGTGTGTCTGAGCCTCGGACATTATCAGGAAGGCTATTCCAGAGTTTAGGAGCCATAAATGAGAAGGTTCGACCTCCTTTACTCCACTTTGTCAGGTTGAAGATTTTCCAGGAAGATTTCTGTTTTTTTTTCTTTTTCTGATTTCTGACTAACTTTTCAATTTACAAAAATGCCTGTGTACTTGTGGACATGGCCTTAGATGAACTATAATAAAACACATTAAATCTCTCAAAATCTCAGCTTATCAGGAACATTAAACAACTACGCTATCAAGAGCTTTACTTATTACTAACCTGATTTTCTTAATTTCTGTCAGATTTCTACAAATGTTTTGAGATTTACTGAAAGTACTTATTTATTTAGACATCATTAACGTGGAGAACAGTATTTGCTTTAATTTTGCTCTTTGACTCTTGATTTTTGTTTATATTGTAATATAAAAAATCTACATTATTAGCCCCCTTTTTTTTATTGTCTACAGAACTAACCATTGTTGTCCAATGACTTGACTAAATAACCTAACTTATAACCTAACCTAAGCCTTTAAATTGCACTTTAAGCTGAATACAAGCATCCTGCAAAATTACCAGTAAAATATTAAGTACTGTGATCATAGCAAAGACAAAAGACATTAGTTATTTAAACTATTATGTTGAAAATGTGTTGAAATATTTATTATTTTCCAAATAATTAGCAGGAGTGCTGATTTAATCAGTGAAAACACAAAACAATTGCTGCAGTTATTTACTTTTGGGATCAGTGATTGTGGGAGTAGTTTGTGTGTAAGTGACATTCAGCGTGGGTCACCGTGGAAAGGAGATCCATGGAAAATGTCCCGACACAGTCTTTTTTTTTTTTTTTTTTTTACACAGTGAGCGAGAGAGAGAGAGAGCATGAGCTGACTAAAGCAAAAGTGCAGAAACACACATGCAGCCTCGATTCTGCTGACACTTCGGCTTCTGGGATGTTGGTTGCTCTGACAAAAAAAAAAAAAACAGTACTGGGTAAACTGCATCTCTATAGACACACAGACGCTGGTGCATAGAATGACCTCTAAATGCTTGCTCCATGTAGCTCTATAAATTCACATACTCACAAAGTTCATACTTTCTTTGCACATTTTCTTCGTATGGAAGAGAGAGTGTGTTGTTAAAGTGCGACATTGCTTCCTCAAGCAGCTTCATTTCTTTGATTAAAGGCCTCTAATTTTTTTCCATTTAAAAATATTTCAGGATCTTGTAAATGGAAAAGCAAGCCAGCCTCAGGGGACTGCAGTGTGAGTGTGTGTGTGTGTGTGTGTGGGGTGATAGAGTTCAGGTGTGTGTTTAATGTATGTGAATGTGTATAGAGTGTGTGTGTGGAGTCTCTTAGATCAGAGGTAGGGGAAGGGCTGAACTTTTGAACCGACTCTCTTCAAATGTAATCTAACTTTTATAAAGACCTTAAGAATTTTGGAAAAACAACAACAACAACAACAAAAAATAAAGAAATAAACAAATGGACGTTTCCATTCCGTTGTCTTGGTCACAAGTTATGTTTTATTCTTTCATGTGCATTTAAATTAACATTTAGTCATTTAGCAGATGTTTTTTTCTAAAGCTACATACAAATGAGGATAATAAAAGCACTTCAAGTCACCAGAGAGCATCTATAACAAATCCATGAAAAGTTGGTTTAGCTTTCTTTTTTCTTTTCTTTCTTTCTTTCTTTCTTTTAGCTGTTTCTGATTTTATTTTAAATGGAGATAAAGTTTTGGTCATTCTGTTTGTGTAATTTGCATTACTTTATAACATCTGTATGTCATTTATTATTATTATAGTTTATTATTTTTTTGATTAATTGTTTGGCCTCTTGGTAGAAAAAAGTTTAGTTAATATATTAGTTTATATTATTTTATTTCAAGTAACAAATTGCTTTCAAATAAGTTTTGTGCTTTTCATTTGGGTAGACTTGAATTATTCTGAACCATGCTTTTTGTTTTTCAAGCTCAATTTATTTTGCTTGAATTTTTTTACTTGTATGTTCTGTATATTATTCATTCATTCATTCATTTTTCTTTTTGGCTTAGTCCCTTTAATAATCTGGGGTCGCCACAGCGGAATGAACCGCCAACTTATCCAGCATATGTTTTACGCAGCGGATGCCCTTCCAGCTGCAACCCATCACTGGGAAACATCCATACACACCCATTCACACACATACACTACGAACAATTTAGCTTACCCAATTCCCCTATAGTGCATGTCTTTGGACTTGTGGGGGAAACCGGAGCACCCGCAGGAAACCCACGCGAACACGGGGAGAACATGCAAACTCCACACAGAAATGCCAACTGACACAGCCGAGGCTCGAACCAGCGACCTTCTTGCTGTGAGGCGATTGTGCTACCCACTGCGCCACCATGCAGCCCTCTGAATATTATGTTATATTATATTATATTATATTATATTATATTATATTATATTATATT
>CAIGQW010015581.1:10886453-10897030 GCA_903798125.1 Danio choprae | reverse complement strand
TTATTATTATTATTATTATTATTATTATTATTATTATTATTATTATTCAACTAATTGATAAACTTATAAAAACAAAAAAAACTTTATAACTTTAAACTTTTTTGTATAATTTTAAAACTTTATAACATATTTAACTTATAACTATATAAAACAGTAAATCAGAGTATTATTTATGTATAAAAGTATACTTAAAAAAATGCAAAAGTCACATACAGAGTTTAATGATCTTTAATTTTTACATTTTAAACCTTAAATGAAAATGAGAGAGCATCGGTGTGTGAGAGAGGCCGAAAAAGTCAATATAGACAATAAAGATACTATTATATGAGTTCTGTGTCCTCCGTTGCATGAGCGGCTGAGACAGAGTTAGCCAATTATGATATGGGGATGGCCATGATGGACGGAGGCCAGTGGGCAAATTTGGCCAGGATGCCAGGGTTAAACCCCTACTCTTTTTCGAAGGACATCCTGGGATTTTTAACGACCACAGAGAAACCACATGGTTAATGTCTCATGAAAAATAGTATAGAGTACCCTTCACTATACTGGGGCGTTAGGACCCTCACAGACCGCAGGTTGAACGCCCCCTGCTGGCCTCACTTACACCACTTCCAGTAGCAACCTAGCTTTCCCATGTGGTCTCCCATCCAGGTACTGACCGGGCGCAGCCCTGCTTAGCTTCAGTGGTTACCTGCTTACCATGTGAGAGTTGCAGAGAGCTAGCTGCCGGCAAATAAATAAATATGTATGTGTTCCTCTAAAAGACCAAGGAACATGATTTTACCCATATTATTAACATTTGGTTTTCACAGAAGTTATTAAACATTAATTTTGACACTTTACTACCTGCGTTTAACATGCCTTCTACGTATATATAATCATTCTTCAATGGGCCATCTCCTCTTTGACCATAATGCATTTGATGGATGAAATTTGATCAAATGGTATTTTGACTAAATACCCTGAAACCCTAAAGAACAGCACATGTGCCCAAGAAATGTTCACACACATCACATGTGTGACCACCATGCAAATCCACACCTCTCTTAAATTTCTCATCCCATAGGTGAAGCCATTCTCTCGTACAGCAACACATATGAGCACATTTTCATGGCTCCATTCTCCAATGTCTCTTGCATTCGTTTTAGACGCCCTTGCCCAGCGCTTGGTATTTGAAGGCCCATCTAAACCTGTTATGTATATAAAATCAGTGTTAAATGCTAGCGACCTAATCTCTGATATTTGCATGAGGCGAGGGTGATAATTGCAGGCTGAAAGCACAATAACGGGACAGTGCGCTCTGCGTTTCCCATATCAATCACCACGAGTGGGGGAGAACCAAGCGGGGCAGCTAGTTAGCGCTGGTCGATTGTTTTCAGGCCCTGACCGCGGCGCTTTTCGGGCAGGCCTGGCGGGGGGTTGGCCGGTCTCTCGCAGACCTGAGCGCAGCCCCCGTGTTCATCCGTCCATTCGGATCTGTCACCCCAGGGCTAACCCAGCCAATGGTTACCCTTTGTCCCTCTCCGCATTCTTCGGGTCCATTGTGTGGGCCAATACCGGTTAGGCTCATCCTTACAATTCCCTTTGTCAGGAGGACCCACAGCACAGACTCCAGAGAGGGGGAAAGAGAGTAAGAGAGAGAGAGCTATCGGACGGAGAGAGAAAGAGAAAAAAGTTGCAATGTGGGAGAATGAAAGGACAGAAGAAAGAAAGGGATGTGATGGGCTGTTTTTTGATGCTCTTTTTCCAAAGACGTGGAGTGGCCGGCATTCACAGTGTCAAGTGTCATCGTCTGATCATGTGGGGAGTCATGAAAGCCGTTCACTTAACTTTGAGGCCCCAAACTGAGTTGATCACATTAAACTTTAAGTGCAAAAGTTCAGCTGTGCTTAAAAACATAATTCATCAAAAAACAAACAAACAAACAAACAAACAAACAAACAAACAAACAAACAAACAAACAAACTTAAAGTAAATGTATAGTGCAACCCCAAAATTAATGTTTAGTGTTAATGGTATGGGTCACCCTACAAAAATACTTTACTCACCCTAATGTCATTCCACACTTGCATGAACCAAGATAGGCATATTTTTAAAATGCAATAATCAACATACTTCAAAGTATCTCCTTTTATGTTCGCTAGAAGAAAAAAGTCCTTTGTGTTGAAAATTGAACGTTGTCCTATCATCCAGAGTTGTGAATGTAAAGGGATAGTTAAAAAGGAACAAAACTTTAATAAACTGGCACCAAATATCATAAGAAAAATAGAACTTGGTCCAATAGGAGAAACCGCTGTTATATATATTTTTTAATATAATAGCATCTACTATGGGGTTGTTAAATGCTTGATTCTGATTGGCTGATGGATGTTTAAAGGTGTGCTTTTGTTTTCATGTAAATGTACAGGTAAAGTAGTTCCAGCTGGTTTTGACCACATTACAGTTCCATAGCACTACATCGAAGGATTTCAGGTTTTTCAAATTACACTTAAAAAAATGATTAATTTGATTTGCTGAATTGTTTTAAGGTACCTGGTTGCAAATGATTTATATTTGCTGAATTTGAACAAACAAATAAATCTGAACATTACTAAATTTAATTTGTTTGTTTAAAATCATCATATACATTGTTTGCAACCAGTTAGCTTAAAAGAAAATTGTAAATCAAATTGTAAATTTATTTATTAAATATTTTATTTTATTGCAAAGCACTTTGGATCAACTATGGTTATGTAAAATTGTGCTCTATAAATAAAATTTGCCTTGCCTAAATCCAATGAATCATTTTTTTCAGTGTACTTTACAGCCTACAACAGACAAAAAATCGAATTAAACAAACACTACAACTATAAAAACACTCGAAAAATGTCACCTCAGGTGTGCATTATGTTCTGATAATTCATTGCCACATACGGCTGCTTGGATGGGTAGATAATTGCTGTATGTCATTATTCTTTTTTTAAGTAACTTGCTTGTTATTTAATTGCTTTTAGTTAGTAGCTCACAGCTTGGCAAACCACACACATTAATTAGCTTTTCTTCCCTACTGAATATCTATAAAGGCCCCTGCTAAAAGGACAGGTCTTGACAAGGACAATTTTAGGCTCATCTTTACAATCTCTTCTGTGCACCATAAATACCAATATTAAGAAAACATGCAAGTGATGAGCAAATTCAGTTCATTTTTGGGTAAATTATCTTTTTAATGGAATAAAACAGTGATTAAGTGTGTCATATCAGTGCTAAATACTACATGTGTGTGCTTTTAAAGCATGGAAACCTAAGTTCTGTGATCCAGCGGGAGGGTGTCTGGAATTTCAGCATCAGCTGAATCAGTGGCAAGCATAACAAGATACTGCCCCTTTTACTCAAAGCAAAACAGGCTTTTATCACCATAGCCATGTTTGAAATATTTAATCTGTTGACTTCTGCTTTATTCCCAGCCAATTCCCAAGTCGTATGATAGGATGGCTTTTGAAGAATGTTATCTGCTGTTATTTTGTAATGTTTGGTCAGTGCTCTGCGCATTCCAATGACATCATTACAGACTCGCGGTATGCAGAAATCCCAGCGGAGGGATAAGTTGTGTTGAATCTGTAAGGTCGCTAATCAAATCAATGTGTAAACAAAGAAAGTGCACACAAACACAAGCACAGAGTTAATCTTACTTTTGTGCTCCGAGTAAACAGCACTTTCTCTTTCACACACTAAGCTGATTGGTTTATTTGGGGTATTAGTTCCCACAGCTCTCTCTGTCATAGCACATATATGTATTTGTTGCTATTTTACCGCATCATGTCTAACTAGCACCATGACATGGTGAATTTCCTCAACACACTGCATAAAAAAACATAAATGTGATTTATTGATTGATTGGTAATTGGTTGATTGATTGGCTGGCTGCATGGTTGACTAGTCCAAGAATGCTCAAGGGTTCATAGCCTCTTGCTGTGCCCTTCAGAACTGTGTGTGTGTTCAGTGAGGGGTCTTCGCTCATTGCATATGAATGAGTTGGGCCTCAGGGGATCTGATGCTTACAGGCTAATCCTCAGTGGTGCTGGAGATACTTAAGGCCACTTTATGACTCTTAAAACACATTGTTATCATCCTGAAGAGATTTATGACGTCTCACTGCTGCATTCCACTTCACTTCACTGTTGTGGAAGGTAAAACCCAGCGAGGACAATAGGACCGACTGAAGAATATGAATGAGTTTATCTCATGGTGTGGCTTGATAGGTAATGAGACTTGCAGATTGCAGATTTTTATTTTCTCTAATTCTTTTAGAATGCCAATGTTTTGGATTGGGGAGTGACAGGAAACTGTGGTTTATTTAAAGAGTACATATGCACTGTCAAAAAATATATCCGTAAATTAGCAGTTTTCCGTATTTTGTGATTCATGTTTTTATTTTTTTATTTTTTTATTTATGCTTTTGAATCACATTATGGGACCTTGATCTTTTTTTCCAACAACTTTTAACCTTGAAACGTTTGAAAAGTGACTTTTATTACAATTGTTACTTGTTTAAAGTGATGTTTTGCCTAGGTTGGTGTTGTATATTACGGTACAAAAAAACCTTTTACAGACTTATTTCTCTCTATATTATTTATTTTACATTATATTATTTCAAACTACTAAAATGTCAATAAATGTCACTTTGTTAAACTGTAGAGTTGAATTTTCAACATCAAAAGTCAACAGAGCAGAGATCAAGGTCCCATAATGCAATGAACAATCGTAAATAAACGGAAAACACTTGTGAATGCACAAAATACGGAAACTGTCAGTTAACAGATTTTTGACAGTGTAGATTTTCTACAGTATAAATCAGAAACATACTGTGCAACCAGAGTAGTCTGATTCATGGACAAATGACTCTTAAAGGCATATTTAACCCAAAATGAAAAATCTGTCATCATTTACCCACCCTTGTTTTAAACCTTTGAGTTTCTTTCTTCTGTTGAACCCAGGAAGATATTTTGAAAAATGTTGGAAACCTATAACCAATTATTTTCATATTATTTGTTTTTCCTTCTATGGAAGTCAATTGTTACAAGTTTTCAGCTTTCTTCAAAATATCTTATTTAGTGTTAACTTACAAAGGTTTGAATCACTTGAGGGTGAGGAAATAGTGAGTACATTTCCCTTTTTGGGTGAACTATCTCTTTAAGAACAGGTATTTTTAGTGAACCAAAAGCACAGTTCGCTAGTGTAATTTAATTCAAAACCAGATGACTCTTACTGACAGTCCTTTATGGTGAATCAGAAACTTACAACAAGTACAATCTGATTTACGAGCAAGTTAATCTTATGAACTTGGTTCGTTTTAGTGAGTCAAAAACAATAGACACTTATAGACACTTTCCTAATCACTCCATGTCTCTTGGAAACACTATGCATTTTACATTGTGCTTCGTTCAGGTGAGTGGGCTTGACAAACCACCTGTAGAAACACTCTTCTCTCTTATGCACCTGACATTTTATCTAAACTCCACCTTACAAGGACTCAATGTTTAATGTTTACTATAAATGTACCACAATCGTGTTGCACTGCTTGCTTCAACCCTAAATACCTCTTGCACAATATTAGACCTTAAATACCTTTTTTTGTACAATATTCTGCACAACATTGTTCAGTCTCATGTAAAAGTACTTGTATAGTCTTATGTGTATAGTTTAAGTATTTTATTCTATTTTATAATATGTTAGTTATGCATAGGTTTTTTTATAATAGCTCTTATGTCCAGTGTTGTGTTTGTATTCATGATTAATCCATCTAGCACTGTTGTCCTGCGAGACACAACATTTCGTTCCTCTGTATGTCCACACATGTAGCAGAATGACAATAAAGCTCGACTTGACTTGACTTGACAATGCCTGGTTCTTCTGAGAAAAACCTTTAAGTGAATTGTTGTAGTCAAAATTACTAGTCATTTCAGGAGTTAAATTCGGAATCAGTCTAATGAATACCTGTTTGAATTCATCTTTCAGTTTGGTGAATGCAACAAATCTAATTGTAGGTTTTCAGAGCTTGTGAATCATGTTGAAATAATTTCTGGATAGCAGTACTGTTATCTGGTGAGTAGTTTCTTTTTTATTTTTAGTATTTTCTGGTGCGGTTTTGGGAAAATATTTGTGAAATAAATAAAATGAGCTATAATGACATCAAGTGGATATCGTATACTTATCTACAAGCAGAAGTATGCTCAGATTATAAAGTATCAGAACACACAAGGGCCAACGAGGAGTTGTGATGATTCTGTGTGGGCCTGCTGGAAGGTCACAGCTCCCAGCAGAGAGGTCAAAGTTGAAATGACACATACAAAAGCAAATGGTGTTCAAGCAAGACGATGATGATTGGGCTCTCTTGACAGCAACCAATGAGCTGGCGCTGCATTTTTTGAAAATTTCAGGAACCTGGAACTTAATACCATTTTTTATAAATTCATATCTACCTTTAAACTGTATCTTAAACGCTTGAACGCTACCATCTTGGATCTCCCAGAAAAGAGCAGAAGCCCGTGAACTCAACACAAAGCTTACGATGACAGTAAAAGTTAAATGGACTCCAAAAGTTTCCAACTAGAGCCATCTGGATCCAGGTCCGCATAACTAAACCAAGTGCACCCCATCTTCCAGGAAATAATGACATGTAGAAGTGCACACATCTCGCCTGTCACCTCTTGACCCTGACATATCCTCGCCCCCCGTCGTGTCGGAGAGAACGCAGTTAAAACATTTGAAAAACGTTTAACCCGCACACCCCGGCCTCTGTTAACTGCGCTACTGCTGCTTTTCATTTACGGCCTCCCCCGTCATCCATCTCCCTCGCTCCCGTTAACCACAGGAAGTCACTCACTTCCTCATTACAGCACATCAAACACTCGCAGCGACCATAAACCCGCCCCATCGTTGCACCAACACATGCCTCCAATTCTGACACACAAATGCCGCTCTCGGTAAATCTCATGTTATAGACACGAGCTCCGTCTAATCCTTGTTTCATAGTCACTTTTTTGTGCCTGAACCGCATCATCAACAGGTACGCGTCAACAAAGCGAGCGAATGATTCAGGGTTAGTGAGCGGAAGTATGGTTTTATGGCTCAAGAGTGAGAGTCTGGGATTAGTTATCGTGTATGATCCACACTCGAGCCGGTCGGAGGTGCTGCTGCATATCAGCGCAATAAACCATGTCATTGATCTCAAGTGGTTTTAATCATGGACCGCAAATCATTTTTCCCCCTTAATGTTTTCACACAAGTTTAAGGTGCTCTACAAATGTGCTCTGCTACTCGAACAGTGAGCCTGTGAAATTAAGGCTTTTGTTAAAAAGTGTTTGGGTCAAGTCTTTTGGAGTGATTCGGTTTATGGAGGTATTCTAGATCAGAAGCATGTAATTAGAGTAAAACCAAACTCAAACTTGCATCTAAAGCTAGAACGATATAACACTTTGAAAGGGTTTTCAAATAACACAACCAGTATAGTTCGAACATGTGACTCTTATGCACTCGGTTCTTTCTAGGGATTTAAAGGAATAGTTCACTCAAAAATGAAAATGACCTAATCATTTACTCTATCTTATGTGGTTTTAAACCTTTATAAGTATCTATCTTTAGTTGAACAACAAAAAATAAATAAATGAAAAGAATGGTTGATGGTACTCATTGACTTCCATGGTAGGAAAAAAAAAATATTATGGAAGTCAATGGGTACCAGCTACCAGCATTTATCAATGTATGAAATAGTTATGACTCTTATGAACTTCATTCATTCATTTTCTTTTCGGCTTAGTCCCTTTATTAATCTGGGGTCGCCACAGCGGAATGAACCGCCAAATTATCCAGCATATGTTTTACCCAGCGGATGCCCTTCCAGCTGCAACCCATCACTGGGAAACATTCATACACACCCATTCACACTCATACACTAAGGACAATTTAGCTTACCCAATTCACCTATAGCGCATGTCTTTGGACTTGTGGGGAAAATCGGAGCACCCAGAGGAAACCAACACAAACACGGGGAGAACATGCAAACTCCACACAGAAATGCCAATTGACCCAGCCAAGGCTCGAACCAGCAACCTTCTTGCTGTGAGGCGATTGTGCTACCCACTGCGCCACCATGCTGCCCCTCTTATGAACTTGATTCTTGTTATTAAATCAATGACATTCAACACAACCAATAGTGAATTCATTCATGCATGACTCCTAATATCTTGATTCTTTTTATTGGGTCAACAACATATAACACAATCAATGTAGTCCAATTTATTCATGTATGACTTTTATGAACTTGATTCTTTTTATTCAATCAACAACATACAAAACAACCAATGTAGTCCAATTTATTAATGAATGACTTTTGAACTTGATACTATTTGTTGAATCAACAGCATACAACACAACCAATGTCCAATCAATTTATGCACGATTCTTATGAACTTGATTCTTTTTATTGAATCAACAGCATACAACACAACCAATATATTCCAATTCATGAATGAATGACTCTTATGAACTTCATACTATTTGTTGAATCAACAGCATGCAACACAACCAATGTCCAATCAATTCATGCACGACTCTTATGAACTTGATTCTTTTTAATGAATTAGCAACATACACCACCACCAATATATTCCAATTCATGAATGAATACAAACCGAAGACTCTTTTTTTAGTGAATCAAAAACACAACCAGTGTAGTCTGATTCATGAACGCAGGACTCTTAATAACTTCATTTTTAGTGAATCAAAATATAAAACCCAATCAGTTTAGTCCCATACATGACACTTATGAACTTTGATCTTTTTGATGAGTCAACAACAACACAACCAATGAAGAGTCCAATTCATGAATACGTGACTTGATTTTTTTTAGTGGTTTAAAAACATAGCAGAATCAATATAGTCCAATTCATGCACAAAGGACTCCAAAGTACAGTTCTAGTGAAGCACTGAAGTTTACGGCACTCTACAAATGTCCCCCGACTTGAACAATGAGTCTGTGAAATTGAGGCATTTGCTGAAAACGGTTTCAGTTCACGATTCAGTTCACAGAGGTATTCAAGATCAGAGAAAACAGCTTTTCAGAAGCATGTAATTAGACTTAAACCAAACTGAATCCTGCATGCAAAGCTCAGACTCGAGAAGCCTTTGAAAGGGTTGCTAATAAAATGCTGCACGCACATTTACATTTATTCATTTAACATCAGCTTTTATCTCGAGTAAAGCGAGGAACAACTTGTACATTTGGATTCAAGACGTGCATCTGAGGCCTCTGCGAATGTGCTGTTTGGTTTTGTTATTTATAGAAACTGACCACCATAAGAGGTTGAATTAATCTCCATTACTTTAATCAAAGGAGTGAAGGGGGTGATTTAGATTTACACAGCATTGCTTTGACTGTTATAGGATTGAACTACTGGCCTTAGAGTTTGGATGCAAATGTAGTCGAGTCGTTGCTAAAGAGAAAGGCCTACAATAAGCACTATGTGGCCTGTGACTGTCATGTGATTAAGATGAATTAACGGGGCATTTGGGGAAGAAGTTGAACAGTAACTTGGGCCAATTAAATGCACGTTAGGCAAATGAATATCTTTGTGTTTGTTGAAACAATCCTTGGGTTCAATGGGTACCTATGGCTATTGATAGACCAACACAAAGGATCCTCAATTCACATTCGTAATGTGAGCAGATGTTGCTTTCTGATCAACACAAACATATGCATACTCTTATACAGGGGTCAAAAACATGACGCTTACTATTTTATTTTCGGTGCTCTTTTCAGTGCAGTTGAAACATTCCCTGAGAACTAAATGCACAACTGCAGGCATGTTTTTGAGTTAAAATAAATTACTTAAATAAAAGGTGATTTATTTTGAAGAAAAATAAATATAGCTACTTTTTAATGAATAAAAATTGTTTAAATTAATCTTTTTAATAACTTGTAACTTAATATTTATTCTTAAACGTCGTTATATTAAAACTGTAAACATTTTGTTAAATTATTGTTATGATATGAATATTCTTAAAATCAAATATACGTTCTATGGTTACATTTGACAGATTTATTATATAGATATTTGATATATACATACACATTTCTGTGCAGTAATTTATGTAAATACAGTTTTGTTAAACATTTCATTTTACATTTCTTATTTATTGCTTTTAAAATGTTGTTGGTGGTGTGTTATTTCTGTATCATTGATATAGTATTACATTTTAGTTAATATTTTTATTTAAATTATATATTAAAATTTCCTGTTTTCCTGATGTTGGTTTTTTTTTTGTAATTTTGTTTTGTAATAATTTATATTCAAATTTTATTATGTCTGATTCATATATTTTGATAAATTTTAAGCTTATTTAGTTTTAAATGTTACCTTGCAAACTGGCACAAATTAAATTAAAATTAAAGTAATATTAATGATTAAAATAAAATATTGACAATAAAATGTATAATTTTCATTGTTTTCAATTCCTTTTAATTACATGTAATACCCATCTATAACACACACGCACACACACACAAACACACACAAACACACACACACACACACACACAC
>CAIGQW010015581.1:10859207-10869723 GCA_903798125.1 Danio choprae | reverse complement strand
GGGGGTTGGACTTTTAAGAAATCATGTTTTACATTGGGTATTGAAGAGAATTGCAAAAATAAATAAAAAACAACTGGTATTCTGTTCTTCTTTTTTGTTGCAAATATACTTTTCATTCATATATACTGTATATGCTTAATAAAAAGGAAATAAAGTACTTAAAAATAAATGAATATCAGAATATAAAAATTACAAATAAAACCTAAAATAAAGCTTGTTATGAGAGATATGAGAGACTGTGAATGTCTGAAATGGGAGGATATAGCATATATAGCACATAAACACACTCAAAAAAATTATTTAAAATGAGTTGAAACGACACAGTTCTTAAGAATTTTTGGGGCAACTTAATTGTTTTATGTTTAATCCACTTGCATTTGTTTTACAGTATATAGCAAATAGCATATAGTTCCTAAATGTAAATAAATAAAATGTAAACAATTTTACAGATCAGAAACCATTATTTTGCAATTTATTATGTTTGATATATTTTCATAATCCTGCTTTATGTGCTCTTTATGGCAGATGTGTTTTGAAAACATCTCAGAATCTGTGCTTTGAACTGTGCCGACTGAACTGCATAACCTCTTCTGAGTCAAACTTCAACACACATATTTAACCATACCATAAACAATCATACACTCACATGGAATGGAGCTGCTGTCTCCAAGTTTATTATAGTACAACATGCTGTCTGAGGCCAGGACACATCAATCAGAGAGGAAGAGAAATATGAAAGAGAACACGTATCCAATATCATATCCATGCATAGGGTGAATATACTTCAAATTCAATCAAATTTGTTTTCGTGGTTTTTTTTTTCTATTCAGGTTTTTATTTACAAATCAACTTTATATTAATCAGGAAACTAATGTGCAGATCATTTTAGATTTATTACATTTTTTACACATTTACTGAATGCATAGTTTATTCAGTGCATTAGGGTATGTCCAGTTTTTGATCAGCTCTGGTTGCCAAATTATTTTTCTCCATAAATGTTTTTCGATTAGGATTATTAATTATTTATTTTTTTAAATAAAACAACATAACCCAAACCAAAAAGCTATGAACAGAGATACGCCATTATATAGTCTGATTTGGAACTAAATAGATACAAATCTGACAAAAAGACAAGACTGTGAACTTAATGGCTTTAATGATAGATAAAAATGAATGATTAAAATAAAAAAAAATAGAACAGTTAAAATATTCAAGTTATTGATTTCACCTATGTACACAATATATTTCAATACATTTAAATTATATTATGATATATAATAGTTGATAATTGGAGATGAACTGCATATCTTAAATTGTATTTTGTTTTATATTTTATGTATGTATTTTAGTACTGAGACACTCAGAGATAATTTTGGAAGCTAAGTTGGAAAGCCAGAAACTAAACGTGGAGAGAAGATCGTAGCTCTGTCTCTAAAGGTCTCTATCATTTATTGACAAATTTTATGTATTTATATATTTTTCCTGGAATTTAAACAATATTTAATGAAGGATGAAACTCTTCAACATAAAATATATTATTCAGAACAAAACCTGAACAAAACATGACAAAGAATATTTGACAAAATGTTAACATTGATGTTAAAAAGAATAAATAAGATACATACAGTGTGTTGTACAGTGGCCAGCTCTATCCATTTACACATGGTTGTGTGTTATTGTCTCAGCTCGAGATTTTGTTTTTGTTTTTTTCCATAACCAGGCGGGATAAGCCATAGGCCAGATGGCACAGTGGGGTCTCCCATAGTTACCTCATCCTGGGGACCAAACATCGCAGACACGCACACATATAACACAGACTGTTACGTAACCAATCAGTCTAGACGGTCCAGTTTATAATCGCAGGTCTCTCTCTCTCTCTCGCTGTCTCTCTGTGTGTACTCCGCCAGACCTTGTTTCTCCTGTACTGCAGTGGCAGAATTCTTATTGTGTTTGTTTATTCTGGACCGGAGAAAATCACTCATTGTGACACATTGGTAGGTGGGGCTTCAGTCAGCTTTTAGGCCATGTGACTGAAGTTAGTAAACACAAACCCGCTGCTCGGTCCAGCAGGATATTAGACGCACAGGTCACGATGCCCTCCTCACAAAAGGCGCCCTCCCTTTCCTTTGCAAGTACACATACACACGCATGCACAAACAGAATAAAACACACTCACACTTGAAGTCTGCCACGCTGCAGCTGCTCTAGTTTCCATGGTAACGTGCTGAACAATGAGGTAAGAAGCTGCGGGGGCCAGTCTGAGTGTGCGCTGCGCACGCTTTCATATCCACTGTGTGTGCCAGCGTTTGTTTTTGTGTATGAGTGCCTGAAAGTGCATGTGGATGTGCCCTGCCGATTTCTAATTCAACTGAAAGAGAGAGAGAGAGTGAATAACGAGGGAGATACTCGTTCTTCTTTGTCGGAGAGGGCTTGGTCAACCAGATCTGTCTTCGTTGGGAGGCAGATGGAGGGAGAAAGGCTTGACGAGTGAAAAACAGCAAAGGTTGAAAAGACGAGGGAAAAAAGTCTAAAGCACTGCTGAGATTGCGAGGTTTGTCAGTTCAGGTTTATAAATTAGATTCAAATGTGTGGATTTTAGGTAAATAATTTAATGAATACATCTAGTTGCTATATGTAGATTTTTTTGACACTTCATCTGATTATTTAAACCTAGAGGAAAACACAACTTGGCCATTTGCTTCAAATGATTGACATGGGTATTTTTATTTGACAGGATGATTTAACTGTGGGGTTTTGCTTTCACAGTCATAACTCTGCATCCCCTTGAAAGCCATAACTTAGCGAGTCGTTCAGCTGCTTGAAATGTGGATGTTGCTGCCCACAGTGGGGTTTCAAGCATGCATGAAATGTAGCTTAGTGTATTGTTTCTCAGTTTCTGACAGGACTCAAACAACACTAGCGGTGATACAGAAGCACTCATCCTTTGACAACAAGCTCTTTTGTTTTCAAATTTTCTATTTATTTTTCAAAATGAGGTATTTCAAAGTGCTGTGAGTCGCAGCACTAAAATGTACATTATAGAAAAGGAGAAAAAAACACTTTTTTTCCCATTGACCCAGTTCTATGAACCCAATACTTACAAATATATAAACAAAGAACAAAGAATAGAAGCCTTATAAATGGAGATAGAAAGAATTTTCTGTACAAAAGAAGGTAGAAAAAAGGATAAAAAGAAGATAAAGTGATATCTACTCAGAACTCATTTTCATACGAAAATATAAGTATCAAATTTAGTATGTATCAGAAGCACACTAAAGCATAAATGTAGGAATTAGTAAAGCATGTCATAACAGAGAGATTATAAGACAAAAGAATCCAAAAACAAAACAATGTGTCCTTATTTTACAAAAATCCTCAAAAATCGAGGCCTTACAGTACTTGTTAAAGGTATATAAACTTCCAGTCTAGGTATTGGCAGCTTTTGACATCTTTATAAAAACCAAAAGACAATAATTGTATACAAAAACAAGGCAGACTTGAGTGTACGTTCTCTTAAAATCTAAATCTATTTACAAAAGTGTCTGACATCAAGGTGCGCAGAGGTACATCCATGAGATTCAGCACCAGTGAGGTGTGAGAGATTATAGCCATTCGAAGTGTCTCGTGTCATTTGTTTAGTGTCTATTTTGCAGGAAGAGCGTGAACAAAGTTCGTCGACCCAATCGCGTATTGAAGACTAGCTGTGTTCATTGAGGGGAAGTTGGTTTTACAGGTAAGCACCTTCCCTCATCGTTGTTGCGTGATTGGGGTGACAAAGTAAACCTGAAACATTCTTGACGTCAAAAAATGTGCAAAAAAGTGTCAGCAGTGAGTGTCCCTAGAATCTTTTTCGGCTGTTAGCCGTAGCCATTCGCCATTTCATTCGTCATTTGATGTCGACAATTAGCTGTAAGCAGTTCAGCCAATGAGCATTAAGGGTTAGCGAGTCCTGGCCTGCTCGAGCCTGCGGAGAAGCTGTTGTCGCCTGGCCTGCAATCTGTCTTTCTCTTGCTGGAGTCGGAGCTCCTGAGCCTCCAGGGAGCTGACGTAGTCGGTGGCCTTCTTCAGGATGACCACCTTTGCCGCCTTGTCATTGTGTGCGAGCTCGGGCACCTGGTCACGCAGAGTGAGGAAGCTAGAGCGCAGGTCGTTGCGCCGCTGACGCTCCAGGATGTTGTGGTTGCGCCTGCGTTCGCTGTCCTCCGAGTCGGAGCATCGTGGGCTGCTGGAGTCGCTCTTCCTCAAGCGCTGACTAGGTATGCTGTTGGTAGGGGAGTTTGGAGAAGAGCTCTGGTTCCTGCCAGTGCGTAAAGTTATAGTGCTGCTGTCGATTCTGAGTTTCTTGCTTGGAGGAGCGCTGGGAACGTCTTGCTGTTCGGAATAAGGGGATGGGGCTGCGTAGTTATGCTGCTGCTGGTGGATGGAGGCTGCTGCTGTCCTCTTCAGGATGAGTTCCTGCGGAGCTTTGCTCACCCCTGAGCCCAGTCGCCCTCCTGCCTGAGAGTTGGAGACAGCAGACAGTCCAGTGCTGGTTGTCTTGCTGGTGATGGAACGCCTCTTCTCCACCGTGACGACATCAATCTCTTCCTCTTCTTCGTCGTCTTCTTCCTCGTCATCTTCTTCCTCATCATCGTCATCTTCATCATCATCATCATCATCATCTAGAAGGAGAAAAGAAGATTTAGTTTAGTTAAGGTTTGTGGTGCAGCTATACCTCTTAAGATGCACAGGTATGAACAAGTGCGCCAAACGGAAACATGCCTGTGTTTTTTTTTGTTTTGGGTGTGTGCTCAAGTTAATGTCTTTGTGTGGGAAGATGAGACAATTGCTCAGTGCAATCATCTGAACGTGCTCTGTCAAACACAGAGGAGCTGGATTCTCCCCAGACCGGACCACCTCAGATCTGACTTTCTACTTCAACACACACCCTCTATTTACAGAGTCTAATTAGGGGTTTTGCAAGTGCATGAGCATTTCGTCATGTCATATTTTCTGACAAAAGCGGTTTTACTGTCAAGTTGGACTTTTCGAATGGTGTCTTTTCAACTGGTGACACATTTCAAGTTAAGCTGAGATGGCAAGACAGCCTCAGTGTGACGCCCGAGAGCTATGTTTATGAGATAATGGACGTGATTATCAGCTAAGCCACACATGAAGACTGTTTGGCATTTACTGGAGCCCACGGCCTCTCACTTCAAAAGCTCCCTACAGGAAACTGTCTGCCAGCATTAAGGAGAGACCGAACGGGGCACTTTATTCTCCAGCAGAACACAGACAGTCAGCGCGTTCCCCTTTTCCACTGGTTTGCCGCGAAAAGGGATAACAGCACTGGCGGGAAAACTAGTGTTGTAATCGTGTGGTCCAATTATTCGCGGGCTTTGCCGAGTAACACTGATCTGATGGCGTCTTAAGCTGCTGCCCTGGAGGGGCGCCAAACAGACAGCTGGAGGAAAGGCTCCGCTTGTTCAAAGCCGTCACCCTGTAAAGAGAGATGACCCATCGTCTCTTTTTTTCCCCTTCCTTGTCTTTTTTTTCTTGTGATTATCATTCACTGCACCTCTCTGGAAGATACTCGGCTTGCCAAGCTCGGCCCACTGGGCAGGAAAGGAGGGGGTTTGCCTTTCTCCTAAGATGCACGCGCATGCCTCTTTTATCACATACTGGTGCCCAGTGCCAGCCCTTATTCTCTCACCCACGTGTGATTGTCGTTTGGGATTTGCATTTGAAACAAGACCTCATTTCGAAGGGAAGCGACTTATCAGGGCAGAGAATTTAGGGGTTTGGCTTTTATGCAATCTGCCCTCGCTCACACACCGCCAAACATCTGAGCCCATGGTTTTACACCACCAGAAGCTGAAATTTATATTTGATGGAATAAAAAATAACAATCAAAACACCCTTGCGTGTCAAAATAAACCTAATCCCGTGATTTAATACATCTCCAAATTAGATTCTGCTTCCATGATTAAAACCAGATTAATGGAGGACAGATAAGGACATGTTTTCTGATCTAATATGGCTCAGTGACGCGGTTCTCTGCTTTAAATATTCAATCAAGAGCTATTCATTCAACTGTCTAGGCATAATAGACAACATTAAATATTACCGCCATCTACTGGGTATGCAGACAAAGTATTACATAAACTCCCCATCAACCGCCCACTACTACTACTGTGTGTGTGTGCGCGCGCGTGTGTGTGACCGACAGTCTGGAATGTCACACACTAATCCGATTCAGGGTCTGTCATATGATCTTCAACAATTACCCCAATGACCACTTACAAACTAGGCCAAACTATAAAACGCCAAACTGTTTAGCAGCATCATCACCATTAGGCAATAAAACAACAGAATATGATAATATATTAAACCTGTGTTTTGATCATTATAAACAAAGGTGTAAATACGCAGTGAAATGAGAAAAGCGTTGACATTAGTGAATGATTTTAATTGTCAGGAGATTCTTACCAGAGTCGCTCGGAGTCTCGCCTGCAGTGACTTGAGGCAATTGTTGGCTCCTCAGTTGTGTCACACTTTGGCTGCTGCTGCTGCTGCTGCTGCTCCCGTTTCTTTTGTTGACTGGATAAGGGAAAACCACGGTAGGATCCACACACTCCGGTATAGAGTGGCTCACTTCGGGCGCTTTGACTGTCGTGTCTTTCCCGGCTTCAGTACAGGTTGGAGTAGGAACGACTTTGCCGAGTTTCTCATTCACAACCCGCTCCAGTTTCTCTCGCGCCGAGAAGCCGCTCCACATGCAGTCCTGAATGATGATGGAATTGTCCGTAGTATCCAAAACGGAGCCGAAGAGGTCCCCGTCCGACGCCCCCCAAATGTCGTCTCCCGGTAAAAGCAGAAGCTCGGAAGCCCAGTCCAAAGGGTCGGTTAATCCAAAGCCCATCAGCGAGCAATCCCCAGCCACCGCGCCCAGCTCCCCCGGGTCCCCTGGAAGCGCTGCCCGGCTCGGGGACAGAGGAGGAGTGGGCAGCAGCTCGAATTTCTTCCAGATGTCCTCACCAGGCGGTGCGGCGTCTGGTCTGCAGAAATAGAAGTCATCCTCGTCCGGGTAGAAACACGGCTGCAAGGAGTCGAACTCCAGATCTGAGCTCATGGTTTTAGCTGGCATTCTCCCTGTGAAAGGCACAAACCGATGTGTTAGAATAAGCTTGCAAAATGAAAGCTTCCCCCAGCAAATGGCAAGCACAGCATCTTTTTTTATTAATGACGCTCATTCTGACTTTTTTTTTGACCTGTCATCACACTGTTTTAAATTTGTAGTGTGACATTCATTAACTCAATTTGATAAACTGTTAATTGTAATTGCAGCATTAAAAAAGCCTTTTTAATTTTTTTTTAACAGAACAGCTCTTGCACAGATTTGTAATAATGCTGATAATAATAATTTTATTAATAAATACAAATAGTAACAAGCGGATTGTTGTTGTTGATAATAATAATAATAATAATAATAATAATAATAATAATAATAATGCAAAACATATGCATTAAAATGCAATTGCCATTTATTTAAATAGCTACTCACTTGAGAATTATAAAGTATATTTTGTCCCAACAAAGACATTTGGAGATAACATGCAGAAAATAGCCTACATATTAGCTATTTTGTTGTACGGTACACTTAAAAAGAAAAAAAAGGCTAAGTCAGAGATGTCTTTGAAGTGTCCTTTACATTGTTTATTGTGATAGCGCTCATTAACTCACTTAAACTTTGGACCAGCACGAGAACTCTTTCAAAAGCAGGTCAAACAGACAGGTAAATAATGTTACGCGTGAATGAAACCAGCTATAGTTTAAGTGACTCTATTAGACCTGAGCGTCTTACCTCTTGTTTTTTCTTGTTTTCCTTGTCCCTTCTTTATCGCAGTCACTGTGCCTCCCGTTTGGAGTCGCACATCTACCGCGGCGACTGAAGACTGTTCTGCGCTTCTGTGTTTCGGGCTGTGAAGTATTATTCTCGCTGCTCGCGTTTAGGAGATGTTGACCCCTCCCCCAGTGGGCGGGGCGCGGTGGATGTATTTGCATTTGTGTGGCATTTGATGTGTGATTTTTGTTTTTGAAGGGACATCAGATTGGGATGTCCAAGTTGTTTCATTTGCTGGTAATAAAGAAATACTTCACATAAATACAATTATCCATTCCTATGTTCCAAAGGTCGCATAAAAATAGGCATAATATTATTATTTTTAAAGAGATTGCGTGGGGGAAAAAACAATGAAAGTAGGCTAAACACAATTTTTTCCCCTAAAAACATAAAACAAGAACTACAAATGTTGATATTTTGGCATAATGGAGCTTATAAGGTCTTGAGGAAGGCTGGGGTAATTTTTAATTGATTGTTAATTTAATGGTTGAAATATGTAAGTACGATGCTTTTACTTTTTTGTCTTGCTCATAGTATAAAAGCTGTTAAGCACAGTAAAACACGACGAAGTGTGCTGTGAATGAATCCGAGCGAGTCAGCAGCACCTCTCCTCATTGTTCAGGTCAGTGAGGTAACGGCCGATCCGCATAACATCACCGACTCACTTCTGCCGCCACGTGGACACTGGACGAACACGCACTGCGCCAGTTTGTTTACATACGGAAACGAGGTATGTTTTGTGTTGCTGCTCACTCAAAACTCCCTATCAGTGAGCTCTCTACATAAACACTTTACAGTAGATTGTGTTAATTTACTTCTAACGAGAGAGTTGTATGAAGGAGGAGATACTTTGAACCCTTGGAGTTTTGATCAACCACACTCAGGTTTAGTGGACTGATTTGAGGCCTTTGGAAATTATATATGAGGCCAAACAATGCTCAAACGATATTAATACCATCAAATCGCATAACAGTTTTTAAGCTATAGCACAATAGCTCTAAAATGGGTGAATATCATTTTATTATTGCACTTTTAAATCAAATGAAGTTGTCTCATTTAGTTTTTGTAATTTCGAAGCTTGTTCAAATAAAAAAGGTGTTTTTATTTGTTATTAATCTGATACTATAGTCATAATTACATTGGTTAATCTCATAAACATCAACAAAATGTGGTAACTTGATTGTCACAATCTTTTAAACACACACACACAAAAGATTTCAGCCAGCAAACAAATACTGGTACAGTACAGCATGTTAAAAGTACATGATGTTACAAGATGCAACCATAAAAAGGGCAGAATACCTGGTTTTTCTTGTTATAGTTGCAGTGCTGCTCATTATAGTTCACTTAGTCACCCTCACGTAATGTGTATTGTAATTGTAGTGTGAGACAAACTCTTTCAATAGCAAGTCAAGCTATTTAAAAAAAAAAGTCTGCAAAATGTCCTAAGATTATTTGTTAAAAACATCAAAATTTTAACGCTTTTTAAGCTGTATTTGAAACCAGCTTTGTGGCTGGAATGGCATCTGCAGCATAAAACATATGCCAGAGTAATTGGCAGTTCATTCCGTTATGGCGACCCCTGAAAAATCAGGTACTAAGTCGAAGGATAGTGAGTGAGTGAAACCAACTCCAAAGTCAATCGGGCTTGACTCAAAATCTTAGCGATTGAGACAAAACCTCTGTGACCACATCCCCATGTGACATCTAGCCCGACCTCCGCTGTTATAGAGTTGAAGACGTGCACCGTTGGCTTCTCTTATGAAAACAGATTGCTGTGGGAACTCTTGACAGAAAGACACAGACTAAGAGACGGTTTGGGATTTGAAGCGCTCCTCCAGAGCCCAATCTTTAGAGCTCAGCTCAGGAAGAGCTTCCTGTGTGAAAGTGAGGGGGAGTGGGAAACTGAATACTTTTGTCACAAAGTGAATGTCTGCTTCTGTCACTCAGCGTTCGATTTGTCTGCGGAAGACTATGTTTGCTTGAGTCAGATTTGCATACTTTTCTTGTTATAAATTTGCAAGTGAAAACATCAAGGTGATTCACTGAATTTCCTTCAAGCATTTCAATGGCTTTCAGCGCAAGTCGTTCGTGATAATGGCTTCATATTTGGCTGATGTATTTGTTATTCCATTAAAAATCAAAACACTTGAAATTTCCAGTGTTACACACTCACTCCAGATGCCTGAGAGAGAGAGAGATTATGTGTGTGTGTTCATGTTTTCCTGTCTTACTGAAGCAGTGGGTGGAGTAGAGTATGGATGGTTAAGCAATTGGGCCAGTTTGGATAAAACATTCATATTTAGAGAAAATACAAAAGCACAGCATAAAGCCTCAATGACAACACGCCGGGAGACAATGAGTGCACGTAGGCCAGGACATCAATAGTGCACACGATCGGAAGTCAGGCCCGGGCGCCTGGTATGTGGAGTGAAAACAAAATGTGCAGGTTTACTGGTTCAAAGGTGTCAGAGGTACATTTTGGTTTGTTCTGCATACTTTCACAAAGTTATTGCTCTTTAAATGTACATATTAATGCGTAAACCTCAGCCAACTTTTATTTCTTTTTTTTCAGTTTGTTTTATGCTGTGTCGCTCACACACACACACACACACACACACACACACACACACA
>CAIGQW010015581.1:10742982-10807499 GCA_903798125.1 Danio choprae | reverse complement strand
ACACACACACACACACACACACGCACACACACACGCACACACACACAAACCTAAATGACTCAGATGATAAGAAAACAAATACTTTCTGTTTTATTAATTATAATATTGTGAAGTATTAATTATTATTAAATATCTATCTGTCTGTCTGTCTGTTTGTCTGTCTGTCTGTCTGTCTGTCTGTCTGTCTGTCTGTCTGTCTGTCTGTCTGTCTGTCTGTCTGTCTGTCTATCTGTCTGTCTGTCTGTTTGTCTGTCTGTCTGTCTGTCTGTCTGTCTGTCTATCTGTGCTGCATTTTCTATGTACATGTTTTTTCCTTCTGGTGAAAGTGTTATTTCTTTTAGTTTGGCTAGAATAAAAGCAAATTTTGACAAGCAATTTTAAGGTCGACCCCTTATGATTTTTTATTGTCTACAGAACAAACGATTGTTTTCCAATAACTTGCCTAAGTATCACAACTTGCCTAGTTAGCATAATAATCTAGTTAAGTCTTTAAATTGCACTTTAAACTGAATACTTTACTTTCTTTATTGTTCACAAGTGGAAATTTATCTTTAGCTTCACCATCAGCGTTCACATCACACATATCACAGAAAACAGGCAACACAAATACATTCAATATCATCACATAAATCACATAAAAAAAACTGTTAAACCCTATTCATACTTAAAGCCCAGTATTTAAAATTCTAATGGTAGTCGGCACAAAGGACATTTGATACATATTTTCTTTTACTTGAGGCCTAAAATGTATTTCTGATGGCAAAAGCTACAATTTTACATTTAAGGGATGAGAACAATCTTCAATAATGACATGCGCTTTGTTTAATACTCATTAGATAAATTTAAATTAGTTGTCTTTGTTCTTTACCTACAATTGCACTGGCAATTTTAATATTCGACACAGTTTTTGCTTTTCTTTTATTGGCAACAGTCCATGCCATGCAATCATGTTTAACACTTTCAAACAAATTCTTGTATACCATCTCCAGAATATCTTGACTCTCACTTTAAACTGAATACTAGTGTCTTATAGTGTCAAAATAAGTACAAAAGTATTATGTAGTGTCATCATTGCAAAGACAAAAGCAATGAGTTATTAGAAATTAGTTATTTGAATAAAATTAATTAGTAAAACTATTACGTTCAAAAATGTTGAAAAAAAAATCAGTAAAGCAATGCTTGGGAAATATTTAAATATTTTATTAATTTTGACTTCAATGTATGTATCACTATAATCAATTTTGAAAACAATTGCAGTGCTTAATACGGTACATTTTCAAAGATTCCTTGGAAAACCGAACATACAAAAGAACAGCATTTGTTTTTAAAACAGTTTTTTGTAGCATACAATTCTTCGCAGGCCTTTGGTTCATACCTTCTTGATCCAGAATCATGACCATTCAACCATTTTAACTTCACAACTTTCCTTTTTGGCTACTAAACAAATGTAGTAAAGGATTTTCAGCCAACATTACGTAACCTACAATGATTAGAAGTCAGGAATAGAACGAAACCCTCACGACTGACTCCAACATTTCTTTAGCTGGAAGACTGACAGTCTGTATACGTCTGCCAAATCCCTGTCAAAATGTTTGGACATTAGTGGTTTCAGAAAGCCTCATTGTCAACCCAGTGAGTCTGTACCTGTAACAGGAAAACCCCTTTAAGACTTCTTTTTTCCCCTCCATCATGGCCTGTTCTTGCAATCATACATACGTTCATTCATGCTCAGGCGTAACTAAAGGTCTGGCTCCACTCGACACATGAGTAGAGCTCGCCGTCATCCATCTAGTATTATATTAGCGCACATGTTGGGGCAAAATGCCATCCGTGCGAACACTTTTGAGTTTAAGAGATGAATTGATACGATAGTCTCGAGGGAAATGCTTCTTTTATGTGAGTGTATATGTGTGTGCTGGAATGCCATCTCTGTGTCCACAATACAAACATCATTAGCTCTAAACACATGACCTCTGATTCATCACTGTGTCGTAGTTTTGGAGGCAGATGATCAGGGTAATGTCGACAAGAGGAACATTTTAATGCTCAAAGGCAATTGTTGATGATCGCTCTAAAATTTGGAGAATTAAAAATAGAAGTAGCTGACGTATTGAATTGCAT
Organism: Danio choprae; assembly: GCA_903798125.1. Taxonomy (NCBI): domain Eukaryota; kingdom Metazoa; phylum Chordata; class Actinopteri; order Cypriniformes; family Danionidae; genus Danio; species Danio choprae. The sequence continues at coordinate 10,805,378 of CAIGQW010015581.1, read as the reverse complement.
ACAGATTGATTTGTGAATGAGAGCGTGAAGGTAATGGTTGTAAATACTGGAATTCTAAAATCTTGTCACAAGGATTTGTGCATGTTCAGATGTGGTTTGGGCTTGTTGAAGTGTGGGTGCCAGTGTTTGTTGCTTGAACATCAAACACAATGTGAGCCTTAATATCCACTGTAAAAAATGCTGGGTTCCACACAATCGTTTTGTGTTGGGACAACCGGAAGAAATTAAAAAAAGAAATTAAGAAAAGTTAACTTATTAGTTTTTACAAATTTAAGTGGATTGAACATAAAACAGTTAAATTGTCCTCCCAAAAACTCAATAATTGTTGTTTCAGCTCATTTTAAATAAGTAGTTTGAACAAACACCAAACGCCATTTTTTGAGTGTCTCATTTATGAATAAATGACTGTTATGAAGTGAGTTTGTTTAAGGTGTCAGTCGAAAAGAATCATTTGTGAATCAGATTCACTGAAATGTTCTGTTGAAATGACTTTTTAATGGACTTTAATTGAGGGATATTTTCTGGACAATTGTGAAGACATTTGGGCTGTTCCTGTGATGTGTATTTCAAAAAATATGTATATTTCCTTGTTTAATTTGCTCACAAAAACACTGAATTGTGTTTTTTTCCTCCAACACCACCGTTTTATGAGCAAATGCAGTTCCTCTGTGGAATGCTAAAGTGAATGAACGCGAATGGTTGCATTGTTGCTTGAGGGAATGCAAACATTTTATGAATGCACGCAAAGTTTTGGAATGAATTATCATTTCGGAATGAATAGAATCATTTTTCAAATACTTCCCAAGTGCTGTTTAACGGAGACATTTTTTTGACACTTTTTGAAACAATAGTTTTAATAATTAAAATCTTTCGTCTTTGACATGATTATAGTACATAATATTTTACTAGTTATTTTGTAAGATACTAGCAACCAGCTTAAAGTGCAGTTTAAATGCTAATTAACTAGGTTAAGTAGAATAACTAGGCTGGTAAGTCTATATATATATAATGAAAAACTACTTTTATTCCAGCCAAACTAATAATACTTTGTCCAGAAGAAAAATATACTGAGAACATTGCCTTGCAATTAAAAACCAGAAAGAAAAAACATTATTGCTTTATTATGAAAAAAATTGCATTTATTACAATAGATTATATCAACTATTCTAGTGTTTGATTATTTCATTTCATATTTGATTGCAGATTTGAAATTCTGAGCATGATTGAGGGCTGTATATTTGCTCCATATTTATTCTCCTTTAGATCTCAGTGTTGTCTAGAGTCATAAATGAGATGTTCAAGTCCTCAGTGGCTATTTGTCTTCCCCTGGGTGTGTCTCAGTGTGTGTTTGCCTGCTGTGCTGCAGGAAAGGTCAGGTTTTTCATTCATCACACCAGTGTGTGTATGTGTTTGTATGAAGATGATGATGGCGTTGTCTTCACAGATAACCTGTCGTCTGTTCATCAGTGTCTGCGAGAGAACAGATTTGAGATGTTCATCTGATTGTCATCATGGTTCAGAGATTATGTGTCCACACTTCTGTAAACACATTCTCACAGCACTTATACGTCTGAACACATTCTGTGGCTTTATGTGACTACAACAGCGAAGTGTGTGACACTAAACAAAAGCCATTTCAGTCAACATGTTAATTGTTTTTACAGATCTGAGGAAACATGATTTGTAGGTTACTCCCTAATTAGCAGTCGTAATGGAAGTGTGCCATTGAGAATTATTACATATTTGATCATTACGAAATCTAATTCACATAAGGAAGTGGACCTCAATTATATCCAGATGCTAATTAGTCTGTATAAAATAGAACCAAACCCCAAAGTGTATCTGAAGCGAGTCCAATTGACTTATTTAGTGCTTTTTTTAGATACTTACATACGTTCAATAGAAATGATTTTCAAAATGATTCTTGTTTAGTTTTTTTGCCTGTGCATCGCACAGATTCTCAATCTGAACAAAACCATTTGCAGTGTTTAGAACATAGAAAGCCACCATCATAAAATCATCCATTGTGTCTTGATGACATTTAAGTTATATTTATTTAAAAAAAAAAGAAATTTTATAAATACTCACCAGTTCACAAGGCCTGAGATGTAATTAGACAAACAAATGCAAGCATCAATTTGAAATTGATAGAGAAAAGACTTGAAATTAAGCATTCACATCCTACTTTTGTTTATTTTTGTTGTTGATTTGATTGTTTCAGGTGTTTATGTATTATTTAATTAAATTCATTCATTCATTCTTTTTTTTCAGCTTAGTCCCTTTATTAATCTGGGGTCGCCACAGCGTTTTCTACAATAGCTTTAAATCAATCTGAGGTAGTGGTAATAATAATAATTATCATATTAAATAATTTAATAATAATAATTATAATAATAATAATATTTATAATTATTATTATATTTTTTCATTCATTCATTTATTTTCATTTCGGCTTAGTCCTGTTATTAATCTGGGGTCGCCACAGCGGAATGAACCGCCAACTTATCCAGCATATGTTTTACGCAGCGGATGCCCTTCTAGCTGCAACCCATCACTGGGAAACATCCACACACACTCATTCACACACATACACTATGGACAATTTAGCTTACCCAATTCACCTGTACCACATGTCTTTGGACTTGTGGGGGAAACCGGAGCACCCGGAGGAAACCCACGCCAACACGGGGAGAACATGCAAACTCCACACAGAAACGCCAACTGACCGAGCCGAGGCTCGAACCAGCGACCTTCTTGCTGTGAGGCGATTGTGCTACCCACTGCGCCACAGTGAGGCCCTATTATATTTTTTATTATTATATTTTTCATCATATACATTGCTATGTTTTACAATGGCTTTAATGGTTTGTTAACTGGGACCTCATTTATAAAATGTTATGTAGAATATGTCCTATATTCATGCATATGTGTGATCAGAGTAATGAATAGATACACCAAAAACTCACTTGAGCTTATTATGCTTAATAAGACATCAAAGCACGTGGTCATGTAAATACATTAACCTGTTTTCTTTATTGTAATAAATGGATAATGCATAATCCATTTTGCGTAATCCGCCTTTTTTATAAGTTTATAAAATATACTAAAAAGATTTTTTAAAAATTAAGTTTAAATAAAGATATTTCCCCATTAGGCTGATTTTGCCAAGCATATAAATGCATTTTCCTGCTTTCGACAGGTTAGCTAAAGTGCACGTGTGATGTTTTACAAGAATGCACCTTTACCACAGATTTAAGTACATTCAGACAGAGCAAACTTTTTTTCAGCAAGGGAGGAGGACATATACTGTAAACCCAGACCCAAAGAATTATAAAAATGTGTTTTTTATCTCATGCAGAAGTGTGACAGTCAAAATGCTGTTTCTTGACAGGATAATGTATGAGCCATGTTGCAAAACTCTTCTTTGGTTTTCAATGATTTATCTAACATGACAACCAGCATAATAAATCTAATATTCAGATTTATGTATGCAAATTCTTATCTACAGGGAATTGAATTAATTTATTAATAAGAAATTGTAAACATTTTTCTAATATTGCCAGATTATTGAATATATACCGGGACAACAGTTTTTTTAAGCTGATTTGTGTGTGGTTTGGGGTGGGTTGTTTGGTGTGCGTGGGTGTGTGTGGGTGCGTGTGTGCGTGTGTGTGTGTGTGATCTATCACAATATGGTGTGCATAATCATGCTTAATGTTTGTGGCCAATCAATAAAGCCCGCAAAAGACCGCAGATTTGTTACAAATCTACATTGGTTTGGGTTCCTAGGAAAATATTGTGCAATCCTGAGTGTGCTTCACACAGGTGAGTGGGCTTGATAAACCACCCGTAGTAGACACTCCTTTTTCCATTCCTTACAAGTTCTTCCTTTTGCACTTTGATCTTCAAAATGTCACTTTAATTATTACTTTTTGAAACTTTATTTGTGTGCTTGCATGCATCGTGTATTGAAATGTCTATTGCTTAATATTGTTTTATAATACAATTGAAAACTGTTTTCTGCTTAAATTAAAATGTAATCATGTTTGTTATTTGTAAAATTGTTCATGAATGTCAAAGTGAATATGCGCACCTCACGAACGCAGGATGTGTGAAACATGCCTTAGAGTTTTCCGAGAACACTGAGAAACACAAAGTGACACACACACACACACACACACACACACACACACAGTAACAGCTGTCTGCCTCGCACCCCTGGTGACACATAATCTGGGGTAGCTTTGAGGAACAGGGACATTTTCACGGATGTTAAAATGACATTCCAGTAATTTCCATGGATCATAAAGACCTAGAACTACCAGCATGAGACGTGAACCACCATATGATCTAAGGCACAGATGTGAAGATATCACACACACACATACACAGTTCGGTCTGTAGGAATGGTAGGCAGATGAAAGAGAGAGAAAAAGGAGAGCGAGAGGGTTGTGACAGCAACACATGCCTATATTTGCAGGAGAGAGGGAGGAAAACAGCTGAGAGTTTTTTTTTAGATGCAAATGACACAGCTTGTCCACTTAGGTTTGCTCTCTCTCTCTTTCTCTCTCTCTTTCTCTCTCTCTCTCTCTCTCTCTCTCTCTCTCTCTCTCTCTCTCTCTCTCCCTCCCCTCTCCCTTTCCTTTCTGCCAACAGCCTTGTTAAATGTGATGATGAAAACATTTCCACATGTGCTACCGGTTTGACCTGCTCAGCTCAGTCTCTTCCTTGCAAAAAAATAAAATAAAAATTACTTACATTCTGATAAAATCAAGAAAAGAAAGATTTTATGTGACTAATTTAGCCAGATTGTTCTGGAGTATTTTACGGCACAGTGTGAAAAGAATTTAGTTTATCCGTTAAAATAATTTGGATGAGGACGGTTGAAGTGACAAAGCCAGGAAACAGAATCGGAAAAATTTTTATGTCTGTCAGCACAGTCTAAAACTGGTCACCGAGAGTTTTTAAAAATATTCCTTGTGCGAAAAGACAGGTTGTCTGTAAAAGGCAAGGGCAATCAATCATTTTGATCTGATGGATTTGGAAAGATTACCTTAACTCAGGAACCGACACATATACATGTTTACTTAGCTGTCTAATGGGGACATACCATTGTGCCCTCACACACAAAAAAGGTATGTCCTCTAAAAACAAATGACATTTTTAAACATAGGACTTTATTCTTTTTTAACAACATCAGTCATTCCACAATATTTCTTAAAATAAAAATGATTGACAAATTGTTAAAAAATAATTATGATCATGGCCTCACAGTGGCGCAGTGGGTAGCACGTTCGCCTCACAGCAAGAAGGTCGCTGATCGCTGGTTTGAGCCTCGGCTGGGTCAGTTGGCGTTTCTGTGTGGAGTTTGCATGTTCTCCCTGTGTTGGCGTGGGTTTCCTCCGGGTGCTCCGGTTTCCCCCACAGTCCAAAGACATGCAGTATAGGTGAATTTGGTAAGCTAAATTGTCCGTAGTGTATGAGTGTGAATGGGTGTGTATGGATGTTTCCCAGAGATGGGTTGCAGCTGAAAGGGCATCCGCTGCGTAAAACATATGCTGGATAAGTTGGCGGTTCATTCCGCTGTGGCGACCCCAGATTAATAAATGGACTAAGCCGAAAAGAAAATGAATGAATGAATGAATGAATAATTATGATCATATTATGATATTCTGTCATCATTTTCTCACCCACCACTTGTTTTAAATCTGTTCGAGTTTCTTCTGTTGAGCACAAAGGCAGAATTACTGAAGAAAGTTTGGAAAAAAGCAGCTAGCATTGACTTCTATAGTATTTTTTCCTATACACAATTGGTTCTTCAGAATAATAGTTAATAATATAATAATAATTTAATAATAGGGAAATGAATTTACTGTAAGTGCCATGTAGCATCAGTATTGGTTCTTTAGTTGTTCTTTGTGGGGGTTAAGGTGCTATATTGACCTTATTCTGCAATGCAAAAGTGCGCCCATTTTTGCTATTGTTTTAAAACTTCCAATTCAGTTACCTATGGGAGAAATGACTAGGAATAATAAATGGCAGAAAACGGGCAAACGGCTTGCTCTACAAACAAGTATGTTAATGAATATACATAAAAAGAATTATAATATAATAAGAAAATATCAGTTTGCAACATCAAGCAGCACAACAAGCTGTTTTTAATGTCTACAAATTGATGGAAGTGAATGAGACAGGAAGTGTCAAGCCAAAAAGATTCCAATGTCTATGCCCGCTCGTATGTGAAGAATAAGGTCAATAGCAACATCCTTAAAGATGTAGGTGCTTTTTAACACTTAAAATGGTTACCTATGAATATGAACCAAAGAACCACTTTTATTGATATTTAGAGTGTACTATGGATGTCATTGGCTGTTTTTTTCTTTTTAGAGTGAACTATACCTTAAGTTGGATGATCAGGGAAAGTGATCATTATTTTGTCTTCTAAGCCACACATACAGTATCAGCTTCAGAAACCAGTAGCCATAGAGATTAGTAATAGGAAAATATGGAAGTCAACGACTACCAGTTTCCAACAGTCTTCAAAATAAAATGATTAAATAAAATGATATTATTATTATTTTAGTGAAGTATACCTTTAATGCATTTCACATACTTCAATCAGTAAATCGAGGATCAGTAAATCTCTTCAATTATAGTAATATATGGGTTTGACTACCTCAGTACAATATAATACTATGGAAGTCAACGGCTACCAGTTTCCATTATTGTTCAAAATAAAATGACAGAATTTGTTTGTGCGTGTGTGCGTGCGTACGTGCGTGCGTGTGTGTGTGTTTGTGTGTGTGTGTGTGAAGTATACCTTTAATGCATTGCACGAGTTGCACAAACTTAATAATACTAAAAAAAAGATTGGTTCTCAAAATCATTGCAGCTGGAAAAGTCTCACATTTACAGTTATTATAAACCCAAAGATTATAATGTTTTCTAACAAATATGTAAAATAATTTCAGACAGAGACACTATGTCCTTTTTTTTCAAAGTACGATGTCCAACTAACCTAAATGTATTTCAGAGCAATTAAGTCAATTCTCTCTCGCTCATTACAGCTGAAAAAGGTCTGAACCAATCAGCAAAGCAAACTCAGTCCCTTGATTGACCCTCAAGACAATGATCTTCTTTCTGTCATTTGGTCAATCTTTTTCCTGCTTCTGTTTTCCCATGCATGTCTGTCTCCTCTTTCTATATTTCATTTTCTTCCTATGACAGGACTAAAAAAAAGTCACAACAGATTTTCTTGCACCCCAGACTCACTGGAAAAATGTGCCTTTGCAGCATTTTTTTGAATATCCAAAAACACACCTCTGCATCAGCTGAAATGAACACTAGAGGCAGCAGAGCACCACCAACAACCTTTATTCCTCTTCACAGATATTATGATTATGGGGACAATTATGAATTAAAGCGATCGCTTTCCCAAAAATGAAAATAGACTAATCATTCATTCACCCTCATGTGGTTGCAAACATTTTAAAACGAAATGAAGAATGTTGGAGACAGACAAACAAACAAACAAAAAGATATTATGGAAGTCTAGCATAGCTACCGACATTCTTCTTCTTCTTTAAAAAAAAGAAAAGAAAATGTGTGTATTCATTAGAAGAAAGTACAAACAGGTTTATATGGTAACAAATCAACGGTGGCATAATTTTTATCTTTGGGTGAACTATTCCTTTAATACAGACTTATTTCTGCATCGTTTTTTATACACAGTACTATGCTATTAACTCACAACTGTTTTACCATAATTCATTGTTTTTAAACTAAATGAGTGAACTTTTTACAACAGAAAATCTTTTTTTTTTTAATGTATTTTTTGGTCTTTTATTTATATGAAAATGGCATATTGGTGGTCTGGAAACAGGGTGTCAATGGATAGCGGATTGCAGCATAGATTGTTTTGTATAGAAAATTGCATAGTGTTAAAAAAAATTAACATCGCCAACTACAGGCCTGGCATGCATGCAGATTTTTTTAGCTCTGTTTCAGATCATTTTGACGACGTTGACATCTAAACGTGAAACAAGAATAAACAATACAACTTTTAGCACATTATGTCATATAGACTTATCCTTACATCTTAACATTGCATCACATGTCTGTCTCTATATGTGTGGCTTGTTTTTTTTGGCAGTTCACGTGAAGACAGTTTGACAAAACAGCTCACTGGGCCGTGATGATGATGTAGTAGGTGTGGCTCTGAAGCTCCACCTCTTTGACACATTTTCATTCATTCATTCATTTACATATATATACATCTAAACGCCACTCGGAGCAGAGGTCTAAACAAAAAACAACCTTTGTCATATTTAGTCAGAAGACTGTTCAAATTATTACTACACACATATATACTTGCATATATGGTTTACGAGGACTCTCAGTAGGCTTAATTTATTTTATACTGTAAAAACTGCTTATTCTATTGTCTTACCCTACCCCTAATTCCAACCCTCAGAGGAAACCTTTGACAAAATATGAAAATCAAAAGATTCTGTTAACTATGCACAAGGTATGTTCTTTTAAACCACCTTAATAGAGTACAACCAGGTCATACCCATGTCAATATACAATTTGGTACACAGTTTCACCACTGACTAAGACAAATGAAAGAAAGCAGTATAAACAGGCTTTATCTTTTTCTCTCAATCTCCTTCATTATTCAAGTGCTGATAGACTGGATCAATACATGGAATGTCTTTGAACGCAGAGCCACGGGTTTGTTTGTTGTGTGATTGTGTCTATGTCTTCCAAGATAATATTTGCTGTTTGAAAATCTTATAATAGATCTATTTCACTTCGCAACAACCTTCTAGAAAACAGCGGACGCCAGAAGTCAAACATCATACTTCTATAAGTCTTCAGTTTCTAGAATTAATTTGACAGGTTGCTCTCCTGAGAGAGAATGCTAGACGGTTGGGTCTGAGGGGACGAATGGTTTGGGGCAGAAAAACCCCTTTCTGTCAGAAAAAATGCAGCCTTGCTCTTTCTCCCACACACACACTTTCTCTTTGTTTCTGTCTGCATGAATGAGGTCTGTACTGGCGGCATCAGCTAATCCTGCTGGAATGCCCGAGGAATGTGAAAGATGAGTCAGGGATTGAGAGGGAGAGATTGAGAAAGAGGGATTATGTGGGTAGCGTATCAGGAATTATCTAATGCTCCTTCCTCCCACTGCCACACATGGCCACGATGTACGCAGAAAATTAGCTCGAGTTTATTTCATTTTAATAATTTTTCTTAGTTTAAGTTGTTGAGATATTCATTGTGTTCACATTTTGCTGATGTAATTTTAAATTAAGTTTTAGGTTTAGGTTGTGGGGTGCTTGCATAATGTGGGATTAGTAACATACTGTATTTGTTTAAAGACATGGAAGGAATAGTTTACTCTTAATAAATAAATAGTAAAATTATATTATAACTATCCCTTTATTACATTCATTTAGCAACTATAACATTATTCATTGTATCAAATATAACATTATTTATGTAAAGTGAAAGTATAGGTGTTTCTAATGAATAGATTGCTTTCTTAGATAAATGGTGCCAAAGTTCCCCATATATATATATATATATATATATATATATATATACAGTGCTCAGCATATATGAATACACCCCCCACAAATCTCTCATTTATATTAATATTTTCTATATGATGCTTTACAATATTATATTTGTGCATATACATTAGTTTAGTCAGTACTGAAGCCAAATCTAGAGCTAATCTAACAAAATAACTTACAATAATTGTTAAAAAGTTAGTAGGTCATTCATTCATTCATTCATTCATTCATTATAGGACCAGGTTGTTATCCTGCATAATAGTATCCTGCACCAATCAGTTGTATCAAATAACTTTAACAAATAAAATAGTAAATGAACACATTAAATCAACAGGATAGGCATTTCCAAGCACTTTAAGTTTGAAAATATAAATTGATGAACCAAACATGTTACGGATACAGTCAACCTTTTTAGGACTACTGAATGTACATTTTTGATCATGTGTTCTCATTCAAGGCGATTTGCTCTGTCAGTCAAAGGTTCAGCTTATGCTGCCTGCAGTTTCCGGTGGTTTCAACCACAAACTCCGTCTTCACATGTGGGTGGTTTGTTTCATATTTTCTCCTCCTGTAAGCGGTGTGGAGGTGAGACATGTTTTATCAGGACTCTGACGGTTGGCTCATTGCATGAAGTTGGAGCTCTTGTAAACCTGCATGTTGCCGCTTGTCTTCTGATGCTGTTGGCCTTTGTTTCTTCTTGAAATCAGGATAAACCAGACGATGTGGATGAATTACTGTAACTGATTACCTGGAGGGCAGGTTTTGCATATGAGATTAGGTTTCTGGATGTCTGTCTGAAGGTTCGTAGGGAAAAAAGCTAATGTCCAAACCCATGACAGTGAAAAAATAAGTCTGGGACTTTAGATGTAGTTGTAGCTGTATAAAAAATTATTTTATATTATAATTTTTTTATTCAGAACTGAATTCATAGAGGGCCTCACAGTGGCGCAGTGGATAGCACGTTCGCCTCACAGCAAGAAGTCGCTGGTTCGAGCCTCGGCTGGGTCAGTTGGCGTTTCTGTGTGGAGTTTGCATGTTCTCCCTGTGTTGGCGTGGGTTTCCTCCGGGTGCTCCGGTTTCCCCCACAAGTCCAAAGACATGCAGTACAGGTGAATTGGGTAGACTAAATTGTCCGTAGTGTATGAGTGTGAATGGGTGTGTATGGATGTTTCCCAGAGATGGGTTGCAGCTGGAAGGGCATCCGCTGCGTAAAACATATGCTGGATAAGTTGGCGGTTCATTCCGCTGTGGCGACCCCAGATTAATAAAGGGACTAAACCAAAATGAAAATGAATGAATGAATGAATTCATAGAAATAAAATAACTAGTTATCAACACTAGATTGACACACTACTGTTATGTTTTCATTTCATTGTTCATTAATGCATGTAATTTAATTTTATTTACTATTTTTATTTTAATATAAAGCCACAAACATTTTATTTGTTTATTCAATCTTCATCTGTTTATTTTTTTTTTATTCAAAATATTTAATTTTATTCATGTATTTTATACATACATGCACTGGGAAAAATAACTCTAATTCAACATTTTTCAATACAAACCTATTATCCAGTATTTTCCAATACAACAAGTATTAATAAATTTTTATTTATTCATTAATTTATGGTAATATAACTTTTAACAGTTTTTATGCATTCCTATTTTATATTTTATAAATAGTATTTATATTTATTTATAGCTTTTTTCAATTTTTTTCTGCTACCTGTATATTACAAAAACCTGCAAATCTTAATATATATATGTGTGTATTTATCCAGATATATATATATATATATATATATATATATATATAATTCCAGATTTACACCACAACAGAAGTGCTTGTGAAGTGCCATTCAATTGCCTTTTCACAGATTAATCAGAGGTGGAATAAATCCATTTACACAGCAAGTGTGTCAAAAAAATAAATAATTTGGTCTGGCTTTAATGAGTTAAGAGGTTTTACACTGAATTTTGAGCAGCCTTACCTTTACTGGGTAATGACGACACATTAAAACATGCAAAAACTGTAAACCACAAACAAAAACAATATGCCTAATTAGCTGCTAAAGTGCCATCTTTACATACACTGTTTAATGTTGCTCAGAGGTGACATGAATTATCATAAATCATCATATTAGAAGAATTTATGAAGAATCATGTGACACTGAAAGCTGGGGTAAGGATGCTGAAATTCTAGCTTTAAATGGTCATGAAACGTCCCTCTTTCAGTTCAAGAACCTCATTTTTATTTATTTATACTCAAATTCAAATCTGACGGCTCGTGCTGAGGGATAGAAAGAGCATAAATTGTAATCATAAATCACAATTTCAAACCAATAAAGTTTATTTTAGGTTTCAGAAATTGAAATACACATAACTACTAGCAAAACATAACATTGAAGGTTTGCAAAATACACGCAGATGTCTATGGAGATGGCAATAATATATATATTTTTTAAATAATTGAACAATTTGCTTTTTTTCATGTAAGATACACACTGTTTATTTTACTTTAACATTACTACAACTGTACTCTACTCCTCTCCTAGTTAGAAAGCTACTTACTTTCATGTATTTTAGGAGAAACATATGAATAAACATGTACATTTAGCAGCTCTGTCTGATCTCTCATGCAGCATAACATGGCCGTGCCCATCAGCCATCATATATAAAAGAAAATGATAAAAAAAAATGTTTTAACTACGAAATACATTTTCTTACACATATTTAAAAATCTAAATATTAGATATTTCACAATATAATTCTAATATTTGACAACATTTACAGAAAAGAGAAAAAACAAACAAAGCAAAAAAAAAAAAAACGATATATGCATGAATCACTGGGGCTGCGACATGTCACGTGACAATCTTGAACTTTACATAAAAAAACTCATGCATGCGGGTCAGTTGGAGTATTTAGAATTTACGCATGAAAGGGTTAAACTAGAGTGTTTATTTTAGAATTTAGACACACACCCATACTTGCTTTGAAGGGACAGAAAAGTCCTTGGGCACTGGAGCATTTAAAAGTTGAATCTGTCAGCATTTGAATTCCATGTCAATCCGCTGACATATCAGCTGATAGATGAAGCTTTCACTTCAGCAACACTTCAGTGTCACAATGACCAATCAGCAGTGTTCAAGAGCCCACTCATCAGTGCTCCAAATGCAAGTGAGAAATGCTGCTATTATCGCATGTTTATACATTTCAGTAAAGACGTGTAGAAATTGAAAAAAGACGTGTAGAAGATGAAAATAGTTGCAGAAAGCTCAAAAATAGTACATGAGTACATTTACATGGACACCGGTGGCGAGACTACATAAGGGCCAGGGTGGCACTGGCCCACTCAAACTGAAGTCTGGCCCACCCTGACAAAAATGTTTTGATTATGGTAAATCCTAAGTAGAAATCATGTAATAAATGTAGGGTGAATTATAAATGAAACTTAATGTTGACTTAATGTAGTGATTAACAGCATCCTTTAGGCATTGTTTGTGAATAAAATGTAAAGATACCCCCTCCACTGCATGAAAATGGAAATGTCTCACTATTACTATTATTATTTTTCTTTATTTGGCTGATTTGACTGAGACACAACAGCTCTGATTTGCTGGTTAAGGAAGGATGTTATAAGTAATAAAATAAGTAGTGTGAGAGGTATGATAATAGGCTATTATAATCGCGTTTAAGTTGTTTTCAGTATTAAATTAAGGCCAGATTTAATTGTAGTTCAATAAAGTTTCGCTGATCGTTCATATTTCACATAAAAATATTAGCAAGACAAAGTTGTTGATGATCTTATTTGCAGTTATTAAATATCTATGCATATAAATAGGCTTAATTCAATATACTTCTGCTTTAGCTGATTAACTCCTGGAGACTCTTAGACCCGTCATCATCATTGAACACACTTTTATGCTGTCTGTGAAATGCGGAAGTTTTCTTTTAATTTGGCGTGCGGTATCAAATTCCATTAAAACAACACTCTTCCAGCAGTCCTTACTTCATACAGTTGCATCCAGTACCGTACAGTCGCATCCAGTACAGGAGGCATGAATGAAATGTTGCTGAATAAAAGTAAGCAGTTAATGTTCAAAATGAGACAAAATCAAAATCACAAGAAACTCCGGAGGAAACATTAGATAGTGTATGGTGACGTAATAACGTAATGATAGTCCAACGGAAATATGAAAGGAACATTCTAAAAGCAACTCATATAAACGCCTTAATCATATTATTGCCTTGTTTAGATTAAGGTAAATAATTCGATTACTGATGCCCATGTAAACGTATAGTCAATGAAAGCTAACGGACGCTAACATTGTCTTAATTGATGTTCAACACACAAATCTGATAAAATCGCAGAAAATTTTGTCCAGGTTTTAATATCTGGAATAAGTTACATTTTAAATAACATTCAATAAGAAAAAAATGAAGACACATTTTTTTTTTAAATTATAATACTATTTCACAATTTAATATATATATTTTACAGTATTTTTGGTCAAATAAATGCAGCCTTGTAGAGCAAAATAGGCGTCTTTGCAAAATATTATTAAATCATCTTTTGACCGGTATAGTGTACATTTTAGGATGTACCTGTTTGGAAGCATCTCATTAAAGGTGGCTACAACACCCAAAACACCCAAAGTTAGCATACTCAATTTGTGCTCATTTCCCACTTCTAGACTTTTCTCTAAAACTCTTTCTCTCTCCTCATTCAGTTAGTAGTAAAAGCGTATTTCATGGAAGTATCGTGTATCCCGGTGGGCGTTTGGGGCTGTTATGGCTCAGGCTAATGCTAGGAGCAGTAGTAGCAGTAGTGAGTGAGATATAGGGGCTGTCGCGCGAGTCCAGCTTCAGACACAGCTGCTATGATTTAGGCGCCAGTCATCTCTTCGTCCCACTACTGACAGATGAGGCACTGGAGCAGTATGTTCTGGGTGAAATCAGAGACAAGCTATTGAGTTGTCTAGGTGTGTGTGTGTGAGTGGGTGGTTGAGTTGTGCAATCTGCTCTAACACTTTTTGTTTCACTTGCTGTGTGTTAGTGCTATAAAGTGAATTTAGAAGTTATTCTGTGTGTTATTCTGTGTTACACTGTGTAAAGGGCGAGTTCAACTACAAAAAAAATGACAGGTCTGTTATTATTAGCTCTCCTTTCAAAGATGTATATAGACTTGATCACAAGCAGTTACATTGGGATATACAATTAAAGACATTAAATTGGCTAATTTCTATTCAGTGAATACAATAAATATTTAAATTATTATTTGTCAGTCGTTTTAGGAATTATGCATAATTATGTGAAACTGAAAGGCTGGAGTATTGATGCTGAAAACTGTGCTTTGAACTACTGCAGTGAAACACAGTGTTATTTATAGAACAACATTTAAACTGACATAATATAAACTAGGCCTGGACAATATATTGTTTCAGCACCAATATCGCAATGTGCACATCCGCAATAGTCACATAGCAAGATATGCAATGTTGAGTCTGAATTGTACAGTAATATTTTTAGAGTCACAGCAAAGTTTAATCATAACAGAGTGAACATTTATCATTTGCATGTGTTTTTAAGGCCTGTGACTGAGCATTTCAAGGGAGTTTAAAACATTTGGGCACAAAAAAATGATGATGGTGTTTCAAAAAATGTAATTATTTATATGATTTATGTAAAAAAAAAAAAATTTCATACTTATAATTTTGGCGTATTTCTAGTCCAAATATCAACTTTTCAAAGCAAAAATATGATTATTTGCTTAACCAATTGGCAGATAACTTTAAGCAGATAACTCTTACTTTTTACTTAATTCTTCTAAAGTTAGAAATAATGTTTTTACTTGATCTAGCTAAATAAGTATATATGAAAGCTAAAAAAGTAAATATCAAAGCTAAATAAGAAAGCACTGTTAGACTTCACAGAAAAGTATTAAAAACAGAGCTATTTAAAGTGTCTTGTGAAACTGTACTTATCGCAATATTTATTGCAGAAAATAAAACAATATATAACTATAACAAGGCACAATTAAAAAACAGGGCACAACAATTATCAAGCAAGTTTGTATTTGTGCCTGGTATGAACAGGCCTTTAAACATCAATCGGCAAATGTACTTTTGCAATCATAAGGCAGTAGGCAAACTAACAAACTGATCCCGATGAGTAAAAGGAGGCAGTGGCACAGACAAGGGACACAAAAAGAATGAAGCAGAGGTCAGTGGAAGAGTGAGTTCAGTACAGACTGAGGGTCAGCAAGAGAAGGAATCCTCAGGCTGATGGATGAGAGTCGGCCTTTGAGAAGAGACAGATCAACAGACACATGAGCACAGTGCAGAAACAGACAGATGGTGAGACGGATGAGTGTGAGTCCTCTCTGCCGGACACTGCTCTGAGCCAGTTCAAAGTTCACGCTGGGTTTAGGGTCATCCTCACCGACACAGAGTAATGAGCCAGAGGAATGCCCCAAAACCCTAAATCAACTTTTGACTAACTCTTCGAGACTTTGTCAGCCTGGACAGGTAATATGAATGGGTAGTTAAGTAGTGTAGAGGTTAGTTGGGTGGGCTGCTGATTTGTCGTCTGGGTGAGTAACAGGACAGCAGGCCTGAAGAAGGACTCACAGATGGAAAAAAATGGTATCTGTCTATCCATCATGCAAAAGTATTCCTAACCCCTTTGATGAAGTTGATCTGTGGCAAATTCAACTGACTGGACACAAGTGCACACCTTTATATATAAGGTCTAACAGCTGAAAATCCATATCAGAGCAAAAACCAAGCCATGAGTTTAAAGGAAACAGCCCGCAGAGATAGGATTGTGTTGAGGGACAGATGCCAAAAAAAAAATAAAAAAATAAAAAAATCAACCCAGGTTCACTGGAAATACATGCCTGAAAAAAACAGTAATACATTACTAAAGGTACAGTATGTTCTATTGGACTTTTTAGAAACTAAACAAACCAACCAATCGTTTATATATAAAATAAATTTAAGATAAAACTTAATTTGCTAATGCAACCATGCTGTAAAATGGGCTCTTTATATCAATCTATATTGATGCAGTTGTGTTTGTTATTGTTTATGTTTTTGTTTGTTTATTACAGGATTTTTATATAGTATTATGTAAAGAACAGCACAAAACATTGCCTTCATTTGTCAACGGTATACCTTGTAATGATCATTAGTGTGAAAAGGAGCAAACGCTGTTAGTGTTTTACTACCTCCAAATATTCACTTTAAATAGAAACTTCCTAGAAATGTATATTGGCAGAGGCATGTATTTTTAGTAAGCAGAGGTTGAAAAATGTATGTTCTTTTGCCTCCAGAATCCTGAATGGAATATTTTATCTCGCATATTAAATATGCTACACCTCCTACGATGACATCAAAAGGCATCGCAGATATGGCATTGAATATCATAAACTATGGCACATGACACAAGAAGAAACAATTGAATATTGTGTAACAAATCCCCACAGCACCCTATGTCAAGCAAATCATGGCAAAATCAGGAAAAAAAAAATTGTATAATCTGAACAGGGCTTTAGGGATGACCTTATGAACGTCCTTCAGTGGCGCAGCCAGAGCTTGAATCCAATCAAACACCTCTGGAGAAATCTAAAAACTGGCAGTCCATCAACTGATGAAGAGTTTGCATGCTATCTATCAGCTGATCCTCCCACCCTTTGGAAAGAAAGCCTCAGTGAGGTAGGTTTAGTCTCTGGGTTGCAGTTTTTTCCCCAAGATCCCTGAGGGCACTTACGTTTTTAAAGACTTACAGTAACTGAAATCCATCTCCTCCTCCTACCATCTCTCCTCCATACCCTTCCCTTCTCTCTCTCTGCTCTCCCTGGTGTGCGCTTTGTACTGTCTGGCAGCAGATCAAAGCGCATTTGTGAATGTCACCCATGGGTATGGAAAAGGGAGAAAGAGAGAGGGAGAGATGGAGAGAAATGAGATAAACCATTCATTAGTGACAAACTAAACTCCGACCATTCCGTTTAATGTGGGCATAGTTCAAGACTTCGGCATTTATGAGTATTCCCACCCCTTTATCCTCCCCGCTCCTCCTCCTTCCTCCTCTCACTGTCATCAAGTGATGCTAAATGAATAGAAAGGTTGTTGTCTATATCCTTATTGTTTTCTTTAGTAAACATATTCATTAATACTATTTTTGTAATAATAATCACCCATACTCATATCCTGTGCTAATTATCAGCAGGCAGTAATGAAAACGAACACCATAAAAATATACACGCTCTAATGCTAGCGTTTACATACTTTGACATGGCAAAGCCAATAAACTAGTCATTACTATGTCATATTCCTGAGTTACATCACAATTTAATTGAACCTAATACATTTTAATGTGGGAGGTACAATACAACATTAGCCTAAGACAACTTTGGAAGAGTTTGTTTGAGTTTTTAAGACCGTGCTCTTGGTAACCGTTTATGTGGTTTCTGTAAGTGTTTATATGAAAAGCGTCTTTAGCGGTGACTCATGCTGTCAGATTGATTCAGTACACCTTTCCTTTAGCCTCGGGGGTGAGTCTGAAAGTTCATACACACATACTGGAGTAAAACACCATTAAAACGGTTGAGGGTCATAGTTAATCATGATTACAGTAGCTAAATTGTGATAATTCCCATTAGATTAGAGCACTTCCTGTGTCCTTTAACTCTATACTGTGTGAAAATCGGCTTTTACTGGCTGAGAAACGTTTGCATCGCCAAGGCGTGTTGTAACTCAAGTAGGTAATTTACCTCAGGTCTTTGGTTCAGCACAACCAAAACATTACTTGTACCACAGTGTGTTTGATACAGCAAGAATGAGGGAGGAGGAGGACTGTGGGAGAACTTTTCACTTTGAACAAAGTTCTGGCTCAGTTTTCTTTCTGTTGAAGCATCTTTGCAGAAGATAAGCTGTAAAACAAAACTTACTTATGGCATTCTCTCTCAGTCTGAACTCATTTGATCTCTGGTACCTGCCACAGGGACATTTCTCATTACCAGGTGCAGAGGAAATGCCCTATGGGCTCGGTGGGTGGGACTTCCTGTGTCATATTTTTTAACTATAATCTGTCGCTTCAACATAAATCCCTCATAACTGGGTAGCGGAGGCTTTATAGGTAACGTTTTCCTGGAATGTGACTGAACTGATGTAGCCATTTGCCTCAACAATTCCAGCCGTTCCTGAAACTGAATGAATGTCAGTCACAAAGTTCTATAAGCCCCGCCCCATAAGTGTGTTTATTCATTCAATATATTGGTGCAACTCTTTCAGTTCAGCTCAGCCTGCTCCAAACAGGAACTGATCCAGTGTTTCCAGTATGGCCCATTTAAGCATCTCATTTGGGTTACAGCACCAATGTTACACTTTGGTTCTTCTCTGCATGTTCTGAGTGGGATTCAAACCAGCATGGTAAACAGGCATACTAATAAGGATGCTAAAACTGAAGCCTCTAACATTAGTTGCTAGTGTGCAACTTGAGGATAGGGGAATTAATTTTATCCACACTTTTCTGCTCTCTGCTACACTTATTTCCCTAAAATTCACTCACATCTGGGTCACGGCAACAATGTTACCCGTAGGTACAACCTGCCATCTTCCAAATGAGAATTGAACTGGCATTTTTGACATGGGAGGTAGGTGATCTAATGAGGATGGAAAAGACCCTAGCCTCATGCGTCAGTCACTAGTACCACTTGAGGCCTCGGGAGAGATGTTTTCTCACACAGCTCTTACTTTGTTCTCCATTACACTAACCCTCTTAAACCTCACTTACATTTCCATTATTGCACCAATGTAACCCTTTCATTCTAATCAGCCCTCTCCAAGCAGGAGTTTCATGGATGGGAAGCAGGCACACTAACAAGAATGCAAAGAATTGCAGCTTCCCAAGTAACTAGTATGCTTCTTGAGGTCAAGGAGTAAGGTGTACCTGCACAGATCTTAGACTAGCTGTTCTCCATTACACTAGTCCAGGTCACAGCACCTATGTAACCCACTGGTTCTAATCCCCTCATTCTTAGTAGGAACTGAACTGGCTTTTCCAAAAGACAGCAGCCTTTAGCACCAGTTACTGGTGTGGGCAATAGTATCTAGATGCAGACTTGGATTTGCAAGCTGAAACTGCATATCTAAGAGATGCAATGTCAGACAGGATGCACTCAGTAGAGCTAGTGACGTCTCTGTGAGGGGCAGGGTTACGTGTGCGCTTTAAAAACATTGCATGCATCTAAGTCTGATTCCAGACCCCTCTCAGTGTGGGAGCAAAGTTTACCTGCACAGCTTTTACTAGCTGGCTTCCAATACACTCACCTCTCTAAAACTTAGTCCCGTCTGGGTCACAGTACTACCATGTACTACAGTATTTAAAGCTTTTCCTGGGTAGAAGACAGAAACATAAACAAGGACATCATTTAAAATGCAGTACATGGTTAAACATTTCTTTGCCATCCATGGACCGCTTGTTATAAAAAGTTCTCTTATTACATTTTTGAGCCAAATCTCAAAACTGTCCTGTGGTGTAAATGTCTTAAGCATAGTTAAATTACAACTCTTATAAATTAAAAAGAAAATCGTAAAATACCTCTAAGTGGGAAAGACTTACGTAGATTGACAGGTAGATTGGTTTAAGGCTGTGGGGAGCTGCAGCAACTGGGCATGCAGACATTAATTTAGCATAATTTTTGTGACAGGTACAATTTTTTTTTTTTTTATTACAGTAAAGGGAAGGTTTACAGTTGTGTATACATTGATAAAAGACAATAGGTTGGACGTGTCCTGCACAGGACTTTAAATAAATCAATCAAAATCCACAGGGAGTTTGTAGAGCCCACTTGGAGCTCAAGTTCCACCCATTCAGAGCATTCTAAAGCTGGCTTTAACCTCTGCTTATACCGAACTCACCGACAGGGTCAGTCGCTATTGCACCTTTTAAGGCCTGGAAAGTTTTTACTGACTGGTCTCCATTAAACTCTCATTCGGGTCACGGCACCAAAATGTAATCCTTTGGTATACACTCAGTCATTATAATGCACACTTAAGTCCAGGCAAGAGGTTTCTACAAAGCTCTAGCTTAATATGAATATTAGATTGTAGTATGTCTATTTAACGTGTATAAATCAATTCAGTAGATACTTGCATTGAGCTTATATACTGCATGTGGACCCGTTTTAGTCTTCTATGGGCCTCTGGTTACAATATTACATTTATCTAATCTTTGTTCTTTCCACCTTTTTACCATTTATGTAAAGAAAATGGCCTTCATACGTGGGAAAAGGCGATATTATCTGTCTGAAGAGTCATTAGTCTGTCGAGTAGCATGTTGAACGGGTTAAGTGTGAGACTGCAGGGTTTAGGAAATGAGTAAAAGGCAGACAAACGTATATAGTGTCACTGGTTCACCACTGGAAATAAGACGCACGCTCTGGCAGCTGGAAACCATTTGCTCCCTAAGATGCTTAGGAGTGGAAATACACACACACACACACACACACACACACACACACACAAAGCTACTGTAGTTACATAACTTAAAAGAGAGGTGAAGAACAGACAAAAGCGATATACAAAAACTTTCGAAAAGATCATCTGTTACTTGAGCTTGACGTTACAGGAACTTGATCAGTTTTGCATTTGCAGGCTCCATTATGCTGTTGTATAGATCCATAAGTAATTGTATTATAGGATCAAATTTTAGGTAGGAATGTAAGTTGAGGTGTGTGTGGTCTTGTGTGGATTAGTTTAAAATGCAGGGCTGTTTACGAGCACTGCTGTTAGTTTGGGTATAATTACAGAGAGACGTCCTTCTGTGTGTGTGCGTGAATGTGTGTGTGATTTGAGTCAAAACTGCAGTCTGTAATAACACATTCGTGCCGGGTTACTGCGAGTACAGTGTTGCCATTTTGTGTTATTAATGACATTTAACTTCTTTGCCTCCTTTTGGTCTTCGTTCTAGTATAAATAAAAGTGCAGTGCTCATGACATGAACCGTTCAACAGACGTCTCGGGGGTACAAAGAAGTTAGAACGAGTGTCTCCTTATTAGGACAATAATGACACCTAGTGATAGTATGAGGAACTGCAGAGGAAGTGGAGCATTTGACAGATGATACTGTTGCACAAAACCCAGTATAATATATAGCATTTATTATCGGTCACATTATGATGACTGCTTGGACAATATTAATTAGAAAGAATTGAATTTTATGGAATGGAGTTACTTTTTACTTTGTCTCATGATTGCTTTAAAAACAGGCCAAATTTATGAAACCTACATATGCATTTGTAACAAAACAACAATGTGAATATTGTTAATATTTACAATTACAATTTAAAATTTATTTTAATATTATAAACTTTTAATTTCACACTGTGGTGGTTCATCCCTAGGCATACAAAGGTGAGATAAGGAAAAAAGCTAAATATATTTTATGTAAATATTTGACTATTATAATTTTATAGTTAACAAGCAAGGACATTGTCACCTAATTATTCTCCATACATACCTAGGTTCAAAATGAGCCAAACACAGCATGTTTTGTTTCAAATTATAATATTTCTTTATATAAACATTGTAGAAACTACAAATAAATTAATATTTTGAGCATCTTATACATTGTTTCCTTTGCAGAGAAAATTTTACATGTACTTCCAGGTCAAAATGGACCTAAATGCATTGTAAGGGTTAAAATTATGTTTCAAATAATACATTTTTATACTTCTTCCTAAATAAAAAATACAATTTGAGACCAGATCAACTTCAGATTGTCCAGGTTTCTTCATTAAAGTAAAGAGGAAGTCAATGTAATTGCCATTTTCTAAAGCTGAAGCATCACCCAAGTTGTCTCGGCTATTAAAAAAAATGTCAAACAATAACTAAAGAAAAGAGACGCATATGCTCTTTAAATTTATTTCACTTGCATGACCAGAACTTAAATGCTTTGGAAAAAAACAAAACATTGGCAATAAGTGCACAAGCAATTTATTTGCTTATCAAACCACATGAACCCCAAAATAATTAATTACATTTACTATGTAAGCCATTGACAAGTTCTAGACCTCGAGTGTCTTCATTAGCAGTTGTTTTAGCATGACGTGTGCAATTGTTGTTCTAGAAGGCTTTAAAGAGCTGGTTGGGTAGATAGCCCAGATGAAGGAAGGAAGTTTGAGCCTCTCTCTCCAGGTTGGCCAGTTCCTGTACGGTCGGGGCCAATATATCCACATGGCCCTTATATAGACCACCTGGTGTGTGTGAGAAACAGATAGAGTTGAGTGACAGACGTTAAGCAAATGTCCTACAAACAAGGCCGTCTGAAAGAAACTTACCTCCTGTGGCCCTGCGCTGGCCATACGTCACTTTACCATCAAATTCATCCACAGGAACTTTAATGTCAGGTTCACACTGAGTGATGGTGCATTTCAGATGCTCCTCGATATCTGACAACAACTACAAATGGGAAAAACTATTCTAAGTATAAAAATACATTTGTTTATGTGATCTTAGGCATGCATAACAGTTCTTACCTCTTTTTCATTGTACCAAATAGTGCATCCTCCATTCTCTTTGAGTCTGGTGTTATAGCAGCTTTTTCCTCTGCTGGCACAAACATGGTACCACACCTGTGTGCACAAACAAACACATTACATTTCTATACCACTTAGAGCTGTGGAAAACAAAATTGTTTAAAAAAATCAATTCTCTCTTCACGCTATTCTCACTTGAATAGATTGTAAGCTTAGTTTTAAACAGCAGATGGCGCCATATTGGATGCTCTGCTTGCTTCCAATTCCCTAAATACACCACTTAAATATTAAATAAGTAAGGGATAAAGTACATCCAGGCGGTTGTTATCACAGATTGTTACGTGACTGTTTGAAATACTTGATTTTAATTGGTCAGTCATGACATTCTAAGATAACAACTGCTAAAAACTAATAACACAGTTCCATCTGGGTAATTCGAATAGCTGTCGATGAACAACCGCCTGAATCCCTTACATAATGGCTAACAGGCTTATCAGCAGCCCGACGCAAAATGGAGTTTGTAGGGCTTTATTCTGTGAAAATAACTACCTGGACGCAAGTTATCTAACTTATTACATGGATACCTGCCACTAAATTGTACAACTTAGACAAAACATTGTTCTGAGCTGTAATAGTTTATTAATTCCTTATTTAAATGCTAAGCTGACAGAAACTAAAATTATTAAATGGAGCATACACGAACCTACATTATATATTTCTGGATGTGAACGTATTTACTGACGGTCAAGTTGATTCAAAGTACCGCGATGAGTCTGTGTTATTAGTTTCAGCGGTTGTTATCTGGGAATAACTTGCCTTGGAATGTCGAGACTGACCTATCAGAATGAAGTATTCAAGAGAGCTGTGTAATAATGATTAATAAGGTTAGGAAACGTTTAAGCGAATTACAAGAGTGATCATACAAAGCAGTGTTTACATTATTATTTTGACATAAAAGCCAACATTCGACTGAGCTCTTAAGCTTATTGTTTGAGTGTAAAGTTAATTCTCGCCTAGAACACCATTTGCTGTTAAAAAACTAAACTCAGAATCTATTCAAGAGAGAATAGCGAAGCATTTTGATAATCTGTAAAAAAAATCTATTTTTTGCCACAGCTCTATATAAAACCAGTCTGGATTTACTTGCTGCTTACCTTCTCTTTCTCCATTGCAACCAGTGATATGGCCAAACCCATCCTGGAGTGACAAATATCAACGAATGATTTAGTTTGAATCAGAAGGTTGCCTTCATATTAAATGATACAAGATAAATGCTGTCCATCACCTGTCTGCTCTGCCAACTCTTCCAATGCGATGAACATAGTTCTCCTTCTCATCTGGTAGAGTTACATTTATCACTGCAAAACAGAAGACATAACTGTATATAACTATTCTTAGTTGTTTTTTGTGTTCATTTCAGGTAGGCTGGTAGTTTTTAACTGAAATAATTTTACTTCAAGTAATTTAAAATAGCACCCAAAAGCAACAGTTGTACATTTAATAAGAGTCTAAGTTAATGAAACCTAAAATCATAAGATGAAATAAGATTACCGTAAGGAACACCACGGATATCAATTCCTCTCGCAGCCACATCTGTGCAAATCAGAAAATTCACCTCCTGTTTCTAAAGTGTGGATCATAAGAGAAAACGTCATTAAATGACTACAATTACTACGGTACATTTCTTTTTACTATTGAAATTTAAATTCGATTTTGTTTTGTTTTTTTCAGGTATTTTATGGTTTCCTTGTTAAACCATATTGCCACAAAATACTGAACAATGTACAAAATGTTAAGCTCTTCGCTGAAAATAATTATTCGTTCATATTTTTCCAAGTTTGAACCTAGGGGGGAAAAAAGTTCAATGCATTTTTAAACATTATAGTTTTAATAACTTATTTCCAACATTTTTTTTAAAGGCTTAACTAGGTTAATTAGGCAAGTTAGTTTACTTAGCCAAGTAATTAGACTGAACAGTGGATTGTTCTGTAGCCTTAAAAAGGCTAATAATATTGCTTAAAAGGCTAATAATATTAACCTTAGCAGTTTTTACATAAAAAATATATATATATGGTTTTTGTTTTCCACTTTATCTAGAAGAAAAAATACTATATGAAATACTGTGAAAATTGTCCTTGCTCTGGTAAACAGCACTTTGAAATATTTGAAAAAGAATTAAAATTTCACAGGAGGGATAATAATTTCGCATTAAATTAAAGTGGTTAGTTAGAGTTAGTGCATTTAATTCTGTATGAATTTACAGTTACTACTATGGTAAGTACATGTAACAAGGATGCTGTAAAATACAGTGCTACTTTGTTTTTCATTACCTTGAATCGCTCCAAGTTATACTTGCGGTCATTTGGTTTTCTGTCGCCATGAAGGCAGACGCAAGAGAACTGGTGTCCTTTCTTATCTGGTCCTGCAGGAAATTCAAATGTTTAATGGCATGTTATGGCTGTTTATTAAAGATGCTAAAAGCTGGTGTGTCCACCTCACCTCCTCCTTGCTTGATGAAGTACTGCTCCATATTATCACAATCGATCTTTGTCCGGCAGAAGATGATGGCCTGATCCATCTTGTGCTCTTTAATGGCTCTGACCGCGTACTCTCCCTTCAGAATCTTAATAGCCTCTGACCACATCTCTGATAAAGGCATAAAACAGCATTGCTTCATATCAGGGCAGATCAAGGTCCTTTTCCAATGTTTAGAATACAACATTCAGATTGTTACCTGGGCTGTTGGCTCCAGGTCGTGTGTCGTCCTTTGCATGAACTTCATCAGTCTGTGAGGAGTCACAAAATAACTGATTATTACTTAAAAAAAATCAAATCAAATCAATATTGGATATAAAGAATAATAATAATAAAATTAAGTGACATTTTTACTAGAGTTATCTCTCATAACGTACATAATGTGCATCCTATTTTTGCAGTCCAGCTCTGTTTGGACCTGGTCTTAATATTCTTCACCTAAAGCCATATTTTATCAGATCAGCCAAAAATTCTGAGTGAATGTCGAAAAAGATTGCAATGTTATCACGCTTTACTGCATTCATCTAATTACGTTTAAAAAAAATTGCATTGTGTAATCGATAGCTTTTATTATTTTAGTTATATTCTAAGAAAACTACAAACAAAAAAATTATTATAGAAGTTACCCCAAATTTTTTTTTTCATTTTATGTGTAAAAATAAATGCTCAATTGTTTATGCTGCAGTTGTTTGTAATAATGCATACACGTTCATATTTTTCCTAAGTTTTTTGACACTAAGAAAACTAACTTCAGATAAATTATCAAAGAGTCTTTTAGACACTTCATCATACTTCATACATAATTAGTTGCAAAATGATCTGAGCATAAAATCTGAAGTATTTATAAAAAAAAAAAAAAGCTATGAATGATGTATATTTTGAGGGTCTCAAAACATTTGCAAATGTTTACTGAAACAGGGAATCTACATGAATCAGAGAGTAAAATTTAATACAGTTTAAGACCTTTTTAAAGACTCTTTCCAAGCATGTAAGGACCTCATCATTTCAGGATTCAACTAATAACATTGGCGACATTTTAACTCAAAATATATTTGCTAAATACTGATTTTAAGAAACCTATTCCAAACTAAAACATAATTCATATATTGAATAAAAAGGCTATTCCAGCAGGTGGTGCCTATAGAACAGCAGGAATACTGGTGTTGCCTTGGTTACTGCAGCAAACAAAGCAGCGTGATGTTAAATCTAGCAGGATTTTAACGATTTCATAAACTACACAGCATCCCAATATTCGCAGATTAAATTCAGGCAAACTTTAGCATACAACTATAGATTGTATAATAAACAATGATACAACATGTAACTTTTTAGAGTCTTAAATTTTTCTAAATTTAATTATCAAGACCTTTTTTTTTTACACATCTCTTTCATGTTAAAACTGATATAAAAACATGTTATGATCATAAAACATATGCACCCTGATGTGGTTCTTCCCCAGTCTCTCCCAAAGCTTGTCATGTTTTGGGTTGACGGGCACCACCACATGATGGACAGTTTCTGGCACAGAATCTTCTCCCTTCAGATCCACCCATGTGGGGAAATGCATGATCTTCTCTGAGAGCTTCTTCACGTCAAATGAGTGCAGCGTAGCAGAACAAACAATCACCTACAACACAAACAGTGGTTTAGTCATGAGGAACTGCAGATCTGACAGCTCTTTAGAAAGCAGAACTTTAGAGCCGAGATGACCTGTAGTCTCTTGCCGTCTGAGGTGACCTGAGGGATCTGGTTATAGATCCTCATGATGAAGTCAGTGTAGCCGGCCGACAGGAGTCCATCCTGAACACATGTATTCAGTCAGAAATGATTTGATTAAAATACAGCAAAAATGGTTAATAGACAATGTGAAATATTACAATTAATAACAACTTATTAAATTATTAATAATTTAAATAAATAATTAATACTTATATGATAATTAATTATTAATATTAAAATTATTAATAACTCATTTGTAATTCATTTATTCTTTGAATAAAAAATAACGCACACAAAAAATATTTGTTTGCAATAATATTTTTTATCTTTTACTGCTACTTTTCATCAATTTTAGCAATTTTCTTTTCTTAATAAAAGGCAACATATTTCTTCAGTCAGAAATTATATATATTTTATTAATAATACAATTATACCAAAAGTATTAATTATTAATAAAATTATTAATTTGCTATAGAAAATAAAACATTTTTTTGAAAAAAAAAACATTTTGTAACATTATAAATATCTTTTATTGCTACTTTTCACAAATAATATTTTTCTAAATACCTTTCAATACACATATTCAACTTACAGGCTTGATTATGATGAATGTTTATACCATGTTTTGTTAAAGGTACACATATAAAATGCAGTAAATTTTACAAATGATGCCAACAGAATTTGCAGATATGCCAAAGTATTCCTTTAATGGTAAACTGAAAAGCATTGCATAAATAGAAGCGTTCGACATACACACTCATCCAGCACCAGGAAACGGACTTGGGAAAGATCCAGCTTTCCTGTGGATATGAGATCATCCAGTCTGCCTGGGGTGCCGACCACAATGTCTACCTAAAAGAACAAAGTGATTTAAAGAAACGATTTTAAAAAGATGTATAAATTCTGTATTATCATCTGAATACTATGGAATAGTCCATATTCTTAATTTATGGTCACATTTCTCATTTATTCAGCATGAGGCCATTAGGTGTCAAGAATATTTATGTAAAATGATCTGTGAAGTTTTATTATAGTAAAAACACAAAAAAAAAAACACTTATGACAGAATTTTGTTGATAAACATTAATACTGAAATCATTAACATTCAAAACAATTACATTCACTCGATGATGAGAAATTATTGATCATATACAATATGAAGTTATGACTTTTATAAAGAAGTGATTTGTCTCTGTAATCAGGGTGGCATAAAAAAATCCATTAACATACTCATTATTATACATTTTTAAGTTATACAAGTTAGAGTATATATTTAATATATTTGGCATTTTATACTCCTTTCAAAAGGTTCTGTTATGGCCACCAAGACAGTATTTATTTGATTAAAGATACACTATTTAAAAAAAAAATATTATTACAATTTGAAATAACTTCATTAATATTTATAAAAAACTTTTGAAATATGCAGATTTTTTTTTTAAGTTTTGCTATTCACAAAATGCTCTTTGAACAATAAATCTTATGTAATGTTATAAATGTATTTACTGTCACATTTGTCCTTTGTCAAAGAAAACGATCATTCCCTCCCCCAAACAAAACCTGCTCAATGGAAGTGTGTATCTTATTTTAACATTAAAAAATACATTTACGTATTAGGTAACCCATTATTTTAAAGTGTCCTTGTTGCACGTTCCATGTACTTACAATTAATTATCATAATTACATGCATTACAACTAACCCTAAACCTGTCTCGCATTCTAACCCTAACCATATAGTCAGTACACGTAGTTAATTAACATTACTCTGTAGTTAACCAGCACCAAAATGTTATATGTTGCACATGTCCACGTTTTCGAATAGATTTAATCAAATAGAACATGAATAATCTGAAATAGTTACGCTATAACAAGGACACCTTAAAATAAACTGTAACCAAATATTTTCATTATAATGATCAATAACAAGATCAAACATCAACAGACACTCACCCCGCTTTCTAAAACGTTGAGCTGTTCTTTAGCAGCCACTCCTCCAATAATCAGAAGATCTCTGCAAATGACATCAGAATATACATGATGATAAAGCCAAACTCCTCAGCAGACACTATAATAATAATAAAAGTCGGACCCCTGTCAATCTCAGCTCACCTCAGTTTAGGGTTATCCACATACTTCTTGAACTGATTGACATTATTGAGGGTTTGTTCAGCCAGTTCCTTAGACGGCTCAATGATAAGAGCTCTGGGGGCGTTGGAGCTGGATTTGACCTGAGTCACTTTAGCACTGCCTGAGGACAAAAAAAAAAAAAAAAAAAAAAAAACACATGCAGACAGAACGTGAGGAAACATTAAGGCAAGCCCTGCAGGCAGAAAGAAGTGAGTGCTGTTTGAAGCTCACCTGTCTGGCTGGATTTGACCACATGACCTTCTGAAGCCTGGTTCAGGGCCACATATCCGTCTTTGGGTTGGTGTTTGAAAGCTTCATCGCCAAAGTTGAATTTCAGTTCAGCATTCTAGATTTGATGGACACAAATACATCTTTTAATAACAGCGTGTGTGTAGGAGAAATGTTATGTTGCAGTCTTAGCAATGAAGGAGAAGTGTGTGTGTGTGTGTGTTTCAGATACCTTTAACACACAGGAAGCAAAGAATGGCTGGCTTCTCAGCTGCTGAGGGATTTCAAAGGCCAAACCCAGATCATTGCCTGTGAAAGTCAATCAAATATTAATCACAGTAGCTTCCATTTGTATTACAGTTGATACTGTGATATTAAACTTTTATACAGGTTTACTAATGCTCAAAAGTTTGGGTTAAGCGTCTTGTGAAATAAGTGTCTTGCACACCAAAGGTTTATTTATCAATTGAATATGGTAAAAAAAAAAAAAAAAATTGTGTAAATGATCCAATATATATTTTATACATAATTGCCACTATGCTTTTATAATTTGTATTTATTTTCTATGTATTTTATGTTTAATTTTAATTGTAATTTCATTTAGTTTATGGGGGAGGGGTTGGGAAAACATATTTGTTTCTATTTTTCTGTAAAACTATCCTGCTAATTCTGTAAAAGTTTCAAACCGATAAAAAAAAACCGATGTGAATGTTTATTACAATTTGAATTAAATGTTTGCTGTTTTAATACATTTTAAAATGTACTTTATTCATGTGATGTCAAAGGTTTAATTGCAAAAAAAAAAGTATTATTATTATCATCAAACAGAATTCTGGTTTATGTCATGATTCAGTGTAGTTTTACATCTTTATAAGTTGCCACTATCCTTCAAATAACAAGGTTTTTCTAATCTGGCAGATTTTTATATTACTTAAAACACCATAATATCTAGTATGATCACTAATTATTTCATACAATTTAATAAGTAAAGATATAAAAAGTAGGTGGTGTCAATTTAACCTAAACATACATTTTACAGTTTGATATGCTTTCTCTCTATTATATAATGACTATATTTCATAGTGTGTATATATAATATTATTTTCATGCAGACCCCAAACATCTGGTATTCAGTAATATGTAATATGAATATATTCAGTAACATTATAATTTTTCAAATTAATATACATGACCTGAATAATATCTCTAACTCTAAATAGCTTGACATACTGGGAGAGTGCAACAACAGACTGAATTACAAAAAAACAAAAAACAAAAAATGTATTTACTCAAATGTCAAATAGCATAACTAAACAAAAGCCTACCATTTTTGGAGAACGACACATGGCCTTTTTCCATATCTATGTAGCATCCAATGGTGTCATGCATTGTGAACTCCTAGGGAAAAAAAAAGTAAATCATTTTCAACGTACTGAAAATTGAGAGTCAAATATAATGCCTTCATTATATCGTACCTCTCCATAACTATCAAACTGCTTATTGTGAGATTTCTTTCCAGTTCCTCCAAAGCCAAATCCATATTTATCAGTTCCTACGAGAGGGGAAAACAGAATAACAAACAATATAATTACTAAAGGCATGACATAACCAGATCATTCAAATGAGATCATACTGAAATATACCCAAGTCCAGTGATGCCTGGGCAGTGGACCAGCCCACCCTGCACAGCCCTTGATCGTGACAGGCTACTTCATAATAATACCTCCCTAGGGGGAAAACAAAGTAGAATAACTATCCAGGATGAGAAAAAAAAAACGATTGTTTAAAAAAAGATTTGTTTTTAAACCTTTTGTGACTGCTTTGGTGGTACGACAGCCATGCCATTCTTTGAACTCCCTGCTCTGGCAGCACAAGCCATCTGAACCAATAGCTGAAAAATATCATATAACAGTTCTGTTTCAACAAAACAACTAGGAAGAATCAACATGAAGAGTTTAGAGTCAAACTAAGCCTTACATATATAAGTTTCAACACTTACCAAATGCTGTACTTCTGTCAAAGGGGTTCATCTGCCATTTATTGAAAACTGGGGAGGACAAGAAATCCAAATTTAATAATAATTATGAGATCATATACTTATTTTCTTTTGTTTTGATAATAATAATAATAATAAAAACATACTGTATGAATTTTAAATGAGCATGTGCAATGTCTAGCACATTGGCTAATATGACATTTTGCTTACTGTTTTGAACCACTGACGCATGAATAATTGAAATAATTGAAGCATTATATGCACATTATAGTATTTATTCGTTTTAAATGAGCCTTTTTAGGTGATTTTATTAGATTTTGTGCATATTTTTATGTAACTTAATTTTTTGAGTTTTTGTAATTGTTACTGTTCTGTTACAATTAAAGTTAATTTAAGCAAATATTAAGTAATTTGTTAATTGATGTTAGGTCAGCCTATAGCAATTAAGAATGATGAAATATCAATGCAAACTATGTACACAAACATAAATGAGTTCAATGACATATAAATACAAGTTTAATACCTGTTCCTCCTGTCTTTACAGCACTGCGTCCCTTTTTCCCCTCCTGCAGGTCTTTAATGGTTTCATAGACTATTTGGATGAGTGGAATACTGAAGGCCTACAAGACAACATTGATCTTTTATATTCTTATTTTACTACTTCCTTACACTTCAATTTTTGTAAACAAATAAAAAATTATATGTGATAGGTAGCATTTTTTTTACCACCCCCACTGAAAAAAAGCTAAATTTCCCCCTTTAACTAGAACATTAATCAAGGGATGTAGCTGAAACCGTGATCCTTAAAAATGTATTAAAAGGTAGTCAATGGCTACCAGCACTGTCTTCCATCTCTGTCATAAATAATGTTCAGTTTCTTGCACAGACAGTTTGTTTTGCTTCTTAAGTCTGCTGTGTATTAGCATGGGGCATGAGTAATAGTGTTAATGGGTAACGAGTGTTTTTTGCTTACAAAGTGCTGGTAGCTTTTGCCTTGCAAGGACCAAGGACAACAGTTTCAGCTAAAATCATACTGCATGTTCTGCAATAAATAAATAAAAGTAACACTTTAGTTTAAGTACCAATTCTCACTAATTAATAGTGGCTTATTACCAGTCTATTATTGAAATATTGTCTGTTTATTAGCACTTACAGTGCATCCGGAAAGCACTCATAGCGCTTCACTTAATTCAATCATTGATTAAATTCAATTATTGCCTCAAAATTCTACACACAATACCCCATAATGACAATGTGAAAAAAGATTTGTTGAAATTGTTGCAAATTTATTAAAAATAAAAAAAACTGAAAAATCACATGTACATAAGTATTCACAGCCTTTGCTCAATACTTTGTTGATGAACCTTTGGCAGCAATTACAGCCTCAAGTCTTTTTGAATATGATGCCACAAGCTTGGCACACCTGTCTTTGGGAATTTTTGCCCATTCCTCTTTGCAGTACCTCTCAAGCTCTATCAGGTTGGATGGGAAGCGACGGTGTACAGCCATTTTCAGATCTCTCCAGAGATGTTCAATAGGATTTGGTCTGGGCTCTGGCTGGGCCACTCAAGGACATTCACTGAGTTGTTGTGAGGGCACTCCATTGATATTTTGGCAGTGTGCTTTGGGTCATTGTCCTGCTGGAAGATGAACCGTCACCCCAGTCTGAGGTCAAGAGCACTCTGAAGCAGGTTTTTATTCAGGATGTCTCTGTACATTGCTGCATTCATCTTGTGCCTCGAGACAATACTGTCTCGAAGGTCTACAGACAATTCCTTTGTCTTCATGCTTGGTTTGTGCTTTTACATGCACGTCAACCCTGGGACCTTATATAGACAGGTGTATGCCTTTTCAAATAATGTCCAATGAACTGAATTTACCACAGGTGAACTCCAATTAAGCTGCTGAAACATCTCAAGAATGACCAGTGGAAACAGAATGTACCTGAGCTCAATTTAGAGCTTCACGGCAAAGGCGGTGAATACTTATGTACATGTGATTTTTCAGGTTTTTTATTTGCAATAATGTTTCAATAATTTCAAAAAATCTTTTTCCACATTGTCATTATGGGGTATTGTGTGTAAAAATAGTATTTGAATTTTGAGGAAATAAATGACTTTAATCCATTTTGGAATAAGGCTGTAACAAAAAAAATGTGGAAAAAGTGAAGCGCTATGAATACTTTCCAGATGCACTGTATAATGTACATATTCTACATCCCTAATCCTACTTAATACCTACACCCAACTACTACCTTAATAACTATTAATAAGTAGCAAATTAGGAGTTTTTTGAGTCATAGCTCGTTTGTCAAAAGCAACAATTGTACCTTATTAAATAAAGTGACTGAAAATAAATGTCTCATACTTACTCCAGTTTTTCCGCTTCCAGTCTCAGCAGCCTGTAAACATAAATAAACAGGTAAAACAGAGTAAACAGTACTTATACTGCTATATATGATTATTGAGGTAACGTTGGTTTTTAATTCGCACATTTGGGATTTCTCCTTAATGTAATTTCAGAAAAGTATTATTTGCAAAATCTAAACAGGGAAATCATATTAGTAGTCAATGACCATCAACATACAACATTGTTCACAGTCAATTAAACAGTGCTAACGTTGTTTTGAAGTCATACTTACGCGCAGACTGAATATTCAGACTGAATATTCAAAGTACCATGGTAAACAATATAGGGACCGCGTCATCAGTTGTCACTGAACGAATGTGCGAATATAAAACCAACTTTACCTCAGTGACATGATTTGCAGTGCATATCAGATCTCACCATGAGCACGTCTCCTCCACCCAGAATCAGTGGAATGGATTCGGCCTGGATGTCTGTTGGCAAACTAAAAGGGACCACCAAACCATTATCTACTTTAATTTATACAAGCATAACTAACATATAAATAATACACATTATGATGTAAGAACATTCGAACTCACAGCCAGTCCATTTCTTCCACCGCCTGTGCAATTTCAGGCATCACTCCCATTTCTGTAAGGCAAAACAAAAAGATTTGAGTTCTCAAACATTCGGCTTATTATGAAATCCTTAATCTGATAGTCTCACTGAAACGTTGAGAGATAAATCTCACCGCCGAACGCTGCCATGGTGTCAAACTCCTACGAGCCTCTTTACCGGAAGTGGCGTATGCTGGTTTTGACAGAGTGCAAGTGAGAAACAATCCGTACGCTTCTGTTCCGCTTATCTCATTTTAATAACATGAAAAATAAAATGTTAATTTTGCAATCTTAAAAAAAAACATATAAAAAAATCGACGTTCTAGTTAGAGATACTTTAACAAAACAACCTTCCGATAATCAATAGCAATAAATACAAGCATAATCAGTCTCTTGGTATGTACCTCGCAGGCTGCCGTAGTGTGACGTGTGCGCTTTCCAGTTCATTGAAAACATGGCAGGTGATATTATTGTAGAAGACGAGGAGGAGAATATTTTATATGATTTACTTGTTAACACGGAATGGCCGCCCGAAACGGACACTCAGGTTGGTTAAAATACGCTCACAATATTTGAATAAGTTGTTATTATTGGAATATACGCATGCTTTTAATCAAACAGTTTCTGCGCAACTTGTTTTGAGCCACGTATCCAAGTTCATCATCACCCAGGGTTTATAGACAGTGTGTTTTTAATGTTTTAAATATCACTATGAGGATTTAAAAGCTCTTCGTTTGCGGTATTAATTTGCATATTTATTGTTTTAAATAACCAGCTGCTTGTTTTCCGGAGCTGTTGCAAGTTGTCACGCTTGGACTGTTCAGTTAACAGGCTGTTTACATCTGGTATATGAAAATATTGTATGAGATCACTGTGTTTGTGTGTTTTTTTTTCAGCTGCGTGGGCTGAAGGAGCACAACTCTTCACTGGTTGCAAAGGCAGTAACAGGTAAAGAGATGTAATACATTATGACTGCAGTATATGCCAAAGTTATCATTATTGAATATGTCTGAAAAGTTCGATAAAACGTGACTATAATGCCAGTGTTGTCTAGGTTTGCTGCTCGCATGTTTGTGAGGCAGTAATCATTCCAAAGAGGCTTTGCAGAGAACAAGTGTTTCAATATGAATGTGTTTATGTGGCCTACAGGTTTACTGGAGCTCAGAAAAACTTTTTTGGAATAATAAGTGATCGTGTGCTAATCACATCTCATTTAGTGTTTTTACATTTTGGAGTCTTAATCAAGTTGCTTATACAGTAAACCTGTTTGTTGAGACAGACTGATTGTGATTTTAAGTGGGGATTCTGGGAATTGCTTTGTTTTTAGATGCTAGTCAAATACTTTAGCATTTACATTTTGTGGAAAAAAAGGAGAAACCTGGTATTCAAACAAGTTCAATATGGCTGATAAGATTTAATTGAAACATTTTGGTATATAAAGTGTTGTTTCTTCACATTGCATTTAATTTTTTTTTATAGTTTTGCTTTTCATTTTGATTTTAGGGTACGTTTTAGTTATTTGTATGTGTTTTAGTCTTTTTTGTATTCAATGGCAATTATTATTGTTAACTTAAACATAAACCAACAAACGTAAATTAGTAAGATGCCATTGAATTTTTAGAAATGTGACGAAACATGTCCAGCATGTGTGTTTTTTTTTATTGTAAGCATTATGATGTATTGAAAAAGAATGCATTTAACACAACAATCACCTTCAATTTTAACTTTAGCATCATCATTCATATTTTAGAAAATTTACGTCACTTTAGTCTTCTCACTACATCTAAACAGTGTCTGCAGAGGAACGTTATTTCATATGCAATTAACATGATTACAATATTATTTTAATAATTTAAAAAATATATTTTTAAACAAAAGCAACCTTTGCATCAGAGTCAGACAGGTTCTATTAAGTTTTATTGTTTTAGAATAATTTAAATACTGATGGTCATCCTGTTTCTAAGAGATTATTTGAAATTGATAGTTTTTTGTTTCTCCTGAAGCAGGTATTATTAGCATCTAGCATCAACACAGAAATGAAATGGCTACTGCATATGCTTTGTTAAAGAAATGTTAGTAATTTTGTAAAACTCTTAAATTAATTCTAGCATGCTTGCTAGATTACTAAACAGTAGCATACTCGCTGTTTGTTGTCTTTGTTTTAATGGAGTCAATAATGGATTCAATTTGAATTGAGGTTAAAATTACTACAAATTCAGTTTTTCATAACTATTATCAGATGTAAACTCTGTCAGATAAATTAATGTGTGGAATCTGTATGCTGAAAGGTAAAAACATCTTGATTTGCTGTTTAATATTAGTATTGTAAGTGATGGCAAGATAAAAAGCAGTTTATGATTAAAAAAAATGTGTACAAAGTGTAGTTTTAAAGTGTAGTGTAAACAGTTTATTTTTGTTCCACTTCTCATGAATCAGTGAAAATCCCTAAATAATATGTGGTTAGCATCCGTTCATGTATTATCCCAAAAGAGCTTATCTGAGGTCTAGTAAACCTGTATGACAAATAAAGACACTCTTTATTTTAATTGCTGTATTTGAGGTAAGTTTTAGTTAACATTAAGAACCTGATTATATTTCTGGTATCTGCATAAGCTGTTATTTTTTTTTATATACATGAACAGTTGCATTACCGCATTCATATACCAATATGATTATTAAAGAATATAAAAAAAATATTGTGTCTTACAGGACCTTTCAGGTTTTTTCTGCACTACCTTTGGTACAGGTAAAATATTTTTTTTCTTATTATTCTTTTACAGTGAAGGTTAGTGTCCTGATGTACTGTTGGTAGAATTTGCATAATGACTCTTTAAATAATTGGGTATTAATTTATAATACTGCATACACTGGATTTGAAAACTTTGGGGTGGATAATTTAAAATAACTATTTACTGTTTTAATATACTTTTAAAATGTAATTTATTAATGTAAGCTGCCATTACAACAGGTTTTAGCATCAAAAAACTTTCAGTTCTGAAATCTTTCTCACGTTCTGATTTTTGTTTTAAGAAACATTTCTTATTATCAACATTGACATTTTTTTGCCACTTAATATGTTTCTGGAAATCATATTTTTTATGAAGACTATTTGATTAATAGAAAGAGCAAAAAGGAATAGAAACTTTCTTTTTTTACTTAAAAATACTTTTGAACAGTATTGTATACTATAATTTTTGTATAAAAATGCATCAGGATTTTCCCACAATTCTGAATAGATGGCTAAACAAACTAACCAGTAATTTATTTTGATAAATTATATTTGAGATCAAATAAATATATTTTTTAATTGGTTTGAATGATTTGATGAGTTACCAAAGAGTTTACTTGTTCTTTTTTAATATTGACATTTTTGAAAGAAACATATTTCCGTGCCATATTTAATAATAAAGGCTTACATTGTCATTGAAACAGTCACTTTAAAAAACTGATTTAATATAATTAGTTAAAAAATAAAATTCAACTTTTATTAAAAAACAACAACAACTAAAAGCTTTAAAATGCATCATTGAAAAGACTGACTTTTCATGGTAACTGATTTGTTTGGTTCAGCAGAAGAGTTAACACAAATCTACATCTCAAAGATTTAACAGATGGTTGTTGCTAGAAGGGATGCAGCTGTGGGTGGAAGTTAACAAGAATTATTTATGTTGTTTATTAAATTACCCATTAATTGTATTTGATTTACATCTACCCCAACCGTAAACCCAACCATCACAATAATGTAAAA
Source organism: Danio choprae (assembly GCA_903798125.1). NCBI lineage: Eukaryota > Metazoa > Chordata > Actinopteri > Cypriniformes > Danionidae > Danio > Danio choprae. The sequence goes on along the minus strand of CAIGQW010015581.1, from coordinate 10,766,935 downwards.
ACAGTAATTATATAGAGTATTATTTATATTATTTATTAAATTACCCATTCATTTGTGAATTGGAAAATTATAAATTGTATGAAATTCAACCTGAAATCTCAAACAGAATTTTAAGACATTTTAAGACCAAATTTGATCAAGTGATTTTTACCAGAAATCGTATTGGACATACAAGATTAACCCATGTCTTTTTTTCTTAAAGATGAATATTTGTATTGCACAACTCCCCTTACTGTAAAACACATTTTACTGGACTGTCCTGCTTTTAATGATTTTAGAAGACTTTTTTTTTTTATTAAATGAACTTTATTAAATGAAAGGACATTTTTAACAAAGTGACACCAGGAAAATTTGTTGATTTTGTTTATAATGTATTAACACTAAAAGTCTTATTTAATTTATGCATTAATTTGTTTGTTGTTTTGTTGTTCTCACATGGCATGAAATAAAAAATACAATAAATTACCCATTAATTTGTATTTTAGTAACGCCTACCCCCACCCCAACCCTAAAGCTATCCCTCACACTAATGTAAAAATCTTAATTATTGTTGTACACTGTCACAAAAATGATTCTATATTCACTTGAGTATCCACAGCTCTATCCCATCTAGACTTTACCTTAACAGACAGCCGAAGAATTGTTTTTTAGGAATCGAATCACGTAAACAAGTAAATTAAGATCACAACGTTTTAACAATTAATCATTCATCTTTTACACTGTAAAATTGCTGGGTTCCAAACAAATCCTTCATGTTTTCCCAACACAAATCGAATAAATTAACTTAATTGTTTTTGCAAATTTAAGTGGATTGAACGTTAAACAATTAAGTTGTTCCAAAAAAAACTTAAGAATGGACCCTTTTCACATTTCCGGGTTTCTCAGTAGCGGAAGTCGTCATAGTTGGGTAAACTTAGAGCGCAGTGAATAGGGGAGTACAGTTGTTTTGTTTTTTTCATTTGATGCAAAGATGATATAATAAATGCATATAAATGTGATATGTTTATATGTGAGATGATTTTTTTTAAACATCAAAATATTAAAAACTTTTAAGTCTTGTGAAAAGGATCCATCGTGTTTTTCCAACTCATTTTAAATAAGTAGTTAAACAAGCAAAAGTAATTTTTTTGAGTGTATAACATCCCTAGAATATTTTCCTCCAGTAGTTTCGACAAGATTTTAGTGTTTAAATGTGTGAATGTCCTTACTTTCTGTGTTTCAGCCCCTCCAGTTCAACTCTTCCACCTGGACTGGTTCGCCTCGCAACTAAACAAGCGAACTGGCAGCTGGTGTTGGCAAGGTAAAAATTGTCGTTTCTTAACACATAAAGGCTTTCAAGGTCAGTGTATTCCAGGCAGGTTTTGTCAGGTTCATCTACAGTGTGAAAAGCACTTTTCCACTTAATGCCTCAGCGTTTTCTCCTTATCGATCATCTCCACCTCATTGACTCTGCATTCGAAAAGTGCATTAGATACTGTGTCTCTCTAAAAATCATTGCATTGTGCCTCTAATTTAGACTTATTTGCGTCTGGAGTTGTTTTAGGCTCATTACTGCTTTCTTGGATTTTTGACAAATGATTATTTTGCGCCTTTTGGTTCTTGTGAGATATCCAAATTTAATTAAATGTCTGTTTGTGCATGCTAGTCGTGTAATCTCAATCAAACTCATCTTTTCCCTTCACCGTTCTACTTGTTCCTGCCAGTTATCTGCTTATGCAAAACAGTGCAATACAAGCAGAGACGGCAAGCTTTAATTAGCTATTGATTTTCAGATAGAAGACGATGTACTCTGTGTTAGAAATGTTTATTTTTGGCTCCACGTTTGCTTACACAATCATTTTGTCTTCTTTTTCCCCCAATGTTGTTCATTTATTTATTTATTTTTCTTTTCCCCCCTGTGCAGTAATGGGAAGCTCCTGGCTGTGGTTCAGGACCAATATGTGGAAATTAGGTAATTCTGCACTTCGATTGGAAATGTTTGGCCTTTCTGTAATTGGTTAATTTTTCAGCCTCTCATCTTGGGTGCTGTAAAGCTGAGCAACGATGCTTCTGAGATTGATTTTGGTGCAGATAGTGTGCTTTTAAAAATATATTTATGTGTGTTTCATGTACAATTCAGTTTCAGTATAGTGTGATTTATTACGCTAATCTGCTCATGCAGGAATGAAAGTGTCATGCTTCAGGGTCTGAGAAATTCACAGCCTGATGCTCGGAAAACGACCTCTAAACATTAAATTGCTTAATCTAAAAAAAAAATCTATAGTTTCTCCATGGTCAATATTTGCGTAGTGAGGCTGTTGTGAACTGAAAGCTAGCTCACATTAACTTTTAAATCACTCTTAAAATGCTATCTTTCAGGTCAGCTAGAGATGACTTTGGATCCATCATAGGAAAATGTCAAGGTACAGTAAGTGTTTTGTTTTTTTAGTTATGCCAGGGTATTGGCAATTTTTTTTTAACATAATCTTTTACATATAATAAGAAGTCTGTGAATTTGAAATGTATGAAATGTTATGTTTTATTTATTTAATAGTAATGTATGTATTTACTACAAAAACATTCACAACTTTTGAAACATATATTCTTTCATAAACTGTATTAGCCTGAGTAGTCAATATCAAATATTTGATATCTATGAGGTGAATAATTCATTGGTGGTTTAATGATATACTAAGAAGCACTTGTTTTAATTGAATTTTTAAAAATCATTCGTTTAAGATTTTTCTAATCATAAAGTCCCCCCCCCCCCCATTTTACTTTTTTTGTACATTGTTAGATTGTTTTGGTTTCCTTTTTTCTTTTCATTTTTTTGTTTATTGTTTTGTTTTTAAGATATTTATTTATTTAATTTCTCTCTGTGCCTGATTACTGTACATCTTTGCGTCTTGGCTTTGCTTACTGTAAGATCTCTGCTCAGACTTAAAGTTGCATTTTAGAAATGTTCATTTATTTATAATGTCTTTTTTGCCTATTGCCACATTAAATATGTTAAATCCATATTTTTGCCAAATTAAAAAAACAAGTTGCAAATAAAAAAAACAAACATATTTTTAAAATATTGTTTTGGCCAGATATATTTGTTCAGTCAAGATCTCTGCTTGGCCTTACAGTTCTTTTGATGATTTGTGTTTTTATATATATATATATATATATATATATAAAAAAGCCATTTCAGAGAATGAAATCTGCCACTTTGAGAGTCACGTACTTGGTTAAATAGGCGGTTTTATTTGTTATTCTCTTCCCTGCTTTACATTTCTTTTTCTATCTATACATTTGCCTTAAATATTTTATGAGCAATATCATTCAAAGAACAGGCCTGCAGACATGCAAGTCTGCTTTCAATTCACTTTCATTTGTACTGTCTTAGTTCATTTCATGGAGATTTGCATTTAGCCGGTATCTTGAGTGAGGGCAGAATTTCCACTGATGTGAAGTCTATATAATGGATGTGTTTGATTAATTGGCACAATCTTTTATGCTTCATATCCATGCTTCATTCTACAATTCTTCTTCTCTCGTCTTATGGGGCTAAATGTGATGTTTTATATATGCTAGATAAATGTGTGTTGTGTGCTGAAGGGAATATGCTTTTCCTAGCACACGCACAGTAGGTTCTCAATCATTCATTAAAAAGTCATGTGTGTGTAAATGAAACTCTTTAAATCGTGAATGCAATGCAGAGTTTAAAGCATCAGATGAAAAAAGAAAAATACTGCTTTTATATGTTTATGTCTGCATGTGGCAAATGGAAACTTTTGATAAGTGTCTGGAATGCTGAGGTATAGTCAATTTAAAAGGGATTTATGTATGATCTCCACAATGAGTAAAACATATGGTATCCGGCCATAGACGTTGAAGTAACTGTATAATGCAGTCTTAAAAAATTCGTCATACTTTGGATGAATACGTTTAAACGATTGCTGTACATAAAGTCATGTACAGTTAAATACAATATTATTAGCCCTCCTGTAAAATATTTCCCAAGTGATGTTTAATACAACAAGGATTTTTGTTTTCAAGAGTGTTTTTCATTAAGTTTGTCTCCTGGAAAAAGTTTTATTTCTTTTAGTTTGGCTTGAATGAATGAATAAATAAATCCATTAATTCATTTATTTAAAAATCAATAGGGCCAATATTATTAGCCCCTTTTAAGGATTTTAATTAACCTACCAAACCTAGTTAAGCCTTAAATAAAATCGCTCTTTAAGCTGAAACTAGTATTTTGCAAAATAACTAGTAAAATACTATGTACTGTCATCATGGAAAAGACAAAAGAAATGAATTATTAGGAATTAGTTATTAAAACTATTAGGTAAAAAATGTGATGAGAAAATCTTCTAATTATTATTATTTTTAATTATAAAGGAATTGCAATTAACAGGGTGAGCTAATAACTTTGTCTTCAACTGTACATACATAAACTCACGATTGCCAGATTGTCAAAACTATTCCTGTTTTGTAAAAAAAACAAAAACATTTAGTTTAAAAAGTAGTACAGTATTTACACCTGTATTGCAGTACAGCTGACTTAATTGTAGTATCATTATTAGTAATTTGGTTCTGTTTTTTTTAAATTTATATTTCAATAGGTCTATATATTGATTTAGTTTTAGAATAATGAAATAATTATAATGCCGGTTATTGGCAATTAATATCATACCAGTAAATTGGACTTCCCTAACAAAATGGTAGTACAGAATGAATCATCAGTTGTTTTTTTTTTGGTGTGAGAAGAGAAAAAAATTGACAAGCAGACGATGTATTTGGTTCTGCATGTCATATAATGTCACAACTAATCACAACCATGCAACGTCACACTGTTATAATTCATTACGATTAATAAGTGAATGAAATCCAGCACAAGAGCATCAGAGATCATCATTCAGCCCCAACAGAAAGTCACAATTTGCCAACAATAACTGCCTGCTCCGTTTTGCGTCCAAATGGAATTTGCGAGTCTTTCAGATTTGTTTCTTGTAGAGAGAGAGCAAAAAGTGACTCAGCTGTCCTTGCGCTTTCAGTCTCGGTGAGATGGTTTTATAGTGAATATGCGCTCAGCCAGGGCGATGCGCTGACTTAGCATATTTCCTTTCTAAAAAAGCACTCTGTTTTCCCTCCTTTTTTTATTTAAATGAGATTTACGGTGCTCGAATGTGCCCAGATAGGATACAGTACACTCATCCCACAAATTCAGCCATATTGCCCCTGGCGTTCATCTTAGATTAATTAGCTTTTAACAGCTGAAAGGTGATTTATGAACCCTGCTTAAGCGTTTCCCCCACCGATATTTATCTAGCTAAGTGCCATCGTTCACTGTGAATTATTGAGTCTCTCCGTCCCGATATTTCTGTTAATTTCTACCTGAATAGAAATCGCCAGCTTGCGTTTCCCGCCTTTTTTTTTTTTTTTTTCCCGCTCCTCAGGGGTAGGGCTGGTAAGTTTGCTATAGCTTTGATGTTCACTGCAGCGTTGAGTGCGTCTGATCTCAGCGGTGCAGCTCGGACCAAAGCCAAAATAGTTTTAATCAAACGTTTGCCTTATTAACCCCCTCTTGTCTGATGCGCACTAGTTGGATGGTTTTAGGCTTGTGTTTTGAAGCGCTCTGTATGTTGTCTGCAGGAGGCTGTGGCGATGAAATGTTTTCTAGGCCCTGAAGCTGCTGTTGGTGTTTAAGTGTTACTTTTAGTGTTTAACTATACAGATTTTTATCATGCTGGGCTTTTGAACTTTAATTGGAAAGCCTTGGGCTCATCCCGCACACAATCGGGATGCTGGTGGTGAGTGTTTTGATGGATGATGGCTCTGTTTTCCTCTTCAGTGACTCTGGAAGTCGTTGAGTGAAAATGCGGCTTTGTATTACAGACTAATGCTTTAAAACAGTTCTGAAAATTTATTAATTTTGTATCTACCTGAAACACAATTTAAGTCAACAGAAGAATATGTGGACGACTGTTGCATGCTGAGGTGTCTATGAAATGTGGTAGGTGTCTATGGAAAGTGATCAGGGTCAACAGTCTAAGTGAAACATGAAATTTGATTATATCAAGATGCATGTTAAATGTCCCAGAGATTTTTTTTTTAAACCAAAGTTCTTCTTTCTGCTTCATTTAGGGATAAAAAGAAGTTTGAAATGTCTGAGTAGAGGTTACTGTTATAGTACATGGTACACGGTTATAGTACATTGCGTCCTGATGTTGTCCACTCTGTTCTGAGTAGCATTTATATAAATATGTAAATAATTGTTGGATGTTTTTGATCTTAAAAAACAAAACGAAATACGGTTGTCAATTTAAGTAACAAGAAACAGACAGTGGACCTCGAAAATCTGTCTTTTTGTTGTTAAAACAATACTCTCTGTATTTAATAAACATGCAGAGAAGAATAACACTGAAATTGTGTGGACAAAGCTATTTTTGCACCGGACCCTACTAAGAATTTTACGGGAAGAAAGTATTTAAATGAATCACGCAGCACAATTTACTAACATTTGTGCTCCTTAAATTATCGATAGTTGCTCCATTATTTAATGCCTAAATAAAGCATGTCTGAAATGTTGCAGTTGAAATGACTGCAGTTGTTGTTGGAAGGAGAAAACACAAACATTTGTCAAAATATACATTTTGTTGACTGTCTCACATAAATATAGTCAGATATGGCTAACTGTAAGTAAAGGTAAAAAGCATGCGAGCAGAGCACATGGATGCTGTCCAGTTTTGAAATCTTTCACCTTCGCACGTAAAAGGTTTTTGTCCTTGTCTGTTGTCACTTGTCTGTTTTGTGAATATTTCTATTCCTTGGCCAATAATTATATCAATGAATAGGCCTACATAAAATAAAACCATTCCTTTGTTCAATGTGTACCATAGCTGCTTTTATTAAAAAACTGCTATGATTTATAAAGCTATATACACTGTAAAAAATGCCGGGTTCGCGGTTGCACCAACACAAAATCATTAAAGTTAACACTCCTTTTAAACAAGTAGTTTGAACGAGGAGCAAATATTATATATATATATATAATTTTTTTTTTGAGTTTACTTTGCTTATAACTATAATTTGACATCATGAATATTGATTATTTTCTTAGCACCCTCACATATTTGTTTAGCCCCACTTATACCTCCAGTAGAGAAAAAAATAATAGAAATATTTTGCGATGCCTGGTCGTTTAAGATTACTCGCACCTGCTAATTTGCCACTACGCTAATTTGCGCTGCACTTATTGCGTTGTTTAATATAGAAATGAGATATCTTTGCTCTTTAAATTGCACATTGTCTGTAAATTATTCGCAGAAATTTCCGCACCTATTGGTGCTGTTTTGGAATTACTTTGCTTGTAATTCTGGCCCAATGTTGTCAAAAATTAATGTTGTATGTTGAAGTGTTGCATAAAATCACATTTCTGCTACAAAAACTGCACTCTTCTAATATTAAACTCATTGCTTGTATTATATTGTTTATCACATGACTCATAACTCATACAAGGGCATTCTTTTGTCAAAGTAGTTATAGTTGTAGTAATTCTACAAATATATTTAGTACCACAAAGAGAGCATCATGTTCTTCTTCCTTCTGCAGTGCCCAAGGACCCAAACCCTTACTGGCGCAGGGTTGCGTGGAGTCATGACTGTGCTCTGCTAGCATATGCCGACAGCACTGGCACGGTTCGAGTCTTTGACCTGATGGGCAGCGAACTCTTCATTATACCACCGGTATGTCACTCACAGCGTCCTTCAGCATTTCTCACCCGCTGTCATTCTCTCTGTCTCTGTCACTCATCCTTTCAATTGACATTGATTCCACTTTCAGCGCTCAGTCCAACTTTTTTTTGAGTGCGTGTGTGCACAGTAAGAGCACTCTCTTCTGTTTCAGTATAAGTGCTAACTATAATGATGGCCTCCTAATGACTGAATTTCAGGCTTGTGTGCATTGCCCTCTGGCTTTCTGCTCTGCTTGGCTCTTCTCTCATTCTCATTCTCTGTATCTTTAGACCGGATAGGGCTGACCCTCTCGAGAGGGGGCTTTCCCACTCCGTTGCCCAAGCAAGGAACACATTTTCTGGTTCCCTTCAGCTCTAAGCCCCCTGATGCCCTTGAAGGACATTTTCAGAGGAGTTTCTCTATCAGAAAGCGAGCTCTCTTGCCTCTTTACCACTTTCCGAATTCCCCCCTCTGCGTTTCTTTTGATTGTGCTGCTGGTGAGGTCTCAGTCAGTCTGTCTCCGGCTCTTTCTCTGTTTTTTTTATCCTCCTCCGCATTGCTCTGCAGTCTTCCATCTCTCTGTCAGAAACTATTAGTTTAGTCTCACAAGATGGCCTTTCTCCATCCCGGAGCCTCACAATGTAATGACCTGTATGACTCTATATATTTTTGTCACTTTCCAACTCTGCTTCTATCTCTACCATGTCTGTTTGATGTATTTTCTTTTCTTTTTTTTTCTTTGTCTGTCTCTGCAGGCCATGAGCTTCCCTGGAGATTTCAGCTATGCAGCAGCAGGTCTGATGTTTTTGGAGTACACGGCCAGTGCCCAGTGGTCAGCCGAGCTGCTGGTCATCACCTACAGTGGGCAGCTCAAGAGTTACCTGGTCAGGTACGTGGAGCACGGCTGGCATTTTCTACTAGGAAAACAGGAATAACCCCCAACGCCCCCCCCCCCCAAAAAAACCTTTCATAACCTGAAATTAAATGTAGTGTGAATACAGTTAAAAAAACAAACAATTATTTACTCTGCCACTAGCTATGTTTTCATAGTTTTTTTTCATACTACTGGATGGGAATGTAAAAATAAACATAATTTAGAAAAAATGTGCAAGATAAACATAAAAATAATAAAATGAGCTTGTGCTTTGAGTTTGATCACTTATTTATCTGATAAAAAGAAATGCTAGATGGATTTTGCCTTAGCAGCTGATGTTATTGGCATCAATTCACAAACTTCAAGCTCCTACAGTAATATCCAGCTATAAGCAGCAGTTAGCCTTCTTATAACATTATGAATTGATGCTGCAAAATATTGTACAAAACTGCAGTTACAATTGCTGAATTATATTACGTTTTAGAATATTTATTATTGTTGTAGACCCTAATAGTAATTATTATTATTATTATTATTATTATTATTATTATTATTATTATTATTGGTAGAATTTTATTACAGCTCATTTATTAAATTCTAATGTAGTAAGCTACCTGCAGTGTCATTGAAAATCATTTTTCTTTTTCCTTTTTAATTTATAGGCACTTTATATTATCTGATTACTGCTAATGTCACACTGTATTTTCACCCAACTTCGCAGATTGCATCTTTGTTTAATGTTTGTTGTCTTTTTCATATTTATTTCGTGTTGTCACTTGTCACTTTATGTACACTGGAAGCTTCTGTAGCCAAAACAAATTCCTTGTGTGTGTAAGCACACTTGCCAATGAAACCGATTCTGATTCCGATTCTGATCCCTCCAAATGTCATCCAGGTGCATCTTGAGGGATTTTCTTGGTTGCATCAATTAAAAAGTTTAAAGTAGGTTAAACATTAAATTAAAGGTCTGAAGATGCAAATGAAAAAGGTAGCTTTATTTTTCTGTCATTTGTTTTTGATAGGTAGATCTTGCTTTGCAGCAAGGCAGAGGTTAGAAATCTTGGACTAAAAAATGTTGGTAACCACTGATATAAAATAGCATATACAGGATGAGCTGATTAGTACTTTTAAAATACATATTAGTATCTTGATAGTATCTCTAAAATGATCTAAAATCAAGTAATCAACAAAATAAATGGCTGTTTAGTAATAAATACATAAATTATCTAAACAATGTAATGAATGAGAAAATATGTACCCCAAACATAGCTGTAACACTTTCACTACACTAACAACATTCTGACTGACTATCTGATAAACACTGCAAACAAAAATGTTTGCCATTATCCAAGGCTAGAATCTGACTGGCTCAGTATATTTTTTTTATCCTGCAATTAAAGTCATAAAGTTGCAGTGGAAGCTTGTCTTTGTGCCAGTAGACAAGGGTTTGGCAATGGGAGGATAAAAAAGCACTAATCCTTCTCTCTGTATAAGGAGCGTTATGGGATATAAGATAGTACAGTATTTGCCTTGTAATACATGAATCAAATTTATAAAGATATTGGAACAAGACCACCAGAGAAGATTGTGATGATTCAGATGCTCACAGAACATAATTCCCTCTGACTCTTCCAGGGCCAGATATTCTTGCAACTAAACCCAAAAAGTCTGAGTCTTCTGTTTATCTCTGAACTGAGGGGGAGGCTTAGCTTTGAGTATTAATCAAATTGCCGGCAGTTTCCAATTTGTAATTCTTTGTTTAGTCAGTCAGCTTCAAGTTTTCAAAAGTTTCCATCGTCTGTTTGCGAGAGAAATGGCAGATGAAAAAAAAAAAATCAGCTTTATTCTCCTCAAAAAACTCGGCTCTAGGCTTTGAAGCCCTGAAGAAAGCTCTTGCTCATTATTATGTGGAAGCAATTGCAGTTGTTTTACTTTGAGGAAGTTTTCAAAGTCATTTAGAAATGTTGTACTAACGTTGCACTAAATGGTTCTTTCAAGAGCATTTTTTGACACAAAGCTCCTTAAAAGAATCACAAAACTCATTTAATTTACTTTGAACTGTATTTGCCCTTCAGTCTCTGAAACCCTTCAAAGTGTCCATTCTTATCGAGACGGCTAAATTGCATCCCGTTATAATTGTTTTTGCTGAATGAGCTATAATAGATTATTATAACTCAGGACAACATAAGGATGGTCTGATGACCGTATATCAGGTTTGGATCATTTTAACATTTCATATATTAATAAATGTTACTTTCTGACACAATGTAAATATGCTAAAAATGAGGGAAAATGTTAGCAGTTTTTTTTTTTTCTTTATTTTATTAATTTTTATATGCCACCTCATTTTCAATTAAAAGTGGGACGTTTAGTTTCATTATATTTGCGTACTTTGCACATTAATTGTTATATTATTATTATGTAATAACATAATGCTGGGCCTCACGGTGGCACAGTGGGTAGCACGTTCGCCTCACAGCAAGAAGGTCACTGGTTCGAGCCTCGGCTGGGTCAGTTGTCATTTCTGTGTGGAGTTTGCATGTTCTCCCCGTGTTCGAGTGGGTTTCCTCCAGGTGCTCCGGTTTCTCCCACAAGTCCAAAGACATGCGATACAGGTGAATTGGGTAAGCTAAATTGTCCGTAGTGTATGTGTGTGAATGAGAGTGTGTGGATGTTTCCCAGTGATGGGTTGCAGCTGGAAGGGCGTCCGCTGTGTAAAACATATGCTGGATAAGTTGGCTGTTCATTCCGCTGTGGCGACCCCAGATTAATAAAGGGACTAAGCCGAAATGAAAATGAATGAATGAATAAATATAATGCTGATGTTATTATAAATGATTAATGCAGTATTATATATTTTTTTCTTCCTGGCACATACAAAATGTTGCCAAAAGGAGTAAAATCTTATAAATAATCAAACTGAATAATCTTTACGTAGCAAAGGCGACACAGAAACTAAACCTGAAGCGGCTTAAATTCACAAAAATGTGTATTTACACAGAACGTTTGATAGTCCGCCTTAAATCGGCCATGTAAAGATGACTCAGTACTGTTATTTTTGTATTTATTCATTTGTAATTAATTTTTATATTTGTTTAATTTGAAGATCAACAACTTGTAAAATGGTTTTATTTATTTGTTTTATTTTACTGCTAATTATTTATTCTCTAAGTGAACCACAAGCTTTATTCCGATATTCTGGAAAAAAAAACAAACAAACAAAAAAAAAAAATATATATATATATATATATATATGCTGAAACATTGATTTTTCTGCTCCTGTTTTTTCCCTCAGTGTTGCAACCAATCAGGGATTTCAAGAGAATCACACCTTCAGTTTTTCTGCCCACTATTCCAATGGCATTACCACAGCTATATATCATCCAGGCCACAGGTGAGATGCCAGAGTCACAGAGGGGGGGACTGCAAATACAGTTCAGATGGTCCATTCTTATGGACCATCTGGCAAGAATCAAAACTGAAATTCTCTTTGCCTAGAGTTGTAGGCAGGCCTTATTGATTTTTAAGAAAACGATTGATGTGACATTAGTCACCACATGGGGGCAGTGTTTATATAGTGTGTAAAGGGGTGTGTTTGTGTGCCTTTGTTTAAGTGTGCTGTTCACATGTGTGGTGTAGATCAGATTAGATCCCTTTCCTGTTTCATCAGCCCCTTGTGGACCACTTCATCCTCCTAAGTGGGCTGTGTGTGCATGTACTGGTTTAGCTGTACTGTCCTCCCTTATATAGTGAAATAACCCACTAGAGAGGTTCAAAGGGCTTTTACATCAGACAAAACATGTTTTTATTTGTTTCTAATGTTTGGCACTTTTCTGTGATGGTTAAGTTTATGTGTGTGTGTGTGTATATATGTATATATGTATATATGTATATATATGTATATATATGTATGTATATGTATGTGTGTGTGTATATATATATGTATATATATATATATATATATATATATATATATGTATGTATATATATATATGTATGTATATATATATATATATATATATATATATATATATATATATATATATATATATAACCCCAACCTAATATAAACAATGGAAGTTTGTTTGTGTGTGTGTTTATGTGTTTGTGTGCTGATGTGTCTCTGCATTCCTCAGACTGCTACTGGTGGGAGGCTGTGAGTCTGGAGACAGTGATGTTTCCAGGGCGAGCCGACGCGGGATCACAGCTTGGAGAGTGTTGTCTGGGTCGCCGCACTATAAACAAGTCACTAGTTATGAGGATGACATTAGTGCGGTGAGTTTTTCCATACTCCTGTAAGGGTGACATTAGTGATACAGCATTCATGACCTCTGTTTACAAAAAAAAGACAACATAATTGGCCATATTAGGTTTCTGGTCATTAAATTTGAACATTGATCTAGTTTCCTACACTAACAGCTGTGGAACTTTAGCTAAGTTTATTTTCTTGGTGTTCTGGTTTATGGTTTATGCAGCTGTTAGGGTGATCTCAACATTTTGCCACACCTGCAGTTGACTTGCTGTACAGCTGGCTGTAGTATTGTTAACCTAGTAATGAACAATAAACAAGGCAAGCGTAATGGAGTCACATTGGTGTAATGTTTGCGGTGTCAATGTTTATTTGACGAATGCGTTTCCATCTGCCATTATTTGCATGAACCCGTTTTGCATTAAAAACGTGCGAAACCACCACTGGTGAGGGTAAAAACTTTTTTGCTAAAGGATTTTTATACAAAATTTGTCTGTAATTATCAAAATGCACATCTAACACAGAGTGATGGAAACCCAGCTAGTAATTTACAGTTAAAAATAGATACCAGAACATCAAATTCCCAATGATAAGCTTTTCACAGATGATTGGTTGAATGTATTGCTTTGTTTAAAAAGCTTATAAGATTGGAGTGAATGCATATAAAAACACAATTTTAATGTTTACTGTGTTTACTAACTCAATTGTCTTTGTGTGATCTACTAAAGTCTTTTGCATGTATAGATATTCAGTCAGTTTGGAATGCAGACGCACAGTCAACATCCTCTAGAGTGGTTACAGACTGTGTTTGACTGTTTCAGTATGGTGGACCGTTTGCATATAGCAGTCAACAGAAATGGCCTCTTATGAAGTGTAGATGTACAGTATGTTTGTCTGATTGATTGGATTTTTCTGATTGTATTACAGATTGTATTATGCCTGCCAGTTTCCCATTGGAGTGTATGATCACATTAGCGCCCTTTTGTTTAGTTATGAGGTGTTAAATGACGACAAAAAGCGCGAGCATAAAGCATCCCGGTGTGAACAGGCCCTTAGGCCATGTCCACACATACACGAGTTTATTTATAACTGTTTTTATAGTTTTTCCTGCACTGTTTACATAAAAATTCTGCCCACATGACCACATGAAAATGCAAAATGCAGTGTGATGCATATTAAGGGCACACTGAACCAACAGGCAGCGAAAAGTCATTTTTGCTGAGTTCTCACTTAATGCGGAATTAAGTATTTACGCAAGTGCGTTGCATACAAGCCAATGCAAACATGAGAACAGAGGCCAATTACCCTCCTTCGGTGCGAACGACACTGAGTGCACGGTGTGTTTGCCTCAGAGCAGAATTTGCCTCAATTTTGTCTTCTGCATTTTACATGAACCCAGGCGTGTTGGCCAATCAGAAACAGCGCAGACTCTGTTGTCATGAGACAAATAATCAGACTTTTGATTGAAGATTACCTAAAAAATAAAAATAAATAAATACAAAATCAGTAAATTAACTTGCATAGATTCATTGTTCAATTTAAGACTAACAATGTGCTCTAGCAAAATAAACATTGCATATTTTGATCTCAAGCAGTCTTTATGGTGTTAATCAGAGGTCTAGGTTGTTGATATATGGTTGATATGTGTTCTGAGTGGTTGTTAGGGTGATGCTTGCTCACCTTTTTTTGACATTCTGGTCCTAATCCAGTGCTTGGGTTAGTGCTTCAATGCAAGGTTAATAAGTTCTCCCCCTTTTTTAGCCACCAGTAGAAAATCTTAATCGCTTTGAAAACTATTAGCAAACCTCGCCTCTATAAATCCACACCTCCGACTACGTTCAATGCTTGCTTTTGTATTGGATTTTATAAGAAGGAACCTAACTCTTTAGTAGCTTTTGCATTTGTATGGGCTAAGAAACAGAGATATCTCAAGGAGTAGAGACTGCACTGCACTGCTGCTGAGAATACACAATCATGCTCTCACGTCACTGTATTTCACAAATCTGAAACCACCGGCTCATTGCTGCTTTTCAGAGGTTGTAAAGGTTTTATGTATTGAGCTCTGGAAACTGCATTGTAGGCTTAATAAGAGCTTTAGTACTGAGACTTCTAGCGGTTTCCTCACTCACTACTGGTCTGTGGTGTGACTTTTTAAGCACTTGGTTATGAGAAATGCGTGGAATGCTCTTACTGAATTGGTTGTGCCTGTTTTGATGTTCTTCTTGTTTGTTTAATATTCAATTTTTTAATTTAAATCTTTCACTCTTGGCCTGATGTAGTGTTATTAAACAGGTGTGAGGGATCATGGTCAGTATTCAGTTTGAAAACTCGCCATGACCTCTCACACACATTTTAAATACATTGCAGAGAGGCCTGTAAAAGACTAAAATGCATCTTCTGTAAAGCATTACTTTTCATTACTTGCACGAATGTCTAGCATTTATTTTGTTTATAGACTTGGCATAACAACATGGCATTTGGTTTTTAGCTGGTCCAAGTGGGTGATTAGCTGTGAGTTTGAGTGCGCAATATAGGCAAAAAAAGAGACCTGAATGAATGATTAATTGAATAATACATTCAAATGATTTGCTCAAAACCACTGATTCATTTACAAATTAAGCAACTGTAATTATAAACAGAAAATAAAATTATTGACTTAAAGGACTGGAAGAATAAAAGACTGCAAGTGTCTGCTAAAACTTCATTTGAAAGTATTTTTGGTAACACTTTACTTGAAGGGTTGTTCATAAGACTCTATAAACCTTTATAATTGTGACATGGATGTGAATGAGATTTTATGCATGCTTATGACAACTGTTATTAAGTGTCATTTGCTTTGTTATTTTAAATACAAAGATGTCATTGTTTGTTTTGACAACTTAAAATGAACAAAAACATCACAACCTGACATTACCAAGACAACATAACTTGTCATGAATTTGTCATAAACATGATTGTCATGAGGCATTATAATTGTGTCATGAATATTTTTCTGATCACGTTTTCAGTGGTCAACAAACTGTATTTGCCATTAAAATGTCTCAATAAAATTGTCATTACTCTGTCAAATAATGTAAACAGTGTCATTAATATATAATGACATTTTAATGACAAATTCATCTTACCACTGTACCACTGTAGTGATAAAGATATTAATGACACTGTTAAAAAAAAATTATGACACATTAATAATGGCTTCATGACAATCATGATAATGACAGATTTATGACAAGTTTTGTTGTCTTGGTAATGTCAGGTTGAAAAAGACAAAAATAGGTTGTGATGTATTTGTTTGTCAAGCTGTCATAACTGAGCGAATGACACTTAAGGGTGTACTCACACTAGGCTTTCCGAATCATGCCCAGTCTCGTTTGACCCTCATTTTCCGGTTCGTTTGACAAGTGTGAGTGCTCTGAATCGGCCCTGGCCCAGGTTGAAAGAAGTGTGCCAGAGTTGGGCTTTGGCGCGATACGCTTGAAGTGGGAGTACAATGCACACCTGAGCAGTAAACTGAAGATGCAACGTCACTTTTGAGGGACTGTTTCATATAGATTTATTAATCATTCTTACTTTTCAATGAACACGAACTGTCATAGTTTATTAAAGATACACCCCGCCCCTCGCTACATGACAGCTGCCACCTTCAGCAAACCTCCTAATGCGTGCAGCACAATGACTTTATGAAAGTCTGTATTAACAAGTATTCTAATATTTGGGAAAACAGAATTTTTGCTCATGTGATAATACTTAAACCCATTCAGGTATATTTTTAATGTACATGATGACTATTGCACGCCAGCTTGATCAACAAGGGTCTCAAACTCAGTTCCTGGAGGGCCGCAGCCCTGCACAGTTTAGTTTCAACCCTGCTCAAAAACACTTGTCTGTAGGTTTCAAACAAGCCTGAAGGACTCAATTAGTTTGATTAGGTGTGTTTAATTGGGGTTGGAACTAAACTGTGCAGAGCTGCTGCCCTCCAGTTTGACATCTCTGAACATGTATGATCAACTGGTAGCTGACTTGTTCCTGGTTTGAAGTGGTGTAGTTTAGCAGATTTATCAGGAGGCATTAGTTAAAATATAACCATTTTTGTATGTAAAAGCATCTGAGAAATTCATGAAGGAAATTATGAATCATCATTTACTTTTTCTTTTTCTTTTTACTTTAGTCTCAGAGGGGAGGATTCTTCAAGATGCCCAGCTTTCGACTTTTCCCCAGACATAATGGTGAACAGGTGAATCTCTTTGGTGATGTTTTTGTGTCGCATGTCATTTTTCTGTCATTTCTCTCTGTGCCAGCATGACAGCATTGAAAAAACAAAAAGCTAAAACTTAATTTCATTCTTTTAAAAACTCTGAATAAATAGTGTAATGCCTAATTGAACGTGTATGTTTATTCAGGATGGCGTGTTCAGAATGAGTCTGTCTCCTGATGGCACCATTCTGGCTGTGATCCACTTTTCTGGCAGTCTCAGTCTCTGGGATATTCCATCATTCAAACTGAGAGGCAGCTGGAAACAAGAGGAGCAAGTAATACAATCTCTCTCTCTCTCTCTGTGTGTGTGTTCCATTTCAGAGACTTAAAACTGAAGTGTATATTTTTCTGCACCATTATTTTTTCATCGATTTGATTGCAAAAATAAGTTTGCACATACACTCTGCTTGCCTGCCATTGGTCAAGCAATCAGATAGAAAACCATACCCCCAACTCACACCATTGGTTGAGTCTGTGTTGTTGTGCCGGGCTGGTCGGATTCTTAAACAAACAAAACAGTCTTTTGAAATCACCACAATGTTTACACTTTGCATGGTAATCGCTGTGCGTTGGCTGGCTTCTAGTTGTCCCTATAGCTGTCTCTGCATATTAACATCACCAGGAAATCAATCTTTACATTGCATATTTTTATGCACACTATTTTGTCAAAATCTTGTGGATTTCAATCAAAAACCTTAAATAGTAATTTGTTTGTTTTTTTAAATGATTTATGGCAAATTAATAAATTTTAAAAAGGATTGTTGTAACTTAGAGCATTTTATTGCATCAAAAAGATTCCCAAAAAATGTTTGTTTTCAGACAAGTTTATTTTCATTTTTAGACGACACAATAGCAACTTGTAATTCAATTTTTAGTGAAATAACCTTGATTTTTTTTTCAGTCACAACGAATGAAATCATTTGTTATTCTGACCTATTCTCATTTTATGTATTAATAAATAAAATAAAATAAAAAATCTAAGACAATATTTTTGTTTAAAATTTCACTCAAAATTGACTTTTGCTGCTTGTTTAAACTACTTATTTAAAATGACTTGAAACAACAAAATGAGTGATACTGTGGCGCAGTGGGTTGCCTCACAGCAAGAAGGTTGCTGGTTCAAGCCCCGGCTAGATCAGTTGGCATTTCTGTGTGGAGTTTGCATGTTCTCGCCTTGTTGACGTGGGTTTCCTCCAGTTTCCCCCACAGTCCAAAGACATGTGCTATAGGTGAATTGAATAAGCTAAATTGGCCGTAGTGTATGTATGGGTGTTTCCCAGTGCTGGGTTGCGGCTGGAAGGTCATCTGCTGCGTAAAACACATGCTGGATGAGTTGGCGGTTCATTTTGCTGTGGCGACCCCTGATTAAAAAGGGATTAAGCCGAAAAGAAAATGAATGAATGAATGAATTAATAACCAAAAAAAAAAAAAAAAAAATTTGGGGGGACAACTTAATTCTTTTATGTTCAATTCACTTACACTTGTAAAAACCATTAAGTTAAAGCAAAATAATTGAAGGAATTGTGTGGAATTCCTTTTTACAGTGTTGAAAGCAATGTTATTAGACTTTATGTTCTACAAATATTTTTTATAGAACATAAAATACAGAAACGCTTTAATATGGGTTTCTAGTGCACGGTTAGAAATGAACGCATCTTTTAACAATATGTCATAAAATGATTTGTTTGTTCTTGTCTATTCATGCTTCACTATTTCTCTCTTTGTGTCACCTGAAGTTCAGTCTTGCGATGTCACGCTGCTCTATTCCACTGATTTGCCCACAAGTTTGTGTTCAGCATGTGTTTTGACACTTCAGATAAAAAAACACCCTCAGCAATCCTCTTTTACCCCTTTCTTTTGCTCTCTTTTTCGTTTAGCCGGGCTTTGACGAGATCAACCCAGAATGGAAGACTTCACTGGAGAAGAGAAAGAAGATAAAAGGTAGCCGGACCCTCAACCTTTTAAACCGTGTATCTACTCCTATTCGTACTTTGTGCTATTAATTATGTAGTGAGTCCAGACAGAGGCGGTGGGAGGCAGAAGAATGCTTTAATAAAGCGCTGCGTCTTGTGTCTTCGTGGAGAGGCGTTCAATTCAGACAGTGACATTTTGATTGTGGGTTTAGATCACACGTTTTCATAAAGCTTGTCTGTTGGCTTGTTCTCGGTTTGTGCTTTATTCTTTGAAAACGATGGCTTTAAATCAGTTGTCACGTTCAGACACGGAATAGTGACTTTTAAATGAATGAATGTCTGTGAAATGTTTAATTTATGATGATCCTTTTTTTTTTTTTTTTTTTTTTTTAGTCTTGTGCGCTCGTGATGTTTAATTAAAATAAAACATGAAATAATAATCCTGCAATGTTACTCATGTTAGATGTACCTGTTAGCAAATAACAGCAATCCAACACTCCATTCAGTTCCCAATGGGCAAACACAAGTTTCATTCTACATATTCTCTTTTTTTATATACATGAATTTTTTAAAATTCTTTTAAGATTAACAATTTAAATTTGTGTGTTTTGAGTTTTTTTTATGAGTTTATTTTTATTTAATTGAAGTAAAATGTATTTATTTAAATACAATAATTTAATTATGATTAATATTTTTTTGCATGAAATAATATTAAAAGCTGCTATGTTTTCAGACATGTAACTTATTTATTAAACCATAAAAAAATATTCAAAACTGTTATTTGTGTTATTTATAAGTATGTCATTTTTATTCAGTTAATAAAATAATTTAATGCAAAATATTTTTTTTTCATGAAATAATATTAAAAGTTGTTATTTTTTTTCTGACATATAACTAATATTTTTTGACTGTATATATTACACAAATAACAATATCCAACACTGTGATCAATTCCCAATGGGCAAAATCATGTTTCATTCTACATATTCTCGCTTTATTTATATGCATGAAAAAATTAAGACATTCAAATTATCTTTAGATTGACAATTTAAAGTTTTCTAAAGTCAAACTTTTATATGCGTGTTGTTTTTATTAAACTGAAATTAAATGAATTTAATTGAAATAAAATCATTTAATTCAAATTTATATAATTTTTGCATTAAATGTTTTCAGACATATAAATAATATTTTTTTTAGGCAAAGTGATACCTTTTTTTTTTTTTAACTTTTAAAACCTTTTATGGAGTGACCCTGAATTATTAGAAGAGAATCTCCTAATGCCATGATAGAGTAAGTTTTAAATGAATGGCTATGTGAAATGTTGTCATTTGAGATGTTCTGTCCTCAGATAAGGAGCAGTACCAGTCTCTGCTAGATGTGAGCTGGTGGAGTGAGACCGCTTTGATTTTAGCCCGTTGTTCTGGAGCTCTCACTGTGTCCTCTGTGCGGACACTCAAAAACCTACTTGGCAAGTCCTGCGAGTGGTTTGAGCCCTCACCCCGAGTCACATCAGCCCATGATGGGGGCTTCCTCAGTTTGGAGGTTTGTGTTTTATATTGAGTATTTATTCATTATGATTTTGCTGAAAATTATAGCATTATAAAAACTACACACAATCAAACATGTATACATTATAAAACCACACACAACTCTGCACATTAATAAAATATAAAATCACACACAGCTGCAAACTTTTTACACTTTTAACCAGCTTTACATTTGCATTCATTTATTTATTTAGTACTTTTATCCAAAATCACAAGGAAAATATAAGGGAATGATTTATTATGTTCTTATTTTTTTTCCCCTGTGATAGTCATTCTAATATAATATAATGTAACGTAATTGCTAATTACATAATTAAAACTGTATTTAAGTAACTTTGTCTGAAAAGTAATTTATGTACTTAACTTAATACTACTTACAATTCATGTGAAACTCAACGCATAGACAATAGAATATTAATTCTTAGTTTGAGTCAAACATGGGCTTTATTTAAATAAAAATACTTAAGTGTTAAACGCTTTGAAATGTTTTGCGCTTTGACAAAGTAATGACACCATACTTCATGCATAACTAATTGTGAGATTTTTTTTACTCTGTTTATTGTTTCTTATTAAGCACATGCAATTGGCAAACAAATCTTACCTTCTTTAGTTGAAAAATGTAATTATGCAAAATATCGGAGTAGCAAAAAAACATATACATATAGAATCAGTTTGCTTATTTGAACATATATTTCCATGAACTAATTTCTCCCTCAATTCTCCCATCAATGTGCAATTTTGTGGATTTAAATGTAACCTTCAGTTGAAAAATAGAATTTTTCAGCAAAATCTATTTGTATAACAAACAGTACAATTACTCTGCTAATCATTTAATGCTAGTACATTATTAGTGACCATTATAAATTACCTTAAAAAAATAACCCCTTTACTTTTTTCATTGAATAAGAAATTTGATTACAGTAACTAGTTATTTTGTTACTCAAAACCGCTTGCACTGATTTAATATGACATAATGTAACAAAGCAATATAATATTAAAATTTTTATTCCACAGTGACATTAAATTGAACACAAAGGACAATACGGACAAGAATGAAAAAAACGTATTATATTCAGGAAATATTCCTGAAAACATTTATGCTGTATTATAAATTAAAACGTATAAAGGAACTATATATAATATAACATTAAAATAATTTAATATCTGTATCATTTATCCAGCGAACACATTCAATTGATCAAAAGTGACAAAGACTTTTACGTCTTTTATATAGATCAAATAATACTGAGAACAAAATGTATGATGGTTTCCCCAGGAATTTAAGCAGCTGTCTATAATATAATATAGCATTATATAATGTAATGTAACTTTCACTTCCAGAAGGTTGTCTTTCATTCGTAGCCGCTGATGACAGTGATTACTTTAGTAAAGGAAGTTGTGTTATTGAGACACTATCTCTATCTTCAGGCCATCATAAAAGTACTTTACTACTCCTCATCCTCAGAAAAGAAAGAAAGAAAGGAGCTCATCTCTTCCATCTCCACCTCATTGTTTTTTTTTTCGGTTTTTACTGATGTGAAGCTCTCACAACTAGAGAGATTTGAACCTGGAGGGAAGTACAGAGGGATGGAGAAAGAAGGAGAGTGAGAACATGAGAGAGATGTCGGTTTTTATTCTGGCTGTATGTTAAGTTGACGGTTTCCTGACTCCGTAGGGAAATGCAGCACACAGCTGTGGTGTCGACTGTGTGAAGTTTGTTTGATGGGTTTTTCAGTGTGTGAGAAGGAGAGAAACAAACAGGTACTGCCAGGAAGGTGCGTTGGTGTCCTGTGGAAACAGTGTTTGTTAGTCATTTAAGTAGGGCTGGGCGATTAATCGAAAACGAACAAAAATATATAACAATTTCACCATGCTGTTTTTTTTTTTTTTTCTCTCTTCTGGTTAATACTATTCCTTTAACATGCTATCATGTGTGGACAGACTGAGCGATTGACAGCTCAGTAAGTGCATGTTCATGTTAATGGCACCTGATGTGCCATAAACTCAAGCTTTCTGTCATATTGTACAGGTACAGTTGAAGCTTGACAGATTATTAGTAACAATAGTTGTTTTTATTTTTTAATATAACTTGCCAAGCATCATTCACTCACTTTCCTTCGGCTTTTTCCTTTAATTTTAAGGGGTCACCATAATAGAATGAACAAGCATGAATAAGTTCTATCATAAAAAAATTAAATAAAAAATGTTTAATTACCTAATGTTTTGTTAAAACATGTTTTTAGTTTTTAGCATTTAAAGTTATCACGTATGGATGTAAAGAGCTGTGTTTTCGTAAAGAGAAGTGCACACGCACACACACACGCACACGCACACACACACACATGCTGGTATTGGTGGATTGCAGGGACTCTACATAGGCATAATGTATTCTATACTGTAAAAACCATTTATGGCCCAACCCTCACAGGAAACCTCTTGCAAAATTTAAATGTTAAATGACCTCAGTATGATTTTAAAGCGTTTTGACTTACAAGGACATCAGGCATGCCCTCGTAAACCACCGTAATAGACAATGTCATACCCATGTCATAATTATACAAAATAAACTGTCCTTGTAAACCACCAAAACCAGTACACACATACACACACAAAGCATTTGTTCATAGGAAATGCAAGTTATTAGTTTACGTGTTTCTTTTGAAAATAATGAAAAGTGAAAAAGTTATTTTTCCACTTTTCACATGACCTTTTAACATGTAATTTTGCTTGCAAGAGATGCTGCTTATCTTTCACTTTGTAACAAATAATTACATCCGAAATAAAATAATTGTTCAATAATGGAAAGTTGAGGTTAAGTGGTTAATGAATCAAGGTTTTGATTTAGAGTCATACCGCCCAGCCCTACATCCAAGTCAGTAATCAAAATCATCTAATCTTGCTTTACATAAAAAGTCGTTCTGCAAAGTTCTTGTAACTTTTTATTGTCCTAGGAATCGGCCAAGCAAATCTTCCTAATCTGTCTCTCTTTCTCTCTCTCTCTCTCTCTCTCTCTCTCTCTCCTTTCGCTCAGTGTGAGGTAAAGTTGGCTCATAAACGCTCTCGTCTGGAGAGCAGCGTGACTGGTGAAGAGGATGATGGAGATGAAGATTCCGACTCTGATGAAGAGGCTTCAGCAAAGGCCCGTTATTTCGGGTATGTGAAGCAGGGCCTGTACTATGTGACTGAGATGGAGCGCTTCGCCCCTCCCAGAAAACGACCACGCACCGTTATCAAGAACTACCGGCTGGTCAGCCTGAGGTCCACCACGCCAGAGGAGCTCTACCAGAGGAAGGTGAGGTACTGATAAAAGGATAGTCATTATATTTCTGTGTGTAAGTTTACACGCCTCTTGCAGAATAGACTAAATGTTTAATGAAGTGAGAGTGATCCTAAAAAGTGTGTGTGTGTATATA
>CAIGQW010015581.1:10719932-10739377 GCA_903798125.1 Danio choprae | reverse complement strand
AAAAAAAAATACTGGGAAAATCACCTTTAAAGTTGTCTGAATGAAGTGCTTAGCAAAGCATTAAAAAAAAAAAAATCTGATATATTTACAGTGGGAAATTTACAAAGTATCTTCACAGGACATGTTGGTTACTTAATATTTTAATGATTGTTGGCATAAAAGAAAAATCTGTCATTTATATCTACTGGTTTAGACTGGTTTTGTGTCCGGGGTCCTATTTTTATATATATTCATTATCATTTTTTTCTGCTTGCTTATTTTATTTATTTATTTATTTTTTTATTTATTTATTTATTTATTTTTATTATTATTTTTAATTTATTTATTTATCTATCAAATCACTTTTATTGTCACATCATCAGCAGCACAAGTGCTATGATGAGTGAAAAGCTTAGGTGCTGGCTCCAGACAATGCAAAATACAACGACATACTCCAAAACAATATACTGTTAATAATGTTGACAATAAATGAGGGAAAGAAAAAACACACATTGCACACACATGTAGACACGTACAGTCAAAAGTGTGCACATCTACACATAGTTTAAATGTTGGTGGATGATTATTGTAGGCAGTTTTGTTGTTAAGTAAAACAACAATTTGATACCTAGGGTTTCCCTAGTGATACGTTTTTTTATTTTAACATCTTGACCCTCTAAAACAAGTTGTTTAGTATGAGCATATTTAAAGTATTTTCTCCCCCTCAGAGTAAGATCAAGAAGAGATCATGGGTGCTGCATGAGTGTGTGGAGAGGGTTCCAGAGAATGTGGACGCAGCCAAAGAACTCCTGCAGTACGGCCTGAAGGGAACCGACCTGGAAGCATTGATCGCCATCGGTGATAGAGAAGACCAAGGCCGGTGGGTCACATACATACAATAATACACATTGACACTTATCACAGCACTCCTCTTTGACTGTTTGTTAACCAGCACATCTCTTCATCTTCATAGATTCATCTTGTCAGGTGATTTGGACTTGGATGATGCTCCGTACGAAGACTTCCTGTCCATGGAGGAAGAGCTGGAGCAAAGAAAAGAGAGGGAATCCAAGAAGAGGCAGGAGCTCCTCAAAAAAGTAGATTTTAGCAAGTAGGTTGTTCTCTGCCATTTATACACAGTCACCTTCAGTTAGTTAGATGTTCGTGTTGAGCTTAACTATAAGTTTAAAAAAAATTGTTACAGAAAATAGTTTTTTGGTTAAATTTTCACATTCCAGTTTCACATGACAATTTTTGCAAAATCTGAAGGGCTATTAGTCATATTTAGATTTATTTATTTTGCATATTTTCATTGATTCATTCAACCAACTATCAGTTTAATTATTTATTTCCTCTGTATATATGTTTCTATTTATTTAAATCTTTTTCTATTTTTTCTTTGAATTTATTTTTTGTATGTATTTACATTTACATTTGTTGTTCTTCTTATGTATTTATTTTAAAATATTTAATTTATCTATTTATTTATTCATTTTTATTCGTCATGTAGTTGGCTATTTGTTTTGATTTAATGGTCATGTATTTACTTTTTAAATGAAGTTTTCTATTTATATATTGACATATACAATTTAGAATTGTATGTCGATATTATTTCCCAATAATGGGTTGTGGCTGGAAGGGCATCCACTGTGTAAAACATATGCTGGAATAGTTGGCTCTTTATTCCACTGTGGAGACTCCTGATAAATAAGGGACTAAGCCGAAGGAAAATGACTGAATAAATGAATGTCGATATAATGTTTTTTCCTTTGTAAAATTAAGAGTAATTTTACATATATAAACTTGGTTTACAAATGCATTTATCCACAAGTAAATGTATATAGAGATACATTTTATAATAATTAACTGCATAAACCACACAAGCAATGCACCATTTTTTCACAGTACCTTTTGTTCTAAATCTAGTTTATTCTGTAAAATGTTTATACTGATAATCTTAACATGCTATTTTTTGCCCCTCAAAAAAAAACCTAAAAAACTTTTTTTTACTTTTAATTCTTTAACAGACATTGGTAGACCCATATATAGTTTAAAACAAGCAGACATTTCCTAAAATTCCTCAACTCCAATTTAGATTTTAATGGCATGTCTAAAAGATGGCCTATTTTTAACTCAACTTAATAACTTTTCAAAACTGAATTATCCAGAATAGTTTTGCCATGCAATCTGCCCGAGAGCTAAAGCGCAGCATGCTCTCAGCATGCTAATTAAAGCACCACCACTAAAACATAATGTTAAAACAAAAGAAAAGAGAAAAAAAACGAGTCTGCCTCACTAATGCACTAGTTGGTTGTTGGACGTCACCCACCCCTAGTGCATGTTCTCATAAATCTCATCAGGAAGTTAAATTCAATGGAAGAGATCATTGTCGACAGCACAGATGGGAAGAGAGAAAAAGAGCAGAAGATGGATAAAGAGCGAGAAGAAGAGGTGCAGGATAAAATTAAAGCAGTTTATAGATTTATTTCTAATCTGCATAAGGTAATTCATGCCTCTGTTGTGCTTTGCCCAAGAGGCCCTAATGAAAGAGCCCTCTGTGAGCACGAATTATGAACACTCACACACTCAATGGGGAGGAGGGAGGAAGATGCAGACCAGAAAACCCCCCCAAAAAACATAGATTGGCTAACATTTGCTGTAAACACAGCACTAATCAAAACATACTTGTTTACACACAGACGGAATTGCCTAATTTTTCATAGTGTATCTGTTAAACGCATGCATACTTGCTCTCCATGCATATCACACAGAACTGTATCTAATTTGCACTTAATTACTGTACGTTTCCACCAGCGGTTTGATACTTGTGTGTGTGTGTGTGTGTGTGTGTGTGTGTGTGTGTGTGTGTGTGTGTGTGTGTATTTACTCCTGAGGCTGTTTGTTTGCATGCAGTCAGCATATTTAATGTGCATGTTAATATGACTGTCTGTATGTATGATGCATGATGTGCATGGCAATCCATTGAGGCATTGACTTAGAGAAAAAGTAGAAATAGTGGCAAGATGGAAGGAAAATCAGAAACAAAGGTTGTGAAAGAGATGGTAAAAGTAGTGTCTTAAAGATGTCTGAAGTTGAACATCTAAACAAATATCTAAAACTCCAAACACACAAAAATATCGACTTTTATTTTTTATGATTGTGGATCCACTAGCATATGGTTAATGATAATAAAATAATAATAATAATAATAATAATAATAATAATAATAATAATAATAATAATAATAATAATAATAATAATAATAATAATAACAATAATAATAATAATATGATTTATTCATAGTGTCTTTTTAGAGCTAACAAACTATTTAAAATAAACATCAAACATTAGCACATACTGTACCTCAAACAGTAATGCAGGAAATGATGAAAACACCATCAAGGGATTAACATATACATGATGCATATAAAACAGAAATCAACATAAGAAGGATAGCATTATGAAAACAAATTTATTTTGAGCAGTGATATAACAGTAGTGTTGGGGGAGAGTTTTATCATTTTGGAGCAAAGTCAGTAGACGTACTAAACCACAAAACTCCAATTTTGATTTCACTCCTCAGAAATGTCTGTGTTAATATAGCTTTACTTTATTGCTGTATGATGTGTGATGTCCTTTGCAATCCATTGAGTGATTGATTGAGAGAAAAAGTAGGTGAAAAAGAGCCATAGAATGAACATTTTGATATGCCTAGGCATAGCTGAATAATATGTGTTCAGTACATGCAAAAAAAAACCCACACACCATTGTTTTCTAGAGTAAATCCCTTGGGTGTAACATCTCAGTGAAAAAAACAGGCCAATCGGAACAATACACAAAGTCTGACAATCTGTTTAAATATATTATGAAAGAGGCAACAAATATATGCAGACTGCTGAATATAAGTTTTTAATGCATGTATTGTGTCATCACTCAGCTCTTAAAATATTTTTTTTATGGAGTTAATTCCTGCCTTTGTTTTCATAAACATTAAAAACCACAAAATACAACTCTAAATGTATATCTGTCAGCCCTCTTTGTCAAGTGTGAGCATCCGGCACTGAGCTGCTGGAGCATCAGAGCAGAGCTCAATAATATTCACAGCCCTTCCAAATATGGTCAATACCAACCATATCATACCGTAATTCCTGAAGTTGGAAATTTAAAACCATTTCTGGAGAATTTGTGCACTTACCTAAGCCACCTTCTGTATAGATACAAACAAAAAATTTGTACATATTGCATTAATTAATGCATTCTTTGACTGATGATGATGAGGATGATTTTTTTTTTTTTGTGAAAAGATGAAAAGTGACAGAGACAGAAAATTGACAAGTACGTTAACATAAACATACAAATACTAGATCTAATGATTCAATGGATACAAGTCCTAATATTTTAAAGGGATAATTCACAAAAATTAAAATTAGGTCGTAATTTACTCTTCCTCACGTGTTTTTAAATCTTGATGAATATATTTCTTCTGTTGAACACAAAAGAAGATATATTGAAGAATGCTGGTTTCAGGCACCCATTGACATTTACAGCAGGAAAACAAATACCGTGGAATGGGTGCCAGCATTCTTCAATATATCCTCTTTTGTGTTCTACAGATGAAAGAAACTCAAGTAGGTTTTGAACAAATGAAGGGTGAGTAAATTGTGACTATGCCTTTAACTATATAAACAAAAAAATGATTTACAAAGCTCTTTTTACAATACCTATTACTCCAAAACAGGCTTATTTGGTGGATGTCTTAAAATGGTGTTAAACATGCTATATTTTGCACTCCAAAAATAGAGATACAATATTTTTGTCAGCTTCATTTTTGATTTCTCTCCTCAGGCTGTTTGATTGCATTCAGTCAGCAAATGTAATTTGTGTGTTAATATGACTCTCTGTATGACGTCCTTTTACAATCCATTGAGGGATCGACTGAGAGAAAATCAATGAAAAAATATAGAAATAGGGACGAGACGGCAGGAAAATTAGAAACAAAGATAGCGAAAGGTGATAAAATTGATTGTTAAAAAAAAAGAAGAAAAAAAAAGAAGATAAACAGTGACTGAGATGGAAAATAGACAAGCACATCAACATGGAGACAGAAAGAGCGACTCTAATGAGATGTACTTCAATTCCTCTCGCCGTTCAGCTGTGGTAATGCAACTGCAAAAAAGACAATCATCATTCTGTTAATTTCTTTTTAACTATGCCACCATTATAGCCAAGGAGGTTGTATCGATCAGACCCCGCTGGGTTTTATTTGAAGGGGTGAGTGCGTTAGAGAATGATAGAAAGTTCAGGGCTTTTCTCTTCTTTCAGCATTACAGCTACACTGCCTATTTTGATAGTGATTCCCCTTAACAATGTCTGCCTGTCAATCAGGCTTCAGACTCACAGTTATATTCTCCCATTGAAAATGACACTGCCTGCAGTTAATTCAGCTCCAACACAGACTCTTTTTCAGACGTGCTGTAGTTTGCGAGATCATTTCAGCCTTGCATGTGCTGCCTATTTTAAATCGTATCCTTAAAATAAAATCTAAAAATAGAGCAGGGTTTTTAATGCTGTGCTATTATTATTTATTAAATATTTTTTTAAAGAGTGTGTTATCAGTGTAACAGTTTGAGTTATATAGAAATTATAAAATAATGTTGATGTATTTTAAAGTATACATCACAAGTATACATCCTTTCTTTTAAGACTTCAAGTGGAGTCAAGAAGAAACTAAATATTCAACATTTTTCTAAAGCAGTTCTTAAAAATAATTTTAATATAATATCTATCTGTAGCTCTGATTTGCCCCATTACCATAATAGTTTGCAGAATCTACATGTATCTACATGGAGTGGTGCAAAAGGCTCGCAAAATCTGGTAACCTATTGATTTTTCAGTCAGGCTACCAAAATCTAATTGCATCTAGATAGGCCACCGGGCATGGTGTAGATAGATTTTGGTAGCCCAACTGAAAAAAACAATACCGCTGGATTTCGGTCTACCAGAATTTGCAAGCCCTGGGTGCATTTCAATTGTCACACTTAATATTGTTAATTGCTTTTTTTTAAAATCATTGTTAAATTATTTATAATTTAAGACTTATTTTTAAGTGTAACAATGTGTGAATTGTTTTTAGAATTCACTGTAATATTTACCTACTTAGCTGTGATTAAATGTTTCTTTATTAACAACAACAGTTGGCATTCTGTATTGCTAATTGGTTTTGATAAACCAATTTCTTTTTGTTTATTATCATCTACCTCACCATTTTTGTTAAACTATTAACTATTCTATTGTATGAGTTAAAGGGGCAGTTCCCCCCCAAAATGAAAACACAATCTCCAATTACTCACCAAATCTGTTTGACTTTCTTCTCTTGAACACAAAAGAAGATATTTATAATTTGACATTGACATTAATAGTAGGAAAAAAATGCATAGTATACAACCGGTATCCAAATCTTTTTGCAATGTAACATTAACATTGACATCTGAAGTCAATTAGGATTTACGAATGAAGTACGTATAATACAAAAAGAAAAACTGAAATATCCTGTACGTTACTGTATAAAGTTTTAGATGGCATTTTAAATTTGAGGCCAGGAAGACAGAAGTATACCTAAATGACATTTAATGACATTAATCCAATGCAATGACATTTTAGATTTTGTTAGTTTTGTTAGTTTTGTTCAAAATTGTATTTAAAAAAACATTAAAATGCTATTTTCCTTCATTTGGGAATGTCAGATATTGCTAGCCAGTGCACCTTTTTATAACTACATTTTATCCTTCGACAAATCAATAACAAATCCATTGCTTCCTCTCAAAATCCTGCCTGCTATGTTGCTATGACATTGCTCGGTGCATTTTCACAAGTCCTTAAGTGGTTATTATTTTCTGTTTCCCAAGCTTGATCACGTCAATAGTCAGTATGTTGCGTTTTGACACTTTAAAGACAAGTGACCTTCAACACACTAGTTGTTAAGTGAACTTACAGCTGCGTTGCCAGTGCTGCATGCTTTTAAAAATGCTTTCCCTACAATCAGACCGCCCATAAACGCTTGACGCGGCATTGAAGTCTGCTTTAGTTTCATTACAATCAGTATGTCTGAAGTAAATAGAATTGCTCTAGCATGCGGAGGCCAGCAAAAGAAGCGCGCCAAGCATTCAGGGACGAGTGCGTTTATGCAAAGGCTATTCTTTCAATCTTCTTTTATCATGTTTGCATTGCGATAACATCCTGCAGTTCAATATTCTTCCCCAGTCCAATGATCTGTGCGCTGTTGCTCTCATTCACATACGACGGGATGCTCGGGTTTCCGCGGTAATGCAGGGAGAATAAGATGAGATTGTAATTGCCTTCTGTGGATCCTCACCCTGACTGATACACGCGCACACTCGCACGGGCATCCAGGCAATCAGGCTGCGGTCGGCTTGCATTAGCCTGTCTTTGATGACCTAATCTGGGTCTATAATGGCTCAGTAGCCTTTCAGCACGGTTCTCCCTGCATTTTGTCCCCTATTTCAAATCGTCCCGTTTGTCCGCATTTTCTTGTAATGCCTTTCATTATATCAGTAAGCCTCTACATACATGCTGTCAAACCTTCCACCCTTCCCCCAGAGTGTGTGAAGGTTTATTTCATTACAGCGTTTCATGGATATTAACGGAGGCTCTCTGAAACGGATGCATGCTGAGAAGCTCTAGAAAAGACTGTGTGTTTGCGTGTTTAATCTTGTTGCCGTTTTTTTTGTTCTTCCAGACTGACTCTGGAGCAGAAGGAGCTCTGCAGGAGTAGACTCAAGCTTCTCTGCTATCTGGACCGCTTGGCCACTTATGAGGTAACGCTCTCCATATAGTTTTAGTTTTGTTTTTGGTAAGGCTTTTTAAAGGCATTGTTCAGACAAATATGACAGCAATCACTCATTTATTTTCTTCAGTAGGAGATTAAAGAAAAATTTTAGCTGAAACCTCCCTCTCACTCTATATCCTTCGGCTTAGTACCTGATTTATGAGGGGTCAACACAGCGGAATGAACCACCAATCACTCTGCCATATGTTAATATGATTGCCCTTTCAGCTGCAAACCAGCACTGGGAAACACCCATTCCCTCATTCTCACATACACACTCATACATTACAGCAAATTTAGTTAATTAAATTCACCTACCACATGTCTTTGGACTGTGGGGGAAACTGGAGCACACAGAAATAAATCCACGCGAACAAAGGGAGAACTCCATAAAAAATCCTCCTGGCCCAGCAGTGAATCAAACCAGTGACCTTGCTGTGGGTGCTAACCACTGAGCAACCATATCTCTTGGTCTGAGTACTTTTAGCTTAGCTTAGCATAAACCATTGAATTAGATTAGACCATTAGCTGTTAGCTACAAGGCAATGATATTACATGACACTGACTATGTTTACATGGACATCAGTAATCGAATTATTTGCCTTAATCTAAATAATACAATAATATGACTAAGGTGTTTACATGAGATGCTTTTTGAATGTTCCTTTCATGATCCCGTTTTACATGTTATAGCACATAATTCAATTAACGTTATTGCGTCACCAAGCTATCCGGAGTTTCATGTAATTTAAGGCGTTTCCTTTTTGATTTGTCGACTTTAACTGCAGTTCGGCAGTTTCACTTTCATTCAAGAACATTTCACGCATGCCCCCATGACAAATGAGATATTGGATGCGAGTATGAACTGCTGGAAGAGTGTTGTTTTAATGGAATTTAATACCTTACGCTGGTTGGTGCAGAGAACAGTGTCAGCCGTGTGTATATAGACTATCCTGTTGCAAAATGTGGTGAAAATCCTACACGACGGTAATAGTTTAAGGTGTTTACATGTCTGTACTGCACTTCAACAATGCGACTAAAATCGGCATACTCCACGTCTTAATTCGATTTCGGTTTAGTTCGATTATGACCTTAATCAGATTAAATTATTCAAAAATCGCTGTTTACATGATTGATTCCTAATCAGAGTATTGTCTTAATCATATTAAATTCGGATTATTGGTGTCCATGTAAACGTACTGACTTGCTGGGAACTATTTCAGGTGCTGTGTAATGTTATTGCACTTGCAGCCATGGTACAGCAGAACATTTCCTTAAGTTTCCTAGGGTAGAACATACCCTAATTTACATATCACTTCCAGTAATCCAAAATGAGCACTTATTGCTCAGATTTTTATCTGTGATTTTTTTTCTTTTTTTTCTTTCTTTCCTAATCTCTTTGCTAACACACTACACAATTCGTTTTTAATTAGTCTTTTTGGACTTGTTTTTCTTGCGGAGAATATCAGAAAAACTGCAGAGCAAGATAAATTGAACACTGCAGAAGATAGACTTGTTTTCAAAGACTGCATTTTCAATGTATATACTTGTTTATAGTTTATTGTTTATGTTAAGATATAGACTTTAAAGATGCATTTTCTTAAAAACAAGTTTTAATTTTCTAATCAGATTTTTATTCAGTTATCAAGTTGTTGCTATTAATAGATTGTGTAGGTTGCACTTCAACTAATAAATGTCTGGTGGGTGTATATTACTTAGAACAAATGTACTATACATACATAATATACATACATGTACATTATATATGTGTATATATATTTAATATGTGTACAGTGCTCAGCATATGCGAGTACACCCCCCACAAACCTCTCATTTAAATTTATATTTTTTATAAGATTCTTTACAATATTATATTTGTGCATATACATTAGTTTAGTCAGTACTGAAGCCAAATCTGGAGCTTATCTAACAAAATAACTTACAATAATGGTCCAAAAATTAGTAGCCCAAAGTTACAAGTTAGGGTTACAAGTATTATCTTTCAATTTCTAAAGATGTTCTGTGACTAAAATATTATTTTAATAAATATATCAGTTTTATAAATCTGTTTTGTTTAAATGCACCCATATATATTACCCATATTCACTGAGAAATTGATAAAAATGTACTCGTATATGCTGAGCACTGTGTATATTTAAATTATTACTTTTGTGGTTGAAAATCAAGGTTATTTCAACAAATACTTATTTCCTAACTCTTCTAAAGGTGTTCTTTTAAAAAAAAAAAAAAAAAACCAACAACATGGTATCATCTTTGTTATTTTAGGTTAAAGAAATGCCCTCAGTAGTTTACAAAATAAAATTAAAACAACATTTTATTTAAACGCATAACTATAAATCATAACTCCAGAGTAGTATGAGGTCTTTTATATTCCATACATGTATACTATTGAAAATGATACATTGCTCCTTTAACTTCTAATAATTCATTTAAATAATCTAAATCATCATTTGTCAAACATCAAAATCATTCTAGCATCACTGTCTGATGAATAAAAAGATCAATGTGTGACGACTTTGAATCTTAATGCTTTGTTTCAATTTAATAGTCATCAACAGGAGTGTATCATTGTTTCATCCTATCGCATAGCTAATGTCCTGCTCATATTGTGATGGATGGCCTTTGTCAGGGTCTTCATGTGTAATTGATTTCTTTGGGAATAGTCCTGAATGTAACCAGACCTCTGAGACATTACACACACACGTGCGCGCATACACACACATACACACGCCAGCCCTGTCGACTTAAAGGCTGTAATTGTAAATGTCAAAGCGATAAATGTCAGCAGTGTGGACCGGGAGGATTTACCTCAGGCACATATGCGTGAGACCCTCTCCTGAACTCTCGTGTTTGTTTTGCTTTTTTCCCCTCTCTCTTTCTCATATCCTTCCTCATCACTCTTGCTTTTTCTGCAGGACATTCTGGGTGGACCTCATGCGGCAGAGCAGAGGTTTGATGCTGAGTTTTTCAAGAAGTTCCGCAATCAGAATATTGTTCTGTCAGCAAGAACATACGCAAGGGTAAATCTCTCTCTTCCTTTGTTCTCCACTCATGACGTGCGAGTCTGTAACCCGCGGTGTGAGTTATAGTCGTCATTCCACAGTTTTGTGCAAAGTGTGTGCGCCCTCACTTGCGTGTATGTGGCGTAAAAAAATGGATTCCCCTCATATTCTGTGAGTATTTTCAAGTGTCTGAAATATGGTCCCCTGGCCAATCCAAAGGCTTGTAATGTAGGGAAATATCGCTGCAGAGCATAAAGCTGTCCGTAGTTAGTTCTGTCTCATAAATCGTCCATTAATTATTTATCTCCATCAATCTTGTTCTTCCCAGGAGAGTAACGTGCAGGCGTTGGATATTCTCTTCACTTACCATGGCGCAGAGTTGCTCCAGCATCGGCTCGCCATCCTCTGCAATTTCCCAGAAACCACCTCTCCTCACGAGTACTCCGACCTTCTGCCTAAGGCTGGGTAAGAATTACTTATTAGAGGATGGCAATCTACCGTAAACAGAATAAACAAAACACACATAAATCTTTTTCAAAAGAGACTAACGGGAAAAGGTCATTTTTCGATGACGGGTCCACTGAAGGAGGTTATTAGGCACTGTCTGCTATATGACCAAATGAGTCGCTGGTTTAAAGTTTAAAGCAGGTTGATTATGTAAATGAGACATTTCGCTGTGCGCCGTATATATATGCGCTTGAGTGTTTTGAGACCTTAGGTTGGGGAATAACTGCAGGCTGTGAGGTTACCTCCTGGCTAAAAATACTAAAGCACTGTTTGACTTTCTGAAGAGGTGTGTATAGCTGCTAGAAGTGTTGAAATGTTTTGTGTTAAAAGGTTTTATTAATAGAAGTGTCTTATGTTCACCAAAGATGAATCAAGTCGATCAAAAATACATTTATAACAGTAACTTAAATAGCAGTTGACTGTTATTTAAATATATGTGACTGTGGACCATATAGGGCCAATTTTATCAAACTACGTTTTATACGTCATCTGAAAGTTGAATAAATAAGCTTTCCATTGATCTAGGGTTTGTGATGGCACATTATTTGGCTGAGAACTATTTGAAAATATGGAATCTGAGGGTTTAAAAAAACCTCTAAATATTGAGAAAATCATCTTCAGAGATGTCAAATTAAGTTTGATATATTTAAGTTTTGATGTATTAACAGTAGGAAATTTACAAAATGTCCTCATGGAGCATGATCTTTACTCGATTTAAAATATTTTTGGCGTAAAATAAAAAAAATGTCATTGGCTACACTACTGGAAGCACTAATTTTCAGCAGTCATTAGTTACTGGTAGGTCCAGAATGATTTTTGGGAGTAGCATAACTTAAAACTTAATAAATGAAATAAAAAAAAAACCCTTTTTTAACTTTTATTTAATGTTTACAATGCAAATATAATTAGATCCAGTTATTTGGTAAACAAAGCAAGTCTCTAATATAATATATCTATTAAAAGACAGAAAATATTACTTTACAAACTGTATTGTAAATAAATCAAATGAACATTTTCATGTTAGGTCAATGATATTACAGAAAACTAAACAAATATAAATTTACACAAGTACATAAATGGACTCAAAGATGGGCTAAAAATCTGTGTAAATCAGTAGATTTCTGTGTGCGCAGATTCCGTGTGGACCTAGTTACTAGTCTTTAGTGTCACATTGTCTTGCATATCATTATTATTATTATTATTATTATTCTGTTTTTATTTTTTCCAGTTGGTTAAAAGAAAGAACAAAACAAGACTATGTGATAATACACTGATTTATGAGCAATTTAATACATATTTGAATAAAAAACAACTACAGAAAGATATAAAACTACATTCAAAAAAAATCTTACAGGCTCTAAACACTGTCAAAAATGCTGGGTTCCACACATCCTTCATGTTGTCTCAACACAAATCGATAGTTTACTTAATTATTTTATGTTCAATCCACTTAAGTTTTTAAAAACAATTAAGTCGTCCCCCAAAAAACTTAATAATTGTGTTGATTCAACTCTACACTGTTTTAAATAAGCAGTTTCAACAAAAAGAACAAAAAAAAAAAAATCATGAGTGAACTTTTGAAGGATACTGTATAGGTCTCTCGTAGTTAAAGGGACTCTATTATTTTACAGATCTACACTGATACACAATACAACAGCAGCTCATTTGCAAGAGACATTCTACCAGAAACGTAAATTTTCACTTATAAAAATATGACTGGGCCTGACGTTTAAGCTTGTCCTCCTCTAAAAAGGCATACACAAACAAGCTTAACATCATACAATTCAATGATAGAACGCATCCTTGATCACTGCTTCTCCTCTGTCAAATGATGTCACTTACTCTGAGTCACAACCTTAAGGTGTATTGCGCGCATTTTATGTTACATTTAGTGCAAATGTGACAGGACTGACAGAAACATGGGAACATAATTTCATGTTTTTAATCAGTTGATCTGAATGATAACAACCTAAAATTGCTATTTCTGAAGTTTTTTTTTTCTCTAACAGTTTTTAGCATAACAAAACTATCAAAGCTGTAGGTTCAATTGGGCTGAGGACAAGGTCAATGACAGCTTGTAAATTTGTAAAGTGTTTTTAATAAAGAAAACAAATCTGAGAACCAAATGAATGACATATTTCTTTACAGAACAACAGAAATCAACCATCAATCCATTTTAGAATTTCTTTGCGATGAAATACTTTTTATTTACTGCATTTGTTTTTATTTCAATGACAGTTAATGTACGTTTCTGGTAGAATTTCCCACAATATAAGAAACACACGAAAGCAGCATGTTTTTGCTTCCACCCAAAAAGGGATTTTACTGCATGGAATAACAGATGATCCTGGAGTTCTTTTGAGCTGAAACTTAACAGGCACATTCTGGGGACACTTGAGGCTTGTATTAAATGCAGTAAAAAGGGGCACAATACGACCCCTCTAAGCTTTCAACTTCTTCAGAAAGAAAGATTTCTACCCATATAGTACAGAACAGACGTATCTCGGCTAACTTGCAAAGACCTCGGGTATTTGAGTTCAGAGCAATGTGTAACAGAGCCGTTACATTCAAGAGTGGACACGTCTTGAGCTCAGACATCTTAAATGTCAAACATCAGATATCCAGAGACAGTCACTAAGATTAAATCACTGACCTCTCTGGTACAAGCAGACCGACAAGTTCTTGCCCACATTTTTGTGTTTTACTATTGTGCCACTGCTGCCAGTACAAAGGGGGGGAAATGTAGTTTAATTTGGAAACTCTGTTTAGCCTGATGTGTGTTTAAGGAGCAATTAATCACGAGTGGCAGACAGCTGTATATAACATCCGTAGAATTACACGAGCGATTTGTCATAATTACTTTCAACAGCCTTTTTTTTTGACTGCATTCTTAAAATAGACTTCACTTTAGTTTTCATTCTCATTTCAACTCCTGGTAGAAGAAGGAACGAGATTTTGCCGATTTGAAGGCACTAATATGCTGAACGCTTTTGTGGCATCGGGTAAGACATCCTTAGGGATTCACGCGGATCTCATTCACCAATGACACACTCAAAGTGCGCAGTCGTTTTTTTGACGCCCTCAGAACTCAGACATGAAAGTCTGATGTAATTGCTAGCTCTAAATATACACAGGAAAAGTATCAAAACAGAGGAAACATGCAATAGCTTCAACACCTACGCATACACTGTGTTGAGGACTCTGTGAGAGCTTCTGCTGCTGTTTTTGTTCTTACGGTCATGGTCAGAAATATTGGTATGCAAATGTGAACAAAGCATGCCATGGAAAGAAATCAGCTTTTTTATATCAACACACTATTGAAATAACAACAAATACTCCAAAATTATTGGAAACCTTAAAAAACTATATTTAAAAGTGGCTCTTCTGTTTTCATTTCCGTGCTTGTACACATTACTGGTGCGCTAAACAAACAAATCTAGTCATTGTGTTCTTCATATTTATATTGCTGTAAAACTGAGAGCAAGGTCATTCATCACAATGAGTAAAAAATATTTTAATTCTGTGATATGCAGCAAAAAGTTGTAAAGTTGCAAAGAAAGTAGGTAATGCATTTAAAATCCCTTTTTACTTCATTAGGCTAATCATTAAGAAGTTTCAAACCAATGGAGATTTTATAAACTGCCTTAAAGAGCCTGTATTGTCTGTATTGTCTTCACAGTAGCTGGGCTTTTCATCACAATATAAAGTGAATCTTTTCAAATTTTTGCGAAAAAAAAAAAAAAAAAAATTGAAAAATATCCCAAATGTGATTTAAGTGCATTTCCATCAAGTTAGAGTGGCTGCCTGTAGTATTGGTAGTAAGTAACCAACAGTAAACAAGGCAAGCTTAATGGAGTCACGTACTGTAGGTGTAATGTTTGCTGTCAGAGTTTATTCTCCAAATGCGTTTCCATCTCCCATTATTTGCATTAACCATTTTCTGCCAAGTCCAAAACCGCCTCAAGATATAATATTCATTCATTTTCCTTCGGCTTAGTCCTTTTATTCATCAGGGGTTGCCACAGCGGAAGGATTCGCAAACTTATCCAGCATGTGTTTTACAAAGCAGATGCACTTTCAGCTGCAACCCAGCACTGGGAAAGATCCATACACACTTACTCACACACATACACTACGGCCAATTTAGTTCATTCAATTCACCTATAGCGCATTTCTTTGGACAGTAGGGGAAAATTGAACACCCGGAGGAAACCCACACCAACACAGGGAGAACATGCAAACTCCTCACAGAAATGTTTTGAGGTTATCTATAAGCTAGTGCGCTCCAAAACAGTGACAAAATATGCGTTTATAAGGTATACAACTGATATAAATATGTAAAGCTTGTAGTTTGTAATTTCCGCCTAAATGGATCAATGGTTTTCATGTCACCTCATACTCCAGTTTCTCATCAAATCATATCCAATCAAACACTCTCTAGTGTCTGACATGCCCCACCTGCTTCAAGATGCTTCTCATTTGCTTTGCCAGTGAGAGAACTGAAGCACATCAAATGAAGAGCTGTGATAAAACAAAACTCTATTGGCAGTTTTTTTTTTAAAAGGGAGGAGCTACTCTGTCCCACCCTCTCTTCATGTTTCGGTTGAGATTACGTCAAACATCAAATAAAAATGCACATTTCAAAAGCACTTCACGAGACTTTTATCACAGGGAGGAGGAGAGTTTGAGTCACACAACCCTCTCCAAGATTTACAACTGGAAATGTGCAGAAATTAAGATTAAGGGTCAGAAAATCTCCAAATAAATAAATTATATAAAATAAATAAATCGAAGAGCATCTTAGTCACCACAGTTGTTTCACGAAAACATTTCTCTGCACTCATTGGAAAACTAAACTAAACTAAACATACAAAAATGAGCTTTTAGCAACAAATGCACAAGGTGGGTTTGTTGTACACCGGGATACTGTTGTACACCCCAAGTTTAGAATTAAATATCACAAGATCAATAAAGTTTTTTTTCTGCCAAATGCCCTAGACATGTTGTTGGACACGGCATCACGAATTCTGTCAAATACCAACAGATAAAAGTAATGGAAAAACCTGACTGCCTATACTAGAAGTTTTACAAAAGGCCATGGCTGGAGCTAAAGAGCATCACCGTGAACCAGAGAACATGAAGGATCTGGAGAGATTCTGTAAAGAAAGGCTTTCTAACCACTTTCCATGTTTCCTTCAACCTTATCAGGCATTACAGGAGACACTTAGACCTGCTGTCTGGGCAAATGGAGGTTGCAAAAATGATTAAGTGTGCCAATCATTTCAACCGACATGTATTGGAGAAAAACTTCATAATGAGACTCCTCCCTTCACATTTTCAGTTGCTTTATTTCAATGAAAGTTGATATTTTTTGGTAATTACATTTTTTCCCCACTTTATATCAAATGGCCTTAACTAATACATACTTACACTGAAATTAATAATTCGTTACGATGTACTTATTGTGTAAATACATGTTTTTACAATGTACGCATTATTGATTAAGGCATGCATGTATTTACATCTACAATACATGCATGTAATTGCATGATTAAATACATGCATGATTAAAATTTAACGTGCGTGCATGCGTGCACTACGCTGATTTAGTAGATGCGTTTGTGTGTGTGTGTTGAGAGAGACAGAGAGACAGACAGAGGAAGGGCATTTGCAACTTCCCCCCTAATGTTCCAGTAATGGGGGTGACAGAATAGATTTAGTGTATTGGATTCGGTCGCCCTCCTTCCGCCCATTCTCTCTTATGGAGGTCAGTCGCCTCTGCAGTGAACATCCATCACGGCTCAGCAGCTGGAGACCGCTTTTCTGCTCTCCGCGGCCTGCGAGTGCTAACAGCACTGCTGCAGGACTCGCACTGTACCAGTGGTCTCTCGCCATCTGCCGTCTCTGCTGGAAAGAGAAACAGCCAAATTAAGTTTTCTTTTACATTTTTTATTTATTTATTTATTTTTTTTTTTACCTGACACTGTTGAAGAAAGTTTAGAGTAATGTATGTGTATGTATTGTTTAAGCACGTCAATGAGATTGATAATAGATCATTCTAGTTAGAGATTTATTAATTTATAATTCTAGGGTTACAGATTTATGCTCAGAGTTTATTGATAATTATTATAAATATTTTTTTATTTAAAGTTAGAATTTAATTAAGCTTTTGTATTTTTTATTAGTTATTGGACTACAGATGCTTGTTTTTTATCGAAGGTTTTGTTGTATTTATATTTTTGTTATATTTTGTCTCTTTTTTTTGTTTTTATATATTTATTTATTTTTACTTTTGTTTAATTTCTCTTAATTTTTTCATTATGTTTATTGAACATTTGTGTTGTTTTTCCATTTTGTTTGTTTTGTTCTGTTTTTGTTTGTCCTGTCGGGTTTGTATTTAGGTGTACATGTGACCTGCTTGACACATTTACGACCCTGCCTGCTACACCATGGGGCTGTTAGATTACCAATATGCCATCATTCAGCCTTTTCGAACTTCCTTTTGCCCTCAAACGAAAATGTAAAAGAACATTTTTGTGAAGTAAACAGGGCCTTAAATTTACATTTAGTAATTTAGCAGACACTTTGTCCAAAGTGACTAACAATTGCAGAGGCATTCAGCAGTTCAACAAGAAGAGGCAATACACGCAAGAAGTGCAAATTATGCAAAGCAGAGAATTTAAGTTTATTCTTAGAGAGAGAAGAGTGTTTCTACAGGTGGTTTGTCAACCCCACTTACCCATGTAAAACGCATTTCATAAATGCTCAGTGTTTTGTTTAGTTTTTTTTTCAAGAGATATGGAGTTGTAAGAGTGTCTGGTGCAAAACTCGTGCAAGTGTCTGTGTCAGAAAGTGTCAGGGAGATAAAAATGTGTTTTTTACAGGTGGTTTGACAAGCCCATTCACGTGTAAGGCATACTCAGAATTGCATAATGTTTGGTTGTCATGTGGTGTGGTGTGGTGGGGGGAGAAGAGGGGGTCCTGGTTTTGTTCACTGAAGGTTCAGGTGATCACAGAAAAGATGGGGTTTAAGTTGTTGTTTGAATGATACTAGTAATAATGACATCATTTTTATTTTTGGGTGAACCATCCCTTTAAGGCCACCAATAATCATAGTGTCCAGAATTGTCTCTTTTTTATTCAAGAATATCAGTGCTTTGCTTCTGATCACTTTAATCTTACATATTATTCACAGATAATAATGTTTTGTACTTTTTTGTGTCTTTTTTCTTCCTAGTCTGGATAAGAAGGGTAATTTGGTTTTGATGCCTTGGGAAGAGAGTCGACACCGAGATCTGGACTGGTGTGAAGTTCTTGAGTGCAGGTGAGATCACACTGGTGCTCAAGGTGGTTCAAATCTCTGTTTATCACAATGACTCTCTCTTTGTGTATGTGTGTGTCTTTTAGAGAAGTGGTGGAGCCGAACCCAATGGACGACTGTCAATTCTTATATGAAGAGCAGCCAGAACTAGAGAGATTTCGAAGCGCCGACCCCTTCATCACACTGCTGACTGAGTGGTACCTGACCAGGGCACAGGACATAGAGAGCCATTCCCGGCAGGTACAAGAGCTGACACTCAAACACGTATCAAAGCACAGCGTTTTCTTTTGCACTTTTGCTTGACTGACACTTCACCGGCCTGGAAAAACAAACAGATACACATACTGATGCACATCTGACTCACAGAAGATTTGCTTCCTACGTGAGTGACAGTTACTGCTGTCCCAGAGGGCTGTTAGTGTTCTGAGATCAGCTGTATCTGTCTGCTCTGAACCATACTAATGGAGAGACATCTGAACCATTAGAAAACCATTCGCAGCTTCTCAAGCATCACACCACACCGTTCTTTCTTTCGTTCTTTCTTTCGTTCTTTCGTTCTTTCGTTCTTTCTTTCTTTCTTTCTTTCTTTCTTTCTTTCTTTCTTTCTGATTGACAGCCTTTATTTCTGTATGGTTTTCTTTTCATTATTTTGTTTCTCTTCATTTTTATCTTTTGTCCATTTCTTACTTTTTATCTCTTTCTAGTTTATCTTCTTTCTTTTTTGTTCTTTCATCTTTCTCTTTTATTCTCTCTCTCTCTCTCTCTCTCT
>CAIGQW010015581.1:10658223-10711224 GCA_903798125.1 Danio choprae | reverse complement strand
AATTATGAAAAATTGCTACTTGTCAGTAAGGTGGGTGGTAAAGTTTTATTAGTTTAAACAGTAAGAACATGATATGATTTTACACAGCAGTATGCTGTCCGCAAGATTTTAAAAAGTATTCAAAGTTGATCAGTCAATTTAGAGAAATTTAAGACCCTTAAAATCAGCTTGAAGTCAAAATTTACAATGTTTCTTTTGCTATCTTACAATATATTGATATTGTTACGGTGAATAATTTAATCAACAGGAAAAAAAAGTGTTTGTTGTAATCTTCAATGAAAGTATGACATATTTCTTTTGCATTTGGAGTGGCGGTCCTTCTGTTGACATCAATCTGAGGGTTTTCATAGCAGCTGCATATTAATACACTCATTAATGCACAGTATGTTTGCTATGAGGGAATGATGCGCAAAACATAGCCCCACTAATCAACATTACGTTTCAGTTGGAAGTACATCAACACTACTGAAATAAAAGTCTAAGCAATTTCACGCTGACATTTATATTAAAAAGTCTTAAATGCTATTTTACCAGGTATTACATTTATATCATTTTTGATTGTCCAATGTATAGTTGTATGCTAAAGTTTGCCTGAATTTAATTTGCAGAAAAGATTTTGATAAAATCTGACCGCACGCTGCTTTGTTTACTGCAGTAACCAAGGCAACACCATTATTCCTGTTGTTCTATAGATGCCACCTGCTTTTATTTTTTTATTATGTAGCTTAATTTCACAAAAACGCATCATTTTTATATTATAATTTAAAATGATTTAATTGATTTAAATCTGCCCACACTAATGTTGACCTATGTTGAATCTTTGTGTGGATCATGATGAACATGCAATTGTTGCCTCACCATGTAATAGAGCAGATAAAAAAAATTAGTCACATTACAAAAATATGAAATAGTCCAATTTGCTAGTAGGAAAATAGCACAGTTGGTAATGTAATATCTTATATTCATAGATTAATGTGAATTTATGAGTGTGTTGAGATGTATTAAATGGGATGAAGTGTTTGCTAAAGATCCACATAAAGTTATTTATTTTTTTTAACTGGTCTAATTATTGATTTGTGTTTCTGTCTTTTATGAACCTTTCATAGGGAAAAATAATACGTGTTCTTCATTCCCATCCTCCTGAATTATATCGCATTGATAAGTAGCTATCACAAGCTGGGAGTCTTTAGTTGTGCGTTCTTACAATTAATATTCAGTAAATATGCTGTTAGTTAAAATGTTGCCAATGTTACCAGT
Organism: Danio choprae; assembly: GCA_903798125.1. Taxonomy (NCBI): domain Eukaryota; kingdom Metazoa; phylum Chordata; class Actinopteri; order Cypriniformes; family Danionidae; genus Danio; species Danio choprae. The sequence goes on along the minus strand of CAIGQW010015581.1, from coordinate 10,709,967 downwards.
TGAAACCTCTTAAAAGGTCTTTAAATGTATGGTAAGAGTCTTAACAAAAGGTCTTCTGCTAAACTACTAAATGTAAATGTATTGAATTTCACTTCTGATTCCTGTATATACCCTGTATAAATACATTTCTGTCCTTAGAAGACACTTTACACTTTTCTTTAATTTGTGATAGATTGATGAGCTCAAAAGAACCTTTTAGAAATTTGCATCCAATGAATATTACCAAAAAACGTATCATACAAATGCACGCACAGCAATGATATGATTTACTATTGAAATTCAGTAGCGTGTCACTGCTAATATAGTTGCTTCTTCATGATAAATTGTTTGTGCTTTCCCTCATTTATAAGTCGCTTTGGATGAAAGTGGCCGCTGAATGAATAAACGCTAGTAATTTAACAGCTGAGATGCACTCATATAAGAGGGATGGTGGGAAATGGCTTGTAGGAAGAGCCATTTCAATTCGGAGTCCAAAGCCACAAAAGACCTTCAGAAACACACGTACATGCTGTCTCACACCACCATGATAAAAATTTATGGCCTGCTTACACATCTAAGGCATCAATTTCCTTCACAGGAAATTAATAAAAGAATTGTACATGTGTGTTTATGTTTCGTCTTGTGTTTGTGCACGTCTATGAATCAGCCTTCCAACATTCAATGTTGTGTGAAATGAAATCCAATCCAATTGACACTAAGATGATTTTTAGTGTGTGTGTGTGTGTGTTACTGTTGTCTGAGAGGAGATTGGATGAAATTGCTTTGTGTTAACACCATATGAAGGTCATTTCTATAAAGGTATGTTCTGGTATATAGGTCTACGTCTTGTTGGTTGCATCAGAATGGCTCCATATAGCATTTTGAGAATCACAACAACATTAAAATGTCAAATATTAGGTTAAGCCAATATTTTCTATTTAAAGTTCCCCTTAAATGTATTATTCAGCTTTTTTCAGTTATATCAGTATGTTAATCATAAGATTATCTGTACCAAGACAAAAAAAACTTAAATAGCTAGTCTGTGAAACTTAGAAAAATTACTTTAAAACATTTTGTACTCTGGAAATCTGACAATTACAGAAAATACTGAAGATCAATGTTGGGCATAAAAAAAGATAATAATGAAAGAGACATCTATCAAATTTAGTATATTATTGTAAAATTATTGTTTACTACAGTGGAACAATAAAACATAATAGATGATTTGGATACACTTTTAAACTCAATAAGTAAGCTCAATTACAGCATATTATATATTATAATGCCACATTTCAATTGATAGCAGCGGTAATGGCATTATAACTGTGAAAACAATCATCTATGTTATTACCATCACTGAAAAAAATAACTTTAAGTAACAGCATTTATTTATAAAAACGTTTTTCCAACACTTGCCAAAGTTGCACGTCCACATCAAAAAGTAGGTCCTGAATATTGCTAAAACATCAATAAATAACTTTCAGCCCAAAACACTTACTGCCTTTTCCCTTTGCATGACTATATAACGTGTGTAATCCAAAATACAATCCAAATTAGTGTAATCCAAAACTCAGATTTATGATATATAAGAATTTAAATCAAGTGCATGATTCTGAGCATTCATGGGGTGAATCACCATTCCATTGGATTGAATGATGTCTGGTTTTGCATTTGACACGTGAACTGCAACAGCATGAACACACACAATCTGCTCTGATCCAAGCAGACAATAATACGGATGTCTAAGTCATATGTGTAAGTCAGCACAGAACTCAAAACATATTGCACCCATTTGAATTTTACACTTGGTGCTTTATTTTTAAACTGTAGAAATGGTTTGACAGATTCAGCATTGCTATTATAGACTGTCTGCCATGAGTGCTTTAGCTGTCAGAGCTGTAATATAAACAAAACGCTATTGGCTGTTTTTAAAAGGAGGAGGAGCTACTTAATATGTATTATTAAAATTAAGTTACACTTCAGTGGAGTTTTACCAATAATTCTGATGACATTATGTGTTTCTTTACCTGCAGTGTCATCCAAAAATCATTGGTGACTCGGATCAACTTATGACTGTGGCTTTGGAGTGTATCTACAGCTGTGAGAGAGATGACCAGCTCGCTCTCTGCTATGATGTACTCGAATGTCTGCCACAGAGAGGATACGGGTGAGCAAACCACCATCACACATCTGGGAACAGCTTTTATTGATTCAACTTTTCACTCAGATTTCTTGTGGTGTCTATGTACACTGTCATTCAGAAGTCAGGCGTCAGTAAGATTGAGGGGTTTTATGTAAGGAATAATATACATCGAGTCACTTGTTATCAAGGATTAAGCATAGGGGTCTTGAATCCTTTTTGAGAACAACTAGCTAAATGCAAACAGTTGGGATAGACACATTTAAAGCATAAGATACTTACAGGGAACTTAAAACGTTAATAGGATATCACCCATATATCAATATTTAAACAATAATAAAATGACAAAAACACAAATACTAAAACTTTAGTTCATTTTATTTGAAAATAAAGAAGTAAAAGTTAATTTGAACTATTAAAAACTGCAGTTGTTACTCAACAATACTAAAATAACCCTGGTAAGTTTTTTTTTTTTATTATTGCTATAAAGAATGTATGGTTTTATTCGGTAAGGATGCATTGAATGAATCAAGTTATATGCACTGTACATTGACAGTATTACAAACAATTACATTTTTAATCAAAATATTTTTTTTGCTTAATTTTCTGCAAATAAATCTAAAAACTTTTTTTTTTTTTTTAATGAATGAATGAATGAAATAAAATGAAGTCAAATGAATAAGCAGTCTTTGCCATTACTTACTCTCAGGGCCATTTATATCAAAGTTGATTTTTAGCCATACCATATTGGTGTTTCATTCAACCCCCAATCTGGAGTAGCAGTACATACACGCATACACTATGGACAATTTAGCTTACCCAATTCACCTATAGCGCATGTCTTTGGACTGTGGGATAAACCAGAGCACCCGGAGGAAACCCACTGGAACACGGGGAGAACATGCAAACTCCACACAGAAATGCCAACTGACCCAGCCGGGGCTCGAACCAGTGACCTTCTTGCTGTGAGGCGACAGTGGTACCCACTCCGCCACCGTGTCGCCCAATCTTTGCCATTGGAGGAATAAATTGTATTTTAAATCATATTGAAATATCAGTGTCCTGTTTTAATAAAATTCCCTAATGTTACTCAAAAATAAGCAGAAAGTAATTTTCTTTTTTAAAGAATCAAAAAGATATTAGTGTTCACAAACCTTTTTGATTCAGTGAGCATTTTAATAACATAGTTTGTTTTATTTATTATTAAAATAAAAAACTTTTTTGTACATTATCATTTTTTTAAGATTCAACAGTCTAATAAGACATCTAATTACATGCATATATTTTTTAAACATAAAACTTAAAAACATAACATCATGTCTACATCCTAAGTCGATTGTACTAATTGATTAGCCTGAATGTTATTATGCGGTAGTTAAAGACACTTCATATGGTGGTTCCAAGGCAGGCCTTCAAAACCAACTCACAGCTTTAACACTTGCTCTGGCGCTGCTGTCACACAAACCCTGTCAAGCACACACACACAATTAGCACATGTATGCACAGTTGTCAGTAAGCCCCTGATTAGCTCATTATTAGCACAGCGTGTGTCTTTCTGCCTTCAAAGTGTGAACCCTCAGAACCTCTCAGCGCTCCTTATTATATTCCTGGTCTCCTCAGACATCCTGGAGACCGAGAGGCCTGTCATTTGACCACACAGTTTGATATTAAATATAAATTTCAGCGCTCTTCAGATTGCAGATGAAGTGTTAGTCCATGTGCTCCATCTAGCACTTAATTCCCTCGCGGGGCAACAAAATAACACATTTCTGCCGAAAATAATGGCATACGCAAAATTTGGCGTCAGATATATCCTGAGGGTTCGAGATTGTTATGCTAAAAGAATTTTGATACATTCTCAAAATGCCATCTGCCTTTTTTCTCATTTTCACTTTCACTCGATCTGTTGTTGGAAAGTCTCGCTGCACCTTTGCAAGACCCAACTGTGTTTTTTACACCCCGGTTGTAATCCAGGGATCAGTACTTTAGGGCTTTTCCAGAGCTCTTTCTGTTATCGCTTGCTGCAACTTGAGAGAAGAGAGAGTGCATTTGTGAAGAACCTTCAGATATGATATTGAAATATGAATTGGATTATTGAGAATAAAGCAAAAATACAAAAATCTTTTTAGCGTGATGTCTGAACTTCTCAGGAAATATAGGAATTATGCAATCGTATCAGGTTTGGTTTAGACCTAATAAGTCAGCAAGAAGTTTTTTTTTTTGTTGTTGTTTTTTGTTTTTTAGAGATTCAGACATCATCTCCATGGCAACCGGACTCTCAAGCAGAATTGCACATGATTTCAGCTTAAGTTCAGATAAAGGGCACAGCTGAAAAACACAAACCTAAAAACTGACAGCATTCGTTTCATTTCATTGGCAGTTCACTGGCTGTTTAAAGCTCTGCAATGATTTTACTAAGTATTCGCAACCTAAATATGGGTTATCTTGGTTTTGGGGTTTTTATTTTTCATATATTTAGGTTATTATATAGTTTGTAATGTCACACAAGCAAAAGGAGCACTTTACTATAGATGCTTATGCTCATATTCAGGAAAGTAGGCATACACGGTGTGAATTCTGGTGGTTGATAGATCAAATGTCCACGTATAATAAACGTCACGAGTTTATGTGAAAATCATTCGGACATAGTGATATATGACATGAGTTTGTGACCTGATGAACTCAGAAGCAATCACATACAATTATGCCCCAAAAAACTACTTTGCGCCAGAAAACATGTGCAGAGGATGGCATGGTTTTTATTGCTTTCAGAGCCACCCTCTCTCTTTTTCACTCTCTCTAATCCTGATTGGTTAACTTATAAACTTGGATAAATCAACAGATTGGGTTGTTCAACTGCATACATCCTACAAAACTCCCAGACTTTTTTTTTTTTTTGACATGTTTAAAGTAAAAAAGCTCCTCTCACATGATATAAGCGACGAACATACCAGAATTAACAACTTCCACTTGACTTCTCCCCATGGGGAAAAATTGGTATCACTGAGTAAATTATATTTTAATTAGACATTTATATTTTATTGTTTGGTGTCATGTATTAATCCATGTCAGACCTAAACAAGCCAAAGTACCAGCACAAAACACACAATTACACCAATTTTTTATTTTTATATTTTGATAACAGAAATTAAGATAGATATCGAAACGGTTAAGAAACCGAAATCACTTTCTGGTTAAACGTTTAGAGGAATGAGGAAAAAAATCACATACAGTAATGTAAGTTTATTTATTAGTTCATGTACAGCACTTTTTGTCAGCTTGTGTGCAGTCTGTGAGATGTTTGAATGGTTTTGGAAAAGAAAATATGCTTAACAAAGCTGCTACTTTATTTTTGTTTTAAAAAGTAAAACAGTGATATTATAATTATTGTAATGGCAAAGCTAGATTTTTTTATTAGCCATTACTCCAGTGTCACATGATCATTCAGAGATATTGAAAAATTTTCCCCAATTTTTATTTTTTGACATCACAACCCCCTTTGTTTCAAGTTACTTTCAAAAAGTGATTTATTTTGGTCAACAAAATAGATGTCAGTGTTTTTATCTAAACCTATAAACTTAAACACTTGTGTCATAATTTGGCTCCTTTTAACAGAAATGAGTAAACCATGATTCAGTATTCTATTTATAAAAAAATTGGTTCGTTTTGAACGAACCATTGAAAGGAACAATTCAGTGAATCGCCCGTAAAGACAGCAACGCAGCGCCATATACTATTGGTTAGTGTCATTTATTAATCCATGTCAGGCCTAAACAAGCCAAGGTACCAGCACAAAAACACACTTAACAAAATAGTGTTTAATAATTGTTCATTTTTCGCCCAATTTTTATTTTTATATTTTTCGATATCACAAAACCCTTTGTCTCAAATTACTTTCAAAAGGTGTTATATTTTGGTCACCACAAAAGACATTCAGTGTTTTTATCTACACCTATAAACTTTAATACTTGTCATAATTTAGTTCCATTTAACAAAAATAGGAATACAGTGTCATTGAAAAGGATTGAAGCTCACTGTACACTGTAAAAAAAATATACGTATGGCTGTTTTCTTTTTTTTTGGTTGTTGATTTAAAATGAACTTTTCTAGTCATTTTAACTTGAACCAATCAAACTGACTAATATATTAAGTTAAACTTTGTATAAATTAATAAATCTAGTTTAAGCTTAATTAACTTATTGAAATAAGTTAAAGTAACATAAAAACATTTGTTGCATGATTTTTGCAGTGCGTAAATGACAGCTGATTTATATGGACCAGCAGCAACATGAACACAAATTTTCCTCTTGTTAAATATTTTATAGACGTAACCAAACAAGTGTCCTTTAGGATTAAGGTTTCTAAATTGAATCAGATTAATGATTAATCATCTAGAATACACTGATAATTTCAAATGACTGTCATTCCATGTGGCAACATGACTATATAACATCGACCAGCAGCTACTAACTGAACAATTCTAACCACGGTTATTGATATTTTATTGTGTGTTGACCTAGTCTTGAGATCAGATCCAAAACACCCATTGTGTATTCATCGAAACATCTATTACCAATGAGCTTATAACAAAGAACAGATAGAAAAGCTTATAATCGTACCGATGCGCTGACCCGGCGACTCCGTCAGATAATGGAGGGTCAAAATCTTGAGAGAGACTTTCCATTAATGCAGTCTGTAAGTGTTGAGACGGCTGATCTTTGATCTTGTTTACTTCTTTCTTTTTCTCAGACCAGAGACTGACACTACAAAAGCCTTGCACGACCAGGTGGACACTCTGGAGAAGCACTTGAGGTAGGAAGACACAGAATGAGCCAAGTCAAATTTAATTGCTTTCACGGTGCACATCATGTCAAAGCAGCTTCACAGAAAGTCGTTTTGTTACTGTAGGTCTATATTCGTGCTTTATATAACGAATGGTATATAAAGTAAGTCATTTTCCTAACTTAAATTTAACTGTTGTGTTCATTTTGTTTGGCAGATACATCATGCTACAGTGTAATCGTTTGAGCATGAGTTATTGATATTTTTGGGATATTTAGATGAGCATAATTGCATTATAACTAATATAAAAAATATCAAAGCTTATCAAAAGAACTAATTCTTATTATTGACAGTGCTGAAAACCGTCGTGCTGCTTAATATTTGTGTGGAATTTGAAATCCATTTTTTGAGGGTTTTTGGAGGGAAAAAAAAGTTCACAAGAACAGCATATATTAGAGACTGAATACATTTGTAACATTATAAATGTCTTTACTGTCGCTTTAGGTCAATTCATTGTGTTTTTCCTGAATAAAAATATTTCATTTTAATAAGAATTGAATGGTAGGGTGTACATGCAGTGGAAGTCAAAATTATTAGCCCTCCTGTGATTTATTATTATTATTATTATTTTTTTATTATTAAAATTTTATTTATTTATTTTATTTTTCTTTTTTTCTTTTATTTATTTTTTTTTTTCAAATATTTGTAATGATGTTTAACAATCAAAGAATTTTTCACATTATTTCCTATAGTATTTTTTCAGGTGAAAATGTTTTTATTTTTTATTTTTAAACCATTTTAAGGTCAATATTATTATCCCAATCAGCAATATTTTTTTCGGTTGTCTACATAACATACCATCATTATACAATGATTTGCCTAATTACAGTAACTTTCCTTTTTAACCTAATTAACCTAGTTAAGCCTTTAAATTGCACTTTAAACTGAATACTAGTATCTGGAAAAATATCTAGTAAAATATTATGTACTGTCATCATGGCAAAGATAAAAGAAATCAGTTATTAGAAATTAGTTGTTAAAACTATTATGTTTAGAAATCTTCTTTTTTTTTAAAAAACCTTTCCGTTAAGCAGAAATTGGGGGTAAAAAATGCAGGAGGGCTTATAATTCAGGGCGGCTTATAATTCAGGGCGGCTTATAATTCTGACTTCAACTGTATATGTTTAAGATTACTAAAAAACACTTCATTTCATTTGATCCATCAACTTATTTAACATAGCTTTGCACATTTTAAGACTGTATTGTGCAGAAAATATTTCAAGAACACTCAATTTGAATGTCAAATTGTGTGCAGACAATCAATACAAAAGGTGATTTGATTGATTTTGATGTCTTCGTGCTTTAAAAGTGGCCTTCATTTTGGTTCTGCACACTGGATTTGTCACTGAAGCGCAGTATCTTATTAATAACATAACAAACACTTTGAAATAGATTGGCTGCATTTCTTCATTTTCCACAGTAGGCTATATTTATTATTTATGTGTTTGAATTGGACTGCGCAATTTGCATATTAACTCAAGGAAATTCATTGTAATCCTTTCTAGCTGTCAGTATCGTGATGTATGTGCGATTTCTCAAGTCCATTCATGCATTTGTAAAGGGCTAGTAATGGATCTTAAAGCAGTATGATTTATCTGAACTGATTATATTAATCCAAATATAGGGTTATGTGTACGTTTCCCAAAGCCCATCTGCAATCAGAGCTAATGGAAAAGAAAGAAACACTGTGTCTAGATTGGTCTTGGATGTTTTGATTTGATCAGAGGTGCTGCTTGACCTGAAAAACTGGAGAGCCTCTGGTGTAGTCAATATTGTTTGTGCGATGATGTAAGTTTCAGTATGATGTCAAGAGAGACTTTCTAACGCAACTGCTCAGAATAACTGTCATTGTGGGAAGAGAGGATGGAAAATTGGAGATTTTGGCTTGGCTCACGTCCATCATGACTTCTCAGAGACCAAAGAAATTGTACATACCAGAGTTGGAAATTTAATAAGGGGTTAGAGAAAAAAAAAAAAAACTGCAATTAAAGTTAACAAATGAACCTCAAATTTAAGACAATGTAGTAATAAATTCCCCTACACAATAGATCCTCTGGTGTTTGGTCTTTTTTTGACCAAAAGATTTCACTTTTGCTTTACTTAAAAGTTCGACGGGTAGTTGTAAAGTAAAATAGGTTTTACAAAAGTAAATGTTTCCTTTACATTTTCACGTTTTCCACACCAGCAACAATCTAACTTTTCTTAAAAATAAAAAAGAAAGAATAAATAAACTCAAGCCTATGCCCCCAAGACTTAAATATTTCCAACAGTTAAATTTTTTTTGAGAACAGTGCACAAAACTACATTTAACATAAACTGTGTATGTATGTGTATATATATATATATATATACACACACACACACACACACACACACACACACACACACACACACACACACACACACACACACACACACACACACACATACATACACACAGCTAGAGGCCGTATTGCATACTTTGTGACATACATATTCAAGACTTCTTACGACTTCTTAAGAAACGACTTAAGATTCAGTCCGGCTGTTGATGCTCTAAAAACAAACAGATTTTCAGGATCTGATTTATAAACGCTGGATTCAATTATTCATAATGATTTATTTTTGGTAGACTGCAAAAAATACAAAAATAAATAACTAAACTGATTTTAGTCAGATAAGCCAGAAAAATCAAGGGCTGTCTGTCTGAGCAAAGCGTGTATTTGTATGCATGTTGTTTGCTGCATCTTGTTTGCATGCATTTCTGCCTTTTTTTGTCTTTGTGTCTGTTTGCATGTGTGTCAATCTGAGCTCAGGTGACGTGATCAGCCTGTAATGGCTCCGCAGAGACTCATTTCTCTAGATCCATTAGAATTCTGTCGGAGGAAAGGATGATGAAAGTCTCTCTCTCTGATATTTATGACTGGCCTGGGAGGACGCAGTCACTGCGGCCTTAATTTCACTCCTTTTCTCTTGTTTGCTCTAACTTATCACTCGGTTTTTTTTTTCAGTCTCTCAAGATTTACCCTTCCCCTTGTTTGTATCTGAATTGTATCTTTGCCAGTGTTTTCTTTTTATCCTCCTTGCTCTCTGCCTTCCGTTTTAGTGTCAAAGGGGGCCTATCAAACTTGCTTCTTTTGTAAGAAATCAATCTAGATGTGCTAAAGTTGATACTGAATAGATATGACAAAAAATAGGGCTTTGAAAAGTCAGTAAATGTATGTAATTGGAATTGGTGTCCTGCAGTAGACACTGTCATCAAAAATTAACATAAAGGAATATATATTAGTCAGTTTTGTGGGTTTCATTAAATAATTTCTTGCGTTGAAGTTATTTTAAACAAATAAGCAGAATTTTCTTAATGTAATTACACAGTTATATGATCTTTGAAGTGTATTTTACCATACATCTACACTGTAAAAAAACATCCATAAAATAGCCGTATTTTGTGACCTTGATCTTTCTTCCAACAACTTTTAACATTAAAAAGTTGGAAAAAGTGACTTTTAATAACATTTTTAATAGTTTAAAGTGATATGTAGTCTGGGTTGGTGTTGTATATTATGCTACAAAAACCTTGTAATAAACTGGAAGAACATTTTCTGTTATTTTACAGACTTGATTCTCTATATAATATTTCTTATACATTATAATATTTCTAACTACTAAAATGTCAATGCTTTGTAAAACTGTAGAGTTTAATTTTCAACATCAAAAGTCGACAGTGGAGATATCACCATCACATAATCCGATCACAACCGTAAATAAATGGAAAACACTTGTGAATCTCAAAATACGAAAACTGTTTATTAACAGATATTTTTAACAGCGTACAGTGTGACAAGCACCTGTAACACTAGGCAGACATTTCTATTTGAACCTCTTTACCCAATTTTGTATTTTTGTTTGTGATCAGATTGTTTTAAGCCTCTACAATCTAAATGTTTTAATTTTAGGGATTCAGTATATGAACGCACTTAAGCATTCAGTCCAGAACAGTGCTAATGTAAAGAAAAACAGGCTAATTACAGCAGAGATGGCTGTAATTCACTGCTCTCTCAGCCATGTTAACATGTTAATTATTGCTAACAACATGCTGCAGAAATATTTTTGATAACATTTTATTTTATGCTATAGCAGCATGTTACCAATACTAGAAACATGCTAACAACGTCATTTCTTCTAATGTTATTTCATTCTAGCAACATGCTAAACATGCCAGATACATACTGTTAGTTTAACGTCTGTTTTTAACTTTGTTGAATGTTAGAAATATTGGCAACATTGAAGTACCAATTTAACTAGTGGCTTATTACCTGTCTATTGGAATTACTGGTATAGCTTTGCGTTTGCTTTGTTTTTATTGATGGACCATATGTAACGGAAGCCAGCTAGTGAAGTGCTGTGCAGGTAAAACCTTACTCTTCAGATGCTAGATGCCATGGTCTTTAGCCTCATTATTAGAGCAATTGACTCCCATGCAAAGAATTGCCAGTTCGATCCCAGGAGCGAGTGGGTACTGTAGGACCAGTGTAACCAACTTAAACAGTCCAAAAAAAAAAAAAAAAAAGATTAAAAAACAAATCAAAGCCCACTTATGTTGCATTCCACAGGGTTCGGTTTTGAGACCTCTTTTGTTTTTTATTTATTGTTTACCTATTGGCATAAATTTTAAAGTCCAAACATTTCTGGCCACTTAAACTTAGACAATTCTTGCAACTGGAGACTATAGCAAGCCTGTTATTGGTGGCTCAATGAGAGTATCTCTAATTTCTAATTTTTTGTCCAATGTTATTAAATCCTAGCAACACGTTAAACATGCCAGATGCACACAGTTTCTTTGCTAAACTTCCATACTTAACCTTCTCTTAAACCTTAGAAATATTGGCAACATTTAAGAACCAATTCCCACTTTTAACTACTGGCGTATTACCTGCTTATTATTAAGATATTGACTGTTTATTAGTAAATAAACATGATCTATTAATATTAATAAGCAGAAAATCAATACTTTATTGAGCTTGTATAAGTTGTATAAATCTTAAGATAAAGTGTGACCGAAATATGTTAGTGACAAGTTTATCCATTTTTATAAGCATGACTTAAAACATGCTAGTAATATGCTAACAACATGTTTACAACGTGCAGATGTGTGCTAGCTACATGTTATTATTAAAATGTGCTAGCGTGGTAACACGTGTTGCCAAAGGTGTTAATATGTGCTAGCAATATGCTAAAATGTATTAATAACATTCTATTAATCTGCTAAAACGTTTATGCTAACAACATTTTAAAACTGGTTAAAAGATACATTGCAAGTATTAACTTAAACATTCTATAAACGTACTAGCAACAAGCTAAACGTGTTAGCAGTCTTGTTAAAACATGCTTTTTTTTACATTTTTATTTTACACCTTTGACATTGTTGTTTTCTTACTTTATAGCAATGTATTCTTAAGTCTCTAATTTTAAAAATCAAGGATGGTTTTGCTACAAAAACTGGTTTTGCAAATGTTAATCAGTCTGCCCCAAAATCGTAGTTGCTACATCTTTATTACAATCAAACCATGGTTCAATTTTAGCAAAGGGACATCAAAGTTTGTCTACTTTTTGTATCAAAAATTGTTTAATGCTTTCAATTTGAGAACAAACCATAAATTACTTTTTAATCAGTTGACCATAAAGCAGTATAAGATTAAAATATGTATGTAATTTAAAAATAAAAAAAATTTAAATAAAGATTTATTTATTAACGAGAAGAACAATTGAAAGCCAAAACATTTTACATGTTCAAACAGCCGTTTGAGGAGGAGATCATGATCACTGGAGAAGACTTAAAGAGCTCCAGACAGATGGAGAAAGGACTTAAAGTGAGAAGGAAGCGGCAAAAATATGTAAGTGAACTAAAAAAAAAATAAATAAATAAATTAAAAAAAAATCTGGCCCCAGCAGATTGCAGAGGGAAAGAAAGAGACATGAGGGAAGGGGTGCGAGACAGAAAGAAAGGAAGGAAACAGAAAACATCTGTGCTGGATGTCCCACGGGATGGTACATCCTCATTTATTGAGGGCATCTCAGCCAGACAGCACACAGTTCAGCTCACGGAGGTTCATTCAGACACCCTTGTCTGTTCTTGACTCCTCTGAGCAGCTGTTAGCGTGTAGCTGCGCTTGGGCATGGCTTCTAATGTTGTTTGCCATGCTGGGTTGAAAGGGAAACTTATAAATGGGTCACAGATCTGTTCGCATGTTAAATGCATGCAACTTCTAATGATAGGAAAATAGTAACTTTCAACTGTCAAATGCTATTTGACACTTGGTAGTATTCAGTTGTGGAGATTCTGAAAATTCTGAAAATCAAAATCATTATACAGCTGTGGAAAAAAAAGATATACAAAAAAAACATCATTATTTGCTGCCATAAAATAACAAAAAGGTGCTCATTTTCAGTTTTCAAAACTGTCTAAATAAAACCCAATACCAATGTTATAACAGAATAGACATTTGGTGCAGTAATCCTGGTTTTCAGTCATAACAAATGAAAACATATTTTGACCAACTGCCATTTTCTGGAAAAACAAATGGGCTAAATGACAATAGTTTTATTTGAAAGAAGTATTAGCAGACTAATATTTTACTCAAATGCTTACCTAATAAATCAAAGCAATTCCACAAAAACTGAGCTTTTTCAAATGGTCTCTTATTTATTATATTTTCCAAAACTGTATATAGTGACCGATTTCTATAAGGAAATATTTCTGAAAATGCTTTTAAAATATAATAAATAAAAATGTTTCAGAATTAGCATGCATTCTGACTGATCTTGTTACACCGAAGACTGGAGTACTGATGATGTGTAATATGAAAATGTACAAGCCTGTTATTTCTACTGCAAAATCATATTATTATGCTGGTCTAATTGGGGTTGGTGTGCAAAACACCAAATCTTTCTTTATGTGGTTAACACTTTGTTGAACCGATTGATACTTCTAATTTCCATATTTTTTCCACAGAGCTGTGTTATGCATTCATGCTTTTTTTTATTTTTATCCTTCAATAAGAAAATTGAACTCATCCATCAGAAATTGGTCCCACCTAGCTCTGATGATAACATTGTTCATTCTGGAATTCATTGTCATCAGTGTCATCCTCTGTTTTTCTACTTTTACACTTCCAATAGTTGAGGAAATTTGTTCCCATGTTCAAATTTCTAAAACTGCCACTTCTCAAAGGGATCCATTAGAACTTGCTCGGTTAAAGCTGCTTTACCTTTCCTTTCATCTTTAATCACTGACATTTATGCATGCTTCACATCTTTCTGGTCCAGTCCCCACTGCTTTTAAAACTGCTTCAATAACACAGATTATCAAGAAACCAGGGACAGATGTAAACAAATTTGGGATGTTCGTCCTATCTCGAATTTATGCTTTCTGTAATAAATTCTTGAAAGGATTGTGGCATCCCAGCTCTGAAATAATTTGTCTTTAAATAATTTATATGAACAGTTTCAATCTTGGTTTTATTTATACCAAAGTGTTGAGACTGCATGTTTGAAGATGTCTAATGATTAGTTGTAGATTCAGGTCTTCTATCAATACTTTTGCCAGGCTTAACTGCTACATTTGACACCATTTCTTACCTCTTATTGTTAAGTAGTAAAATCTATTGAAATTACTTTGCATTCGCTTTGTTTTTATTGATGGACCACACAATTTGTTCAACTTAAACAGTTTAAATCAAAGCACCACTTATGTTGTGTTCCACAGGGTTCGGTTTTGAGACCTCTTTTGTTTTTTATTTATTGTTTACCTATTGGCATAATTTTTAGGATATATGGTATTCACTTTATTTGTTATGCTGATGACACTCAACTTTATCTCTTCTAAACCTTCTTCAATGTTTTCTCATTCTACTCCTGCTAAGTGTTTTGCAGAATTTAAATCTTGGTTTTCAAACAGCTTCTCAACTTAATATTAATAAAAATGTCAATTCATTGGCTCAAAAAATGCAATAACAAAGTCAAACATTTCCTCTGTGATTTTTAGATAATTGCTCCATTTCTGTGTCTAATCGATTAAAGATTTGGGTGTCACCTTTGATATAACCTTGTTCTTTGAAGCCCATATCAATAGTGTTACTTGTTTCGCATTCTTCTGAGTTTTGAATATTAATCGCCTTAATCCTGTCCTTTCATTAAAGAGTACTGCTACTCTTGTGCATACTCTTGTAATATCACAAATTGACTAATGCTCTAAGGGCACGTGTCCACCAAGTTTTTGAGCTGCTGAAAACACCATTGCTCTTCCTAAAACTCTGTATCTACAGAAGATTCAAGCTTTAAATAGGACAATTATAGAAACTGTTTGGTCATTTCAAAACCAGATGCTAATGGTCTAATCCAATTCAATGATTTATGCTAAGCTAAGATAAAAGTGCCCCCGCCAGACCCAGATATCTGCTGAATGGTTTAAAAAAAAAAAAACGATTAAACTATTAACTGTTTAACTCTAGGGAATTTTAAAATGAGCCTAGTTTCAAACAAAAAGTAGAGTGTTCCTTAAATGGCTGTTGTTGACTTTTATTATACTGTCACTGGACTATTCAAGGTTTCCTTCAAGGTATAAATAAAACCTATAATAATGATTCCGAAAGATCAGCTTGCATACAGCAATGGACAGTGTAGGAGATAGGAAACTCAAACTGTTGAACAGTAATGTACAAAAAGAGAATTAAATCCGTTTTAAGCTGTTTTATTTAAATCAGGCTCTTTTTTTCTGTCTCTCTCCAGTGTTGCTGAGGTGTT
Source organism: Danio choprae (assembly GCA_903798125.1). NCBI lineage: Eukaryota > Metazoa > Chordata > Actinopteri > Cypriniformes > Danionidae > Danio > Danio choprae. The sequence goes on along the minus strand of CAIGQW010015581.1, from coordinate 10,694,225 downwards.
GGAGAAGCACAGTCTCCAGAAGCCTATCTCCTTCGTGAGAAACAGTCAGAACAGCAAAGAGGAAGCTCACCAGCTGATGGTCCGACTCACCCGTCACACAGGACGCAAGTATGACACACATACAGGCATACACACACAGGCTCTACCTTGGCATTTCCCAGAACACTCATGTGCACCTGTTCTACTGTTTGTTTTTTGCTTAGAAACCCTCCTGTGAGTGAGACCGTGTGGAGAAGTTTACTTCAAGATCTCCTGGACATGCAGCAGAATGTGTACACCTGTCTAGAGCCAGAAACTTGCCATCAGGTACTAAATTACAATAAAATATATTATAAATGTGCAATGTCGCACTAGTGAGAGCGCAGTATGGTTCTTATTCAGCAATTGCATATTAATTAAAAAAGACTTTAAATGTCCACTGAGAAAAGCAATATCTTTGAGTGGATTTAAAGGTTATGGGTATTTTTATATGAGGATCATTGCATTTGTTGGTTGCATCTTACAAGATGTTGTCAGAAGTAGAAATAATGTCATTGATTACAGGACAACCTTGTTTTATCCATTTGCAGTATTAAAGTAGTATATTATAGTATAAGCTCCACTAATGTCAGTCACCATCACTAACACACACTGTTTTTAGTACCTAATACTTTTTTAATATATAATAAACAACAGCATTTATAAATGGTGCCAAGCAGCAGTCAAATTAATATGTTGATTCAACATAAAAGTAATTTAAGCATTTGCATTTACAAAACATCTCCGAGTATGTTGAAACCAATTTTAAAGTAGGTGCTATCTTTGAAGATCTAAAAAATTTAGCTTATTTAAAGTTTAAACAACCAAAATTCACACTTAATGACATTTGAAAAAGTAACTAATTAGGTTGTGAGATCATTTCTGTTGTTTTGACAGATTTGTAGCCTCTGCAACATGAAATTATTCGCGTGTTTATTGTCTTAGATTTGTGTAAATGAATCATTATTTAAGGGTTAATTCAGTTATGAGTAGTGTTATAGGCTGATTGAATAGACTGATAAGGTCCTTGAACTAAATAAGGCGATTCATTCTAACTTTAGGGTCCTAAACGCATTTAATGTGACAACACACAATAAAAGATACTTTTTCCTTTTTGTCTGCTTAGTGCTCATGGAAATTCAGCTTTTTAGTAAGGAAATTTGATATTTTGCTTAGAGTGGGAACCCTGACCTCCGCTTTAAGTCACGTTTTATTATTTAATTCACTCTGAGCGCATCTTTTGAATCATTGATTCATTAACTGGAGACTCACTCTGAATAGGTCATTTGAATCTTTGATTTATTAACTGGAGACTCACTCTGACCGGTTCATTTGAATCATTAATTCATTAACTGGAGACTCACTCTGACATTCAAACTACTAATTATGTCTTTTACTCACCCTTTACTTGTTTGATACCTTTATGAGATTTATTCTGTTAAACATAACAAGAATATATTCTGAAGAACGCTAAAAACCTGTAACCATTGGCTTCCATTTGATTTGTTTTCCCTACTATGGAAGTCAATGGTTACATGTTTTCAACTTTCTTCAGAATGACATCTTTTGTGTTCAACACAATAAAGAAACTCGTTAAGGTTTGGAACCACTTGAGGGTGAGTAATAATAGTCAACTGTCATTTTAACTATCCCTTTAAGTTGCTTTGGAAGTTTCAGCACATTCTAGATGATTAAAAAATGTGTCCCATTTCAGATAGTATGCTAAAGTCAAATATTTTCACTTTATATAAATGTTTTTTTTTACTCATTACTTTTGTTACTTGTTTGGGTTGTCACAAAGCTTTTATTTCATTACCCTACACTATACAGTATATTATTTTCCTTACTCCTTATTTTGTTTGGTTATGGTGTTATAGTGATCGTTCTTTTGTTTGGTTATGGTGTTATAGTGATCGTTCAACTTAACTTTTTTTTACCATTTCCTTTTTCCTCAAAGTACCAACATTATCCATCCTCTCGTTGTCGTCTTTTGTTGCTTAGCCTGGTTTTCCTTTGTGTCAGTGTATGTCCGTGCATCCGAATGTGTGAAAGAGACTCAAACTGAACATTAATCTGATGTCAACAGCAGGCTTTGTCTGTTTGCTCTGTAATTTAGCAGCATTCTCTAACGAGCCTGCATTCCTATCTTTATCGATTTCTTCATCGCAATCAAGCAGAGCTGAACTAGCCGTCAGGAGTTCATCCTCAACTCTCCACCGCTCAACTGCTCAACTAAAAACAAAGATAAAAAAAAAAAAAAATCAACAAAAGAGAATTATCCTTCAACCTGTACTCGTTTCCAATTGCTCTTACCCAGTTCCTGTCAGCACGGGCTCCTGCAATGTATTTTTTCTCCAGGCTACGGAAAGACGATCCCAGATGAGCAGTAAATTGAAAGTTCTGAGGGGAAAATGAAAGAAGTTGGATGTAGTTTTAAGGAATTGGCATTCTCTCCATTCGCCCTCTGCGTCTGGGTCCATTTGACGGAGTGCAGCAGAGTTGCTTTGAAATCTCTTCAATAGCTAAACAGCTAATGAACTTGCGCAGACCTCGGCGAGCAGCTCTAAACTCCGTTTCTCTTCTGTGGGTGTGCATTAGGAACGGCTCATTGGCTTGCAGACTGAGCAGAGGCGGATATTTCATTTGTGTGGTGTTGGGAGTTAACCGGTTTATAGTTATAGGTGCAATGTGCACTGCAGATATTGGATTCTCTAATGCAGACAGATTAAAGCACTTGCAGATTATATTTCTAAAGACCATATGAAACTCAGAGGGCTGCAGTTAATGACATTGAGGTTGCATGACCAAACACCAACTGGAAGTTAAAATATGTTTTCTTTTGTTTCCCAGTAAAGTACAAAATGTCTCTTTTTAACTAGATTCATGAGCAACAATGGCAAGATATGTAACTATTGATTTTATTTTTTTAAATGCAAAACATTGAGAAATTCTTTTATTTTTTTATATTTGTCTTTTGAGCATACATTTCATTTATTTAATAAAAAAAAAAAGTAAAATGGTAACACATATTTACTTGTGAAGCATTATTGCATTTATTATTTTATTGTTTCAAATGTTCTATTTTTTATGTGATTATTTAATGTTTATATGTCTGAAACGGCATTTAAAAAGCTTAAAACGATAAAAACGCTCAAATTAAGATGAAAACTGGAAATATGAAAATAATCAGAGCTGTGGAGACATTGGTATTGCTGTGTTTTGTAGATTGTTCGGTTTCTTATGTTATGGAATGTTTATTTTTTAATTTTTTAAATTGGACTACAAGTAATAAAATAATAAAGTTTGAATAAATGAATGAATGAATGTTTTCAAACTATTGATAAATACTACAGTATCATCTCGATTGTCACATGACATACTGTATGTTAAATCAGAAATCTTCCAGAAACGTCCAATAGCAGTCATCTAACGCAGTTAAAACATGAAAATGAGCCCTTAACATTACCACACAAAACATAATGGGTAGTGAATTTGTGTGTGGGAATAGCAGAATGGATCAAGGCAGAATGACCTAATTCTGTCTATAATTTATTAACGCTTATTTTTTTAATTTTGCAATGTTTTAATGAGTGAACTTTTAGGAAGAGCGGCAAAACAACGCTGATGTCTTACTCTGTCTAAATGCATCTGAAGGCAGCACTGAAATTACCCACAGCATCACAGCTGTTGCGCAGAGCTGCTCCTGAGATTGCGTTGTCATTAAATTCTCAGTTTTTTGATATTTCTCCTGTAGTGATTCTGTCTCATCGGCCATTGACTAAAGACAGCTGATTAATTGCCACACCTGAGCTGTTCTTCCTCTGGGTCTGTGCTACACGCCGCTTTTCTCTCTCTTTCTTTCTCTGGTTTTCTCAACCACTTTCTCAATGTGAACGGATATTGTTAGTGTTAATTCACCTTAAACATGTAAATCATGTTATTAATTACTCACCCTCATGTCGTTCCAGTCCCTTGAGACCTTTGTCCATCTTCAGAACACAACTTAAGATATTTCTTTGGATCTGTTAAAGACCTATACCTTTGGATCTGTTAAACTGTCATTAATTTCCTAATTTGTATCATAGATTATTGTCAAGGTATTTAATTGAAATAAGAACAAATGTTGCATCTGTAAAAGAGTGTTATGACATTTGTGTTAAGATTTTTAAACCGAAAGCTCTGGATAAATGAAATGTTCACATCATGGTGTACGGTAGTAAAACTAGAAAACAATAAAAATGCAGGGTGTATGTTTTTAGGGGTTTACAGTGGTGATTGTAGCATGTGTAGTAGCCATTGCTGTGAATTCTTTTATTTCTGGGATTAATCCTGATGTTGGTCTTTCTGTTTACAAAGAGATCTTTCTTTTGTGCAAATTTGAAGCCTTTGTTCACCGAGTTAAAGGGATAGTTTAAGCTGTCAATTTTGTCATCATTTACTCTTCATTTGTCACAAACCTTTTGTTGAACACAAAAGAAGATATTTTTACAAAACATTGGAAACGTGTAACCATTATCTTCCATAGTATTTGTTTTTCCTTACTATGGAAGTCAATGGTTTCTAACATTCTTAAAAATATCTTATTTTATGTGCATTCGATATCAGGGCGAGTAAATAAGGCAGTACTTTTTCAGTTTTGGGTTAACTATCCCTTTAACTTACCTTTTTTAAATGTTTCAACGAGAGTTAGTTGTAAAGTTTTATTCTAGGTCACATACAAAAAATAAATCATTCATGTTACATAGAAAGAAAAAATTATCAAAGTGTATGTAATGGCACTGTTCTGTAATAATCATTATAAAATAATTAAATATATATTTTTTCATAATTAAGATATGTCGATGCTTGATTCAGTTTTACTTGTATGAGTGGTGTATTATAATAAAGGTGTTTTGAAATGTGTTTATTATCTGCTCAGGTGTTTGTGGAGAGTCTGTTGTGTTCGAGCCGAGAGGAGAATGTGCGTCTGGCGGGTCAGTTGATGCACTGCAGTGGTGTTTCAGAGGACACTCCGGTCAGCGTGTCGCTCCGGGCTAAAGCTCACGGTCGTGTGTCTTACAGCCGCAGTGTGGAGCTGGTTCTGGCGGCCGCTCGTGAATACTTCAACTCTTCAGCCACCCTCAGTGACCCCTGCATGAGTCTGGCACGGTATGATCCGTTACACTCTGATTTTTTTTTTTTTTTTTTTTAATATTCCTGTAAATGTTTTTTGATCTTTTAAAAAAAAAACAGCATCACAAGAAATGATAGTGAAAAAAGCACTTGAATAATGTAGGTGGTCATCATATGCAGGTGCAGCATATGTCAAGAAATAGGAGCTGACAGGGTGCACAGAGTCAGAAACATACTCAAGTTGAGACCAAGCAGTCAAACCGTGTGTGAAAATAGCCTGAAACTACCAGCCTCTTCAAACTTTTGTGTCTGTTGTGTGAGGAGCTTATGATGAAAGAGAAAGAAAAGCCTGCAGGAATCAAACCGTCCGACGTCATTCTGGTCTGAGCCCAACCCTCCACAATGGCTATTATTGGTGTAATTAGCTGCCATAATGAGAGATCGACTCCATCAGAGACAGACAGACAGTCGGTCGCTCACTTCCGCCCCGCAGCTCTAGGTTAATGTGTTTCCAGTCTCTGTCTGTCTGTCTGTTGTTGTTGTGTTGGACTGGTGCACTGAGGGTGACAGACTGAGGCCCTTGAGCGATGGGCCGTGCTGCAAAGTGGGTCAATAATTAGGCCGTCGTCTGTTCATGGGCTGGAAACTGGACGGGCCGCCACTCCATATGCATTCACTCGCGGCTCACATCACTGTCATTCTCTCAAACGGTCATGCCAGTGTCAGACTGGAGACTCAGATGGACAGTAATTACTAGTTTAATGTTTAAATTATAGGACTTCCACCTCCGTTTAGAGAAAGAGACTGAAAGATTGAAAACAAAATGGTGGGAGAATGCATCAGTGAGGGAGAAACTAGCGACTCTATTTATCTACAGTATCTAAGCGTCTAAAGTGCATGGCGCAGGTGCTCTTAGAACATGTCCAAATGCACTTTTGCTATTTTTAAGTACAAAAAAATGGTTGGTGCACCCGGCTCATGATCTAAAAGCGCTGTTGTCATTTTCTTAACATGTTATCGGTATGTTTTGGTTTAATGTCATGGAATACATTAAACCAATCACAGTTTTGCTTAAGAGCAAGGTTCGGTGGAACCATTGCGCATTTTTTATTTACATGGCAGACTTTTTAAGTAGAAAAAACTGAACTCTTCACTAGTGACGAAACAGATCTGCTCATGTGTCACGTTAAAGTGCGCAAGACCATGTACGCAATGAACCGGATTCCACCAAAGCCCCCTGAGGTGACGAAGGCATGAGAGAAGGTTGTTATATTTTTATATTTATATTATATATTTTTATATTTATGTATATTCATCTTTTAAATTTTATTCCTTTACTTTTTCATATATAAAGATATTTCCGTGCTGTTGCACATCCCTGTGTGTGTAATAAGCAATGTGTAAACACACCAACAATGTGCCTTAACACACCCGAAAACACCAGCTTGCCCATGGGTGCACAAATGCATTTGCTATTTAAACAATGTGGGCACAGAGTGTAAAAAAGGTCGTCTGCACTAGGCTGAAGCTTGCAAAAAAACAGGCATTGTGCCGTGTGTATGATAGGGCCCTAGGACTTCTAGGATTTCTTCATTGAAGGGATACATAATCTTCCTGTTTTGGAGTCAGTATTTGTGAAAGACTGTTAGTGGTTACTCGCTAATGTTTATAAAAGGGAGATTAGTTTAATGGGTAATGTCCATTAATGTTATTGTTATCATGATATATCTACTGTAGGGACTAGACTTAAGCCAAGTGCATAGCAATCACAGAGAATACCCTAGTAACTACCTTGAAATGTCTTAATATCCACTTTTGAATAATGGTTGTGAGTTTTTTTTGTGACAATTTCACAATTTTTATTTTGATATACTGTATTGGCTGTTTTAAAGTATATCTATTATGCAAAATTTAGCTTTAAATGGTGTTTGAACACTGATATGTGTTCACAGTGTTAAAGCAATCACCTGTAATAGTAAAAATCAACAAACTGCCTTTTTTTTTTTGTCCTCATAAATCAGAAGCAGTATCTGAAATGTGCCGTTTAAGATTTTGATCTACTGTGATGTCACAATTCCCACCCATGATGGCTGATTATCAGCCCTATTACCATAGATCAGTAACAATTACTGTGAAAAATTGTATTATATTATATTAAGAAATTAATTCTTAAGCTACTAAAGTTATTCAGTCAAGAGCATGGAGTGATTTCTTTGGTTTTACTTGGTTTGATTCATATTAATGAAACAAACGGCAGTCGGTTCTGTTTGTTACACTGCTGTCATTTTAATACACAGATCTAATATAAACATGTTTTCTTGTTTTCATGTTTTTTTCAGCTGTTTACATACACAGATATAACTGGCTGTGTTTTAGTGAAATTTGTTTGCATTCAATATAACCTTGTATGTATTTGACAATTTATGTGCAATAAGATGCTGAAGAAAACTAGTTTAATACACACACAGACAAATGTCTTTCTGTGTGTGCCTGTGTTGCCTAGCAACTTCTAACAAAAACATGCATTTCTAATAGCAAACCCATAACATTACTTCAGACATCTCTATTACAACATATTACAAAAAGATAGTGTTTTTAGGATAATGACTTCATCATATATGATGACAAGCATTCAAAACTTAATATTAATAGAATCTTCAAATGTATTTATGACGTGACAAAAATTTAATAACCGTCGTAGTTATGGAATTCTGGTAGTTCAGTGTTAAAATGCATATAGATAATACATTTGAAGAACTGCAATACCATGTGAGTGAGATAGATTTGATCATCAAAATGTTTAAAGTGGGCAGAATCTCAGAGACATGGGCTGTAAAGGCTCCTCCTCCTTCTGTAGAGAGGGTGGGAGCAGCAGCTTGTTGATTTTAAAGAAACACACAAAAGCAACATTGTTTTCTCTCAAAAATGGCCCTCTACAGCATGATATAAAAACTGATCTGTAGGTTTGCGCAGAAACTTTTCAAAAACGCATTACATGTTGTAAAAGGGGCATAATAGATCATTTTCAAGTTCTGCCTTTTTCTTTAATGGTGTGTTCACACTTCTAGCTAATCCATAAAAGAAAAATGATAGATAGTCCTGGTTTGCTAAGTGTTCAGTTGAAGGCTGAACCAAGTACAAAACAAAAACAAATGCTTTGACAAATATTTTACAACAGAAATTCCTGCACATCCAAAACAATGCTGTATCAGTTGAAAAAAGTCAATATTATTAGCCCTTGAGAGCCCTATATATAATATATTGATATATATTTATATATTTGTATATATTTGAAATATATATTTGTTTAGACATCTTTAATCAATCAAACCACACCAGTGTTTGTTTGAAAAACCCATGTTTTTAGTGGTCTTGGTTTGCTTGTTTGGTGCAGGACAGGATTTGGATGGCAGTGTTCACGCTTATTCAAATGAACCACACTAACATACAGTAGTAATCTCAACAGAGTTTGTATTAATCAAACCAAAGCAGCCAAGTGTGAACACACTTTTAAGCACATCCAGCTTTGTAAAGAGGTTAATAACAGGAACATCTGTCGTGGATTTTCAAACTAGGGTAAAATGCTAAATAAGTTTTTTAAAAAACCAACAGAATGCTAAATATGCCCTAGATCTCTCTTCCGCTCCTGTTTAACGGTTCCTTTCTACCTCCTCCTTTCTAACGCTGAAATAAATGATGCTTGTGTATAATTGATATGTTGGTTTTAATTAGATGAATTATTTTAAAACACGATTTACACTTCTTTTTTTTCGTATAAAAGCTGCTGATTCAACTTTCAAAATAAAAACTGACCTTGATAGCATACGTTCGCAGAAATATAAAGTCTCCATCTGCCTGAGCTTTAAGTAGTGCTGAATGTCTCTCCGTGTTCAGTTCCAAAGAGGTATTGTTCAAATGTCACAGTGAAGTGCTGCGTTTTGGCCTTGAAAGCAGGTGTCCCGTGTGTAATCCGGAGAGAGCAAGCACTTAAATCATCGTCACATACGGACACTTCCTGCCAAACAAAACCAAGAACAACTCTTGTAATTATTAGCTTACTGAGGCTAATCAGAGGCCTTCATTACAAAGACTGTTTTAGCCCCAGGAAGCAGAGGGCTGTGCAGAGGGCTGTTTAGAGCGCTCGTTTCATGTTGAATGGCTTTTACAGGGATTTTTGAAGATCGCTGGTGCTTCCGCGTGTGTTTTAATAGTAAAGCAGTTGTCTTGGAAACCGCTTGAAACCATTTGGGCTGCTCTGACATGCCGGGCAGAGTGTTTTTAAAGTGTTCAGTGGGAACAAAGTGGAGTGATGTGGTAAAAGAACATGAGGGTTTTTCATCTGTCTGTGCTTCAGAAATCCTGTGGGATTGTGATGTGGTGAATTGATGACGGTTTTCCTGGCTCCTCAAGACTCCTGGTCTTATATCTTATAATGATCAGGGCCATCATAACATCAGATACAGCAATATAAACCCATTCAGTGATTTGTCTGCTTTTTGTTTTTGAAGAAATAACTTGTTGCAGAAAACATGTAGTGCATTTCCCTAATGTCATGTGCATGAGGCCATGTTACCACTTAGCGTTAGCATGCGTTTTCACATTACCCTTTCCATCTGGAATTAATGTGTTCAGACGCATCTCTAGTGAACATTTGCGTTCACATATTTAAAAACTTTAAAACATTTAATTTTATCCTGCTCAACATTACTATCATAGAAGTTATCAGGGTTCAAACAGGTCGTGGAATGATATGAAATTTAAATTCCAGACATTTTTTTGGCCAAGTAATGCAATATTAAATACGAATGCAAAATTAATACAAAATGAAGGTTTATTTGTTTTTATAAATAAAGGTAAATTATCCATTGTTGTTGTCATAGTAGCTATTAAATTCCTACAAAATTATATTCAAGCTGAAATAATTTTTATATTCTTCAAGCACAACAGCTGCCTTTTTGTTTTGTTAGCTCATGGAAATTCAGCTTTTAGACATTGAAAGTTATAGAAAAGTCAGGTAATTTGATATTTGCTTAGGAGTGGGAAATATTACATTCCTTACAAGGAAAGCAAATGCAAACTAAAATTTAAATCATAACCTGTGTTTGTTTGTTTGAGTGTGTTTTTTTTGATTGGCTACAGAACAGAACTAGTATATTGCATGATAACTAGTAGTATAATGTAATATTTTTTATGATTTTTTTATTTTTTATTTTAATGTATAGAGCTATTGTATTACTTTTCCTCAGTGTAGTTCTTAAAATTATTCCAGATATTCGTGAAATTACCTACAGACTAGGTGGCTTTTATATATTATTATAAAATTATATATATTTTTTTGTCATTACAATATCTTTTTTTCATTTTTTTTTTTTTTTTTTTTTCAAATTTCCACTAGATGTGATATTTTAGATTTAATGCAAATACATTTAATGCATAGTTCACTGTGATCATTTACTTACTCACCTCACAATCTTCTAAATGTCTTCTTTTATGCTAAGAAATTCATTCAGCCATGGAGCAAGCTGAGGGCTAGTAAATGATGACAGAATTGTCTTTTTTCTTTGGGTTGAGCTATGCATTTAAGCGAAGCTTTGGTCTCCAAAGGTTTTTTGAGGTTAACATATTTCCTGGCAGCCTTTGCCTGCGTGTGATGCATGTTAATTTTGCCCAAGGGAAATACAGTTTGATTAATAAGTATGCATCCATTTAACAGACACTTTCAACCAAAGCTTCTTATATTACTCTTATTACAGGCCCAGTAAACATAGGCGCCTTACTCAAGGTCACCGATGGTGGTTTTAAACTACAACCTTGTGGTTGCTCACCCCCGATCACTAAGCCACACAGCTATGATTAATATGTTGTGTAGCCTAATATGTTTGCCGGAATTGCTGCGTAAGCTCCTTAAACTGTTTGGACGGTAGTATAATATTTATATATATATATATATATATTACAGTATATTGGCCTACAGTTGTACGACTCGCAGTAAATCTTATGCAAAGCAGAGCTGGAAACAGTCTTCTGGTTCCGATTGCAGTGTCACTGAAAATAACTACCATGTAAAACTACTCAAAAAAAAAAAAATTCTCTTAAATTAAAATATTATTTCTGTTCTGCTTTCCCTGTTGCTGTTGGTTTGGCTCAGAAGTGCGTCGCCTGGCTTCTCTCGGTCCAGCTGTCTCAGCCAAACTCTATTGGAAAGTGACAGCAGAGCTGGCCTGGGATCTGTGCTTTTATTTGTTTTTCGCTCTGTCTCTGTTGTCCTATGAAGCTCATTTATAGCTGCACAGATGTGGAGCAGACGTAGGCCTCTGCAAGCCTCTGATAACAGTATGAAAGCGGCGTGATGTTAGAGTCTCAGTCTGTAATTAAGAAAAAAAGAAGAATCAGAACTCATTTGAAGAAATACCTGCTGTTTTGTTTTTTTCGCGATTTGCCTTAAAGGAATGGTTCAATCAAGAAAATGAAAACACTGCCATCATTTACTCACCCTCATGTCGTTTTAGACCGATATGTGTCTGTTTCTTCTGTACGAACGCAAAAGGGCACGTTTTAAAGTGTGAATTATCTTTTCGTAATATTTATGTAATATTTGATGTGTGTCCACCAGGTCGTGTCTGCAGTTGATTACAGATTGTCCGTCTCTCATTCAAGAGGAGTTGGATCTCATCAGCGCTCTCTCTCGGCTGGAGCAGTTTGGCGTGAAGATTCTTCCTTTGCAAGGTAACGCAGCACTAACTTATCCCTGCAACCTGAAATCATGTCCTCCTTCCATTTCCTTTGAGAGATTGGTGCTTAAGCTGACTAAATCATCAGATGGGCTATTGGAAAATAAGCCTCTGGTGCACCTGTTTGAATTCATGGCTTTGTTTGTGTTTTCTGTTTGGATTGAAGGAAAAAAAAAAACAGCAGGCACAAAAATAAATGGTCAAAACTATGGAGTGATGATGCAGCAAATATATGTTTTTCAGACTGGAAATGATACTTGAAATATGCTCAAACGCTACATTCAGTATTCTAGAGATCTGCAAGATTCTTTTTAAAATGTTTGTTTGTTTATTTATTTACTTGCTTATTTACTCATTTATTTATTCGCTTGCTTATTTATTCACTTGCTTATTTACCAATTTGCAATAGTAGTTTATGTACCAATATAACAATTTAACAAATATTTCAAAAACAATAGAACAAAAAACTGACAGTAATATTTACGTGCATACATTTATGTCTACACATTAGACACAAGACACAATATTTTTGTTTCACCATGACTGTTTTTTTTTTTTTCTCCCTTGCACCGTGTACTACCTTGGGAGTGCAGTGCACTGTACTGCACTTTTGATTGGCTGGTCATGTCATGTCTAGTGCGGACAGCCAAATTGTTCATTGCTGGAATTCTGTCATTTCACATGGACACAGTGTCAGGCTTAAATTAAGAGTCAAAAGCAGCTCTGTCCAGCTCTTTCTTTTTTAGTGCTGTTAAAATTGTTCATTGATCAGTTTTTTTATATGAATAAAAGCCTAAATCAAATCTGTTCATCTTATAAAACGATATCATGTTTCTTTACCCTAATTGGATTCAACTGCTCAATTTATGCAGATTTGTTACTTGTTTGAGCTCTTTATGAATATATTGATGTTCTGGGTGAATAGACTTTTAATGCAGAGTCTCTTAGATATGATTAAATGTATCTTCATTTGTGTTTTGAGAATTAACTAAACCTTATGGGTTTGCTTTTGAAACAACATGGTGAGTAAAAAAAAATCATGAATTATACTAATTTTGGAATAAACAAACTCTTTAATTCAACAAAGCTTGCGCTCTTCATGTGATGCTACTTTCACACTCATCTCTCCTCAAGAGTGTTTCCTTACACACTCTAAAGAGGTTACGCGATACAAATCGGTAACACCAATGTTAACGTTCGATCTAAAGATCTAAAGCGGACAATCATCTATTTTTAATTTGTTGTTGTCCCTGAAGCACCCTCATTAGGTGTTTGACACGAATTCAAGTAAAAACATAAGTAAATGTTCTCATATTTCTAAAAAATATAATAAAAACGAAGGCCTTTTTTGCCCATGTGTGTCTCTCTGTGTACTTTTATTTTGAGAGAACTGTTTTATCTAGTCAAGGCCTAGAGCAGGTCAACTCTCCTTCCTAAACTTATGAAAGAAGCCTGAATACATCAAGTGGAAATCCTCCTTGAGCTCATTCACCCTTGCTGACCTAAATGACCCCATTGGCTGTCCGTGCATCTTTGCCTTAGCTGGAAAAGTTATATTCCCTGCTGTCAGCCAAAAGGGAGCTGTAGCCTTCCTCAAAGTTCTACTTTCTGCTATATCCTCTCCATTTATTCAAATCTCCACTTTTCTGCCAGAGACAAAAATGATAGTTAAACTATAATCACTGCTTACAGTACAGAACATATAAAAAGAAGGTTTCAAAGATTTAATCTGATACGTTACATGGCATTTTTATATACATATAATTATATTTATTTATTTATTTAAAAAAAAAATATTTATTTATTTATTTATTTACTTGCTTATTTACTTATTTTATTTATACGCTTGCTTATTTGCCTATCTACAATAGTAGTATTCATTCATTCATTCATTCATTTTCATTTCGGCTTAGTCACTTTTATTAATCTGGGGTTGCCACAGCGGAATGAACCGCCAACTTATCCAGCATATGTTTTACACAGCGGATGCCCTTCCAGCTGCAACCCATCCCTGGGAAACATCCATACACACCCACTCACATTCATACACTACGGACAATTTCGCTTACCCAATTCACCTATAGCGCATGTCTTTGGACTTGTGGGGGAAACCGGAGCACCCGGAGGAAACCCACGCCAACACGGGGAGAACATGCAAACTCCACACAGAAACGCCAACTGACCCAGCCGAGGCTCGAACCAGCAACCTTCTTGCTGTGAGGCGAACGTGCTATCCACTGCGCCACCGTGAGGCCCTACAATAGTAGTTTATGTACCAATATAACAATACATGTTACATGGTATTTTTTTATATGCATGCAATTTTATACATATGTTCATTTAAATATGCAACATTTTTCAAAACATTTTGTTAGGAAAAGTTCACATAGTGGTTAAAATTATATGGTATACTTTGAAAATGCAACTGTTTAATATTTATCTATAACAGGTTTTGATTGGCTTTGTCCTGAAGAGTTTATATGCAAAGACAGATTATTTTGTTAGATTATGTTTTTGTAAATTACTCTTCAATGTCTATAAAAAAACATATATAGAAAAACTTATGAAAAATATTATATTTCTAAATAGTTTATGAAAATTTATTAAAACACTTTTCCATTTTTTGCAAATGAACTCTTCTATATATACATTTCATGTGACACATTGTATAAAAAAATGAAGTTCCTCAAAGTTCGACAAATTTTCCATATTGACATTCTCTCCATTAGTTTAAACCTGCACTTTTTTTTTATCTGAAATAAAGTGAAAGTTAAACTATTATCAGGACATTATATAGAAGTTATACCAATAATAATAAAAAACTGTCCTCAATTTCGACTTGCTGCTTAGTTGACCTGCTTATTTCCCATATTCTGATCCTCTCCATTCATTTAAACCTGCACTTCTTTCTTTTCTTTTTTTTTTTTTTTTTTTTCCTGAAATAAAACGAAAGCTAAAGTATTATTCAATTCAATTCATGTTTATTTATGTAGCACTTTTTACAATGTAGATTGTGTTAAAGCAGCTTAACATAGTTCTAGTAAAGTTTAGATTTCAGAGTTGAAGTTCAGTTCAGTTCAGTTCAGTGTGGTTTAAATTTCACTGCTGAAAGTTCAAACACTGAAGAGCAAATCCACCGAAGTGCAGCTCCACAAGTCCCGATCTGAGCAAGCCAGTGGCAACAGTGGCGAGGAAAAAAAAAAACTTGATGAAATTTAACAATTGACCACCAATTGACGAAGTGAAGGAAAAAAAAACCCTCGAGAGAAACTAGGCTCTGTTGGGCACAATCATTATTCTTCTGGCCAAACTTCCTTGGGATCATCTCTTCACAGGTCTTGGATTGCATCAATGGCACTGCATAGTCTGTAGGGGCCTCGAGATGAGTATATGGAAATAGAAAATAAAGAAAATAATTAGTGTAGCTGCTGTTCATAGTGTATTTAAACGAGATGCAAAAATGGATTGTTATGAAAATAGCAGTTCTGTAAACAAACATAGAAGCAAACAAGTAAAGCATATGAGAGTTTCTAACACAATGTCTAGTGCGTTAAGACAGGAGGAGTGTGTTCTACAGGTGGTTGTCAAGCCAGTTCACCTGTGTGGAGCACACTCATGCATCAAACCGTTATGCGATGCATTGAGTGTATGCTTTACTAAAAAGATAGGTCTTTAATCTAGTTTTAAACTGAAAGAGTGTGTCTGAGCCTCGGACATTATCAGGAAGGCTATTCCAGAGTTTAGGAGCCATAAATGAGAAGGCTCGACCTCTTTTACTCAACTTTGCTATTCTAGGTACTACCAGAAGCCCTGAGTTTTGAGATCTTAAGGAGCGGGTTGGATTGTAGCGAGACAGAAGGTTAGTTAGATAAACAGGAGCTAGATTATTTAAAGCTTTATAGTAAGAAGCAATTATTGTAATTATTAGGTAAAGTAATTATCAGGACATTATATATACATTATAACAATAATTTAAAAAAACTGTCCTCAAATTTCGACTAGCTTCGTAGTTGACCTGATATTTCCCATATTCTGATCCTCTCCATTATTTAAATCTGCACTTTTTTTTTACCTGAAATAAAACGAAGGTTTTAAAGTATTATCAGGACATTATATGTACATTATAACAATAATAAAAAAACTGTCCTCAAATTTCGACTAGCTTCGTAGTTGACCTGCTTATTTCCCATATTCTGATCCTCTCCATTAATTTAAACCTGCACTTTTTTTTTTTACATGAAATAAAGTGAGTTAAACTATTATCCGGACATTTAATAGAAATTATAACAAAAAAAAACAACTGTGCTCAAATTTTGACTAGCTTCTTAGTTGACCTACTTATTTCCCATATTCTGATCCTCTCCATTCATTTAAACCTGCACTTTCCTACCTGAGATAAAGCGGAAGTTAAACCGTAATCAGTGGCTCTCAGGTGGAAGAAAACACAAAGCTCTGGGTGTTGTGGCTGTTTTTGGATGCAGGTTAATGGCTTTGGCAGGTGCTACTGATGACTGGCGGGTGTGTGTGCGGTTCAGGTGCTGCTCCTGTGGTGTATGCTCTGTAGATGGAGCTGTCTGGACCCCCGCAGGCCTGTAACTCACAGCCCCGCTCGGCCCCCTGCCTGCTCCAGACCAGCGTGACCTCCAGCACACTCCACTTCCAGCTCAATATTTTAAACTGCGCTCGGTCGGACAGCTGAGACATGCTTTGTGTCCATCCAATTACCACACATCACAAATACTTGCCAGTTATGACAGGGGAGTGAAGAGAATGCATGCCCTTTTTCATAAATTTTCGGTAGTTTTGGGTTTTGCTTCGCCGTAAATGGAATGCTTGATGATTTTTTTGCTGAAAAGAGTTATGCAATGTTGTGTAATAAAATAAATAAAACGAATCTGGTTCTTTTGGCATACTGGACATAGAAGGCTAAATCATGATAATTATAAATATTTTTATTGAGTCTACCATTATCTATCATTAAATTAACTTGAAATACATGAAATCAATAATATGATTTTTTTTTTTAATTTAATAAAAGGGTTTCAAAGATTCAATCTGATTTTTATAAACCAGTTAAAAAAATGTAATTCAATTAAAAATGATTTATTCAATAAAAAATGTATTCAATCAATGCTTAACATATTTTTAGCATTGTAACACATTTAATTGAAAATATTGAATTTATATATTATTACACATACAATATTTAAAATATTACATATATGTATATTTTTGAATGTTTTCCTATATGTAACAATTATATAATATATTACTTATAATATATTACTTATTTTCATGTAAATACAGCATCACAGAATTAAATCTGTATTATTAGTATTAGATCTGCGTAAACATTCTGCATGGTCATATGGCAAATTATGCAGATTTTTCTCCATATCATTTAGAAGTTTGTGTAAATATAGGCTCGCTATTTACAGTTCCCGAGATTCTGGATATACAGTAGTGGTTGAATACTGCACATTTTGACTAACACTTAGTCTGTACATAGCCTATAGGCTGCTGCATTTCCTCTAGGTCTTACATTTGGTCTTTGTTTTGATCTCTCTCTCTCTCTCTCTCTCTCTCTCTCTCTCTCTCTCTCTCTCTGCAGTGCGTCTGAGGACGGATCGTCTATCATTGATAAAGGAATGCATCTCTCAGTGCCCTACTGCATACCGACAGTCCCTTCTCCTCCTCAGCCTGGCCAGACTGCTGCGCGTTGCAGGTAAAATCCCAATGAAAACTTCCCTCAGCATCAGGATAGCGTTCTGTTTATGTGTCCGTTGCGGAAAAATGCTTGAACGGAAGTATTTCCAGCTCAGGCGATTCATCAATGCTGTCACAGACAGCCTGCCACAGCAGTTACGATTAAAAAAATACCCACATCAGTTCTTGGCATAGCTTTAACCGGGGCTTTCTTTTAGCTGTTACTCAATGCAAAGTTTCTGAAAGTTCTAAATATTTTTCATAGCCGTTCCAACACGACAGGACAGAAGGCGGTGCACTACACCAACTATATCGTGTAGATTAAACGGTGCTAATCTGTAAGCTTTACCGTATCCGCTGAGTCAGCAGCGTCCTGTATACAGGTGAATAAATAGATGAATATGCATGAGTGAGGGATTGAATGAGTAAGTAGACATTCCTTTGAAGTATGCTTTGCTCAGGGGTTAGGGATTAATATTGCATCGGACAGCCCAAAAAGATGCGCCTCAGGGATGTGACCTCATGAATCAACAATCAGCCGGTTTCATGAATCAGCATGAAGTCTGTAAAGCTATGAAGTGTATTGGTATTCTTTCTGAAGTTAATCCATCACGCTTTTGGTATGAAAATATGTCCAATTTTTTATTTTTGTGCTTGGCCCCATGTTTTCAGCATGCTGTCTTGTTCACTGCAGGTAATTTATCCAACTGTTTTGTACCCCGTTTGGAATGTTTTGCTCTGTGTTTCTCATGCGCAAAATTAAAGACAGTGGGATAATTGTAGTTGTGAGGTAATTTGTATTTGTACCAGTATGACCTCTAACAAAATTGAGTCACACTGACAGAATGAATGGGTGCAAAATGAATTCAAATAAATTGGGCTTTTTTTAACCAAATAGGTCATGGGGCTTTTAGAAGCTTAAACATTTCATTCTATTCAAGTCATTCTATTCTGTTGTAAACAAAGGGTCAGAATCGGAAATATTTATAGAAATATTTATTGCCAACCTTAGCTCATATAAGTTATTTATTTGCTGTTCGTTTTGTAAGGGCTTTGCCAGTTTTTTTTTTTTGTTTGTTTGTTTTTTTCCCCCAAACTTTAGACATTTAGGATGTTTTTTAGCAGTAGCAATAAATCAATACTTTTACTCTGCAAGTATACAGTAAATCATACTTTTGAACAGTGATAATGTGTTGATATTTTCATCCCTGATTTTAACAAGGATAATTAAATGGGGCAGCACGGTGGTGCAGTGGGTAGCACAATCGCCTCACAGCAAGAAGGTTACTGGTTCGAGCCTCGGCTGGGTCAGTTGGCATTTCTGTGTGGAGTTTGCATGTTCTCCCCGTGTTGGCGTGGGTTTCCTCTGGGTGCTCCGGTTTCCCCCACAAGTCCAAAGACATGCGGTATAGGTGAATTGGGTAAGCTAAATTGGCCGTAGTGTATGAGTGTGTGTGTGAATGAGTGAGTGTGTATGGATGTTTCCCAGAGATGGGTTGTGGCTGGAAGGGCATCCGTTGCGTAAAACATATGCTGGATAAGTTGGCGGTTCATTCCGCTGTGGCGACCCCAGATCAATAAAGGGACTAAGCCGAAAAGAAAATGAATGAATGAATGAATAATTAAATGGATCACATGAATGCAGAATATAGTTATTTTTGGGAAAACCGAGAAATCATTTTTTTTGTTTACTTGATGTTAAAAGAGTAAAAGACAAAACAGTAAGTAACTTGTATTCCATGTTGAATTTATAGATTCATAGATATTGGTGTTCACAAATTGCCAGATGAAGATAATGCTGCTGCTGAGAGTTATGTTTGCTTCTGGTGGCACACTAACAGTACATATTTTGGATTTCTCCTTTATCTGACCCATTAATTTGAGGGTTTTGTATCAACTCATCAGAACATTGATATATACATATTTATGTAAACACTTAGAATTTATTTAGGTAAGATGCATTTGTGTGAGCATTTTGGTAAATATTGATCATTTTACTTGTGTATTTATTAATTGTGTTGTGGATTTACAAATTGAATCTCATACATGTGAATTGTGCTGTGCGTTTATGACTTCATTTTCATTCATTCATTCAGTTTCCTTCGGCTTAGTTCCTTTATTCATCAGGGGTCGCCACAGCGGAATGAACCGCCAACTTATCCAGCATATGTTTTTACACAGCAGATGCCCTTCCAACTGCAACCCAGTACTGGGAAACACCCATACACTCTCACATGCACACTCATACACTACGGCCAATTTAGTTTATTCAATTCACCCATACCACATGTCTTTGGACTGTGGGGAAAACCGGAGCACCCGGAGGAAACCCACGGACTTCATTTTGTAAATAAATTTTTTTTTTTTAGACTGATATGGTACATCTGTGCAAAGATTTGACCACAGATTTTTGGACCAGTTGGTGTTTTTTATATTTTGTTCGATTGCTTATTTTGGGGTGTCACAAAATCCATTGTTTATTGGATAATACTTTTTCATAATTTATTGAAACGTATAACAACTCTTCAATATACAATAACAGCATTGTGAGAAAGTCGCAATGTCGAAAGTTCTTTTGTTGCATTTTATTTAGCGGTACTTTTTATGTTGCACATGTAAATATTATTTTTTGAAGAGTGTTTTTTTATTTTATTTATATTTATTTAATATTTCTACATTTTTAATCATTTGCCCTGAAGTTCTAAAAATGAGAAATCTGATTGTATATTTTATTTATTCACTTATGATTGAATTTAGAGAAATGGTACTATATTGTGATATATATATAGTTATCAAGATATGAGATTACATATTGTGATATAATATTTTTGTCATACCGCCCAGCCCTTCAGCAGCATAGTGTTGCAGGGGTAAATGAGGTTATTCCAGAGCTCTGACTCTCCTCAGTGCGGATCAGTATGCAGGCCGTCAGAAGCTCTTCTTGTCGTATATAGAGGAATTGATTAGCTCTCTATGAAGTGACTGGGTGTTTGCCGTACTAGTGTTTGATGTATTCACCTTGGCTTACCCTCGACTAATGCCCGTAGGGCTGTTTTGTTTGTGCGTGTGTCTCAGCACTGCTTTCACTGGTACAGGAGAAAACTAAAATGAGGAGAAACTGACATCAGTAAATACTCCTGCATTATCAACACTTCCATGTCACATATACAGTTGAAGCCAGAATTATTAGCCCTCCTGAATTATTAGCCCCCCGTATATTTTTTTCCTCGATTTTTGTTTAACAGAAAGAAGATTTTTTTTCAACACATTTCTAAACATTCATTCATTTTAATTTCCCTTAGGCTTAGTCTCTATTTCAGAGGTTGCCACAGCGGAATGAACTATTCCAGCATATGTTTTGCACAGCAGATGCCCTTCCAGCTGCAACCCAATATTGGGAAGCACCCATACACACCCATTCACACACACACTCATACACTATGGACAGTTTCAGAGTCATTGTAAAACAATCAAAAAAATATATATATTATATATATATATATATATAGGGCTCTCAAGGGCTAATAATATTGACCTTAAAATTATTTTTTTAAATAAATGAAAGAACTGCTTTTATTCTAGTTGGAATTAAACGAATAAGACTTTCTCATGAAGAAAAAATATAAGTCCATTGTAGCGATCTTTTAGGTTTTACTAACAGATGCGATCGCAGATGCTCACACATGCGCGCACACACACTTTCCTGCCTTTTCTCATATTATTGCCTGTCTGGCCTTTGATGCTTGACACACGCTTTAATGAAAAAGACAACCCCTATCACTGTTTTCATCAGGCTTGGTCTTCTTTATTTTAGACTGAGATCAGAGCCGTCTAAGAGGGCATTCTCTGAAATGCGATTGTGGTATTTGTACAACATCTTAGCGGCCGTCCAAGAATTTATCAAAATAAGCATCTGAAAGGAAATGAATTTACTGCTGAGCAGTCTCGCGTTCTGGACCTTTGCACTCCTATCAGACTGAACCTTTGAGTACTGGAGTGATGATTTATGCCACTTTTGCTGACATAATGATCAGATCCTGACAGAGGTTGAGTGGTTTATTAGGCAACATACACAATGCAGATAGATTTGGTTATTAGTTCACCTACAGTTACTACGGTACAGTTCAGAACAGTGCAGTACGGTGCAGTACGGGTCATTGGTGATCAGGCTTCCCAGACAAATAAGGGTATTATTGACAGTCAAAATGCATGGTGTATGCCAGAAAATTGTGATTGACATTATCTCGCTCAAAGAAGAAAGGCTTACGAGTTGTTCGTTCACATATTGTGTCATTTCCGAATTCAAGTTCGTTATTTCAAATGTGGCCTTTACATTTGAATGGCCTAATAAACAACAATAGAGGACACACAGCATATTCTGTTCTTGTTTCTTGTTATGTGGCTCTTTTGTCACAATAGGTGACAAGCTTTGTTTGAGGATGGTTTATTGCTGCCTTTCGGCTGTGTATTAAAAAATTCCTTTGTTGTTGGTCTAGTTTTGTTGCTTACGCTGATGGTGATTCTCTATAAACCATTCAATGCTTAGCAGCGAGTCTAACTCAACCCTTTCGGTACTGTATTATTGTGCTGTGTACCAAAAAGTGGTATTGGTACGTTTTTTATACATATCTAAATTACAGGGGTGACAACCACATTTTACAATTGAATTAATGCCCCAAAATTCAATTTAATTACATTTACAAAAACTTAGCAGTAGTGGTGTGCAAGTTGTTTATTGTCAATGATACAATTGTATTTGTTGTTTTAATAACGTTTGGTAACACTTTACTTGAAGGGGTGTTTATAAGACTTACATGACACCTTTATAATCATGACATGACATCATGAATATGAATGAGATTTTAAGTATGTTTGTGACATGTCATTAAGTGCCATAAGCTCAGTTATGTAATTTTAAATGCAAAGATGACCTTACAACTTGACATAAACAAATGCATCATAACCTGCCAGTGTCTTGACATTACCAAGACAACATAACTTGTCATAAATCTGTCATAAAGATGATTGTCATATTGTTTTATGAATATTTTTCTGATCACTTTTTCAGATAAGCAAACTGAATTTTTCATTAAAATTGCTTATTAATGTTCCAAAACAGTTAAATAATTTTTTTAAAGCATCATTAATGACATTACAACTTGTACCATTGTAGCTGAGGTCAAGAAAAATATTAATGATGCTATAATGTCAAGTTGTCATGACAAAGGCATCTCAAACAAAGTCATCTTTGCATTTAAAATGGCATAACTACACAGACGACACTTAATGACCATTGTCACGAGCATGCATAAATTGTCATTCATATTAGGAATGTGTAGTCATTATTATAAAGGTTTCATGATAGTCTTGCGAACACTCTCTTTAAGTAAAGTGTTAGTATTTGAGCAGACATTATTGATTGTCACTCACATTGATAAAATCGAAATAACAACCATCACCACAATTACACACGGTCATGAATCCCATTAGAAATGTACCATGTAATTTAGGATACAACATTTAAAAATGTCTGCATATGTGTGTTTGATTTAGGTGATGATGAGGCCAAGAGGAAGGGTCAGGTGCTCACACTGTTGGCAGAACAGGCTCTGCTATGTCAGGATTTCAAGGCCTCCTTCATCCACTGCCAGGAACTGATGGCTGCAGGTAAGCCAGTACAGCTTGACTCTAAATCTTACTCCTTTTTTCTACTTTGTTTTAATCCAAATCAGAAATGCACTGCAGATTTCAGAGATCCGACTTTTGTATTGCTTGCAATCTTGAAGCTTTAACAGTTTTAAAGAAAGCTCATTCACGTGTGGACGAAATATTACAGTGATATTCTTTGCTATTCCATTATTAATATAACATTCAAACTAGTATTACCTGCCCTTTGCCATAGTTCTTGCACAGTAATATATTTCTGGCCTTGTTGCATTTATTATTGATGGGGCAGGACCACAAGTAATAAACTCAAATAAAACCTTTGACTTTTCAATACAATTAAGTTATGATCAATATGTTTTCCCCTGTATGTATATGAAAATATATGATTCGAAATCATGGTTAGAACTTGTAACAACAATTCTAAGCAAACAGAAAATTGCAATAAGAATAAAACGATAATAATAAAAACCTACATTGTATGAATATACAATTGTTTAAAAGTAAAACATTTAAAAACTCACACCTAAATTAGCTTAAAGAAGTGTCGATATTCAAATAAAATTTGCCACAGTATTAGGCAATGTTCAATTCCTGACAAGTTCAACTTAGAAAATCATGAGAATTGACAAAATAATAGCAAACATTATGAGAATTATTTCCTAATTTTTCTATAGAAGATGCACGTTGTCAGGAGGTCTCTTTGAAAGGTTTTGAATCAACCATGAATCATAAAAAAAGTTACTTCATCCTCTTACCTGCAAACATTTGGTGTTTTCTAAATTTAGGATGGAGTTGCTAAATGGTTTGAGTCTTTATCATTCCAGTCAGATTCATCTCTAGTCAGAGCTCAAAGGTGTTTTGTGTCTGTGTCTCTGTGTGTGTGTGTTCAGTCAATGTGCTATCAGATATTGGAAAGAGACTGGTGGTGGTTGCGTGTGCGTGCGCGTGTATGCGTGCGCGTGTGCATGCTTCAAGCCGGGGTAGATTAATGCAGGCTTGAGAACAGAAGATGTGCTAATCTCTGATTGCTATCGGCTGCAGTCTCGCAGCCTCGCTAACATCAGTGTGGAAAATGGGTTAGCCTCTCTCCTGCTTCAGTGTGTAATTATTCAGTCACTCATGGAGAATAAGGAAGAGAGGGAGAGTGCTAGAGATTAGAACGATTTACTGAATACATGAAGCAATAAGAGCCATGGATGGAAAAACAAGAATAAAACTACAACAGTAACTGTTAGCGCAAACCACGGCGATACAGTAGCTATTGCTAAAGCCGGGGATTGTGGGTGTTGCTTTTTTTGTTGTTGTTGCTGGGCAGATGTTGAAGAATGTTTTGTTTGTCTGTTGTTGTGTCTATACCCAGTCTGTCTGTCTATCTACACAGACGCTGACTCATCTGTCTGTCTCTCTGTATGTATGTACGCATGTCTGTCTGAGCATATGTTTGCCTGACTGCTTGTCTGACTCTGTGTCTGTCTGTCTGACTGTGTGTCTGTTTGTCTGACTGCATGCCTGTCTGTCTCACTGTATGTCTGTCCATCTGACCATTTGTCTGTCTGAACATATGTCTGTCTTTCTACATGGACGTTGACTCGTCTGTCTGTCTGTCTGACCATTTGTCTGTCTGTCTACATGGATGCTGACTCCTCTGTCTGTCTGATGCTGACCGTATGTCTGTCTGACCATGTGTCTGTCTGTCTGATCATGTGTCTGTCTGTGTGACCCCATGTCTTTCTGTCTGTCTCTCTAGATGGACTATGACTTCTCTGTCTGTATGTCTGTCTGTCTGTCTACATGGTTGCTAACTCCTATGTCTGTCTGTCTGTCTGTCTGACTGACTGACCATTTGTCTGCCTGACCACATGTCTGTCTACCGATCTGTCTGTCTACATGTATGCTGACTCCGCGGTCTGTCTGTATGTCTACATGGATGCTGACTTTACTGTCTGTCTAACCATATGTCTGTATGACCGACCATATGTCTGCCTGTCTGTCTGACTGAATAAATGAGTGTCTGTCTGTCTGTCTGACCATGTGTTTGACCGTATGTTTGTCTGTCTACATGGACACTTTCTCTTTCTGTCTGATGCTGACCATATGTCTACTTGACCATATGTCTGTCTGACCGTATGTCTGACTGTGTCTGTCTGTCTAATAGTATTTCTGTCTGGCCATTTTTTTGACCGTATGTCTGTCTGTCTGACTGACCATTTGTCTAAATGTACACCTGTCTGTCTGACCGTATGTCTGCCTTATATCTTTCAGTGTCTTTTCAGTCTGTCTGTCTGTCTCTGTTTTTCAGTCTGTCTTCTAAATTTACGACATCTCTCTGTCTGTCTGTATATCTCTTTGTCTGTCTGTCCATCCAGATATCCGTCCATCTGTCTGGCCTTCTACGTTGACACTATCGCTCTCTGTCTGTCTCTCTTTTTTTATTCATTTAATTGTCTGTGATTCTGTTGTTCCATCAACTTTCAGTCAAGGTTTTGTCAAGCCAGCACTGATTGACAGTTTCCGTTGCCTGCTTGAATATGACTCGTACAGCAGCAACATTTCTTCCATTTTCATTCTTCTTCATTTCAAATTTGAATTGCAATTAAATATTCATGAATTGAATTGGAATTTAAAAGACCGTTCTGAATAGCATTCAACCCTGGAAAACACTGCCTGCTAAGTGCTCTTTTCCTGAGAGTTTTTACATTTGGAAATCTAATAAACGCCTGACCTCCTCCTTCAAAGTCAGCTTGAAACTTCATGTCCCCTATACACTGTTCTGCCGTCCTTAATTTTCCTCTCTCTTTCTCCAGGCTACAGTGAAGGCTGGGATGTGTGCGCTCAGCTGGGACAGTGTGAGACGTTCACTCAGCTTTCTGGTCGTCAGGAACTGATGGCCTTCTCCCTTACACACTGTCCTCCCAGCAGCATCCAGAGCCTGTTAGCGGCGTCCAGTTCCCTTCAGACACAGGTGCCTTCTTGACCTCTTACAACTATTGTTCCCGTTAACTGTAATACACTGCCAGTCAAAAGTTTGGAAGATTTTAATGTTTCGCAAGAAGTATCTACTGTTCACTAAAGCTGCATTTATTTAATATGAAATTCAATCATTTATTTATTTGCTTTTTTTTAAGTGCACTATGTGTCAGTGCACTGATGACCATGCTATTGGCACTGACAAATTTTTACCATTTTATTTGAAATGTAATTTATTTGTGCGATTACAAATTAGAATTTTTAGCAGCCATTACAATCCTTATTTGAATATATGATTTGGTGCTCCTTAAACATTTCTTATCGTTTCTTATCATTTAAATCAGTGTTACATTTTTGTTCCTATTTATTTTTCTATAATTTTAATTTCATTATTATTGTATTATATTATGTTTTGTGACATGTGATACATTAATGAGGTAGACGGTTACAGTAAGACATGTATAATGTTACCAAATAATTTGTTTTAAAGAAAATGCTGTTATTTTTAACATTTTGGTCTTCAAAATATCATAAATTTGAAGTAGAACATTGTTGAAAATAATGTTGATTAAATAAATTTAGTAGAATTCAACAAAAATCACTATAAAAACAAAACCAGAATATTTTAACAGGATAACAGGAACGTCTTTAAAACAGGATATGACAGGATATAGATTTTAAAACAGAATTCAGTTCTTCTTTTTTTTTTACATTAAATGAATAAATAAATAAATAAATAAAACGAGTGTTATAAATACAGCTGTTCTTTTCCCCGTTTTCCCCCTAAATGTTTTACATTTATTTATTTAATAATAAAATAAAATACAAAATAATGAATAATAATAAAAACATCTACTAAATGCATATCTAAATGTAGCTAGCCTAAGATATTTATTTATTTGTTTATTTATTAAAGTTTATATTATAGGACAAATTGCCCTACAAATATCACAGCTTCTTAATTAATTTCTACATTATTTTTAATTTAACCAAGGCATGTAAATGTTTAAACAAATAAAAAATAAATCTGACATTTCCGACAACACTTTAGATCATCAAAACCCTATTCATGAGAAATATCTTTGTTCTACTATTACTTCTGACAACTCAGCTGGACCAACATTGTAATATACTGTAAATATAACATCACTATTAACATCATCCTTCTTTAATATAAATGTTAAAAACCCAGAATGCCTCATATACATTTATGCTGTAGGTAAAATGCTTCAGTAGTTCTTCAGTAGAAACATTTACCACATTTCCTGTTCCTTTATTCACTATTTTCAGTGTAGACATATGTTGTGTTGGGCGCTGTGTGCAGTCTTTACTTAAAATGCAGCTTTTAAGTTTTGGAAATGGCCTCCAGTATACATACTATTACCCTCCAAGCTCTCAGTGTCAACTGCTTTGGTGTGTGGCTGCTTCCAGGAGAGACCCGAAAATAGATTTACGTACACCAAGATAGATGCCACACTGAAACACTCGCAAGTGAGCGTGTTGAGGAATAGAATTGAAATAAGTTTTACCACCATGCCAAGTATAAATACTGCCGGAACGATTAAACATTTAAGAGCAAAGAAAATTGAAGAGAAAAGGGGTATTGTGCTGAAGGGCAGGAATGAAAAAGTCAATGCTTTCTCTCTCCTCTCTTTGTCTTAGGTTCTGTACCAGGCTGTAAATTACAAGATTGATCCCTCTCAAGCCCGGAGAACAGGCAGCGAGCTGTCAGAGGTAAAGAACAACGCTACTTCATTTAGTCTGACACTTTGAAGAGCAGCTTTTGTACGCTGATAAATCTTTGCTAATTGCCCTTCTTGAATTTGAATGCTAAATATGTCTTATGTAATACGTTGTTGTTCTTTTTGAGGAGTGGATAGTCTGTGCTGTGGTGTGGCCGTGGATATTTGTTTATCACAATTACCTTTTTGGGTTAGAATGTATCGTTTTTATTCTTTGGAAAATAGGAACATTTGACATTGTCATAATGGGTTGAAATTAAGACATAAAATCAACACATTCATTCAGAAATAATGTAAAATGAGCTACCGAACACTATATCATGTTACATAAAATAAGGTAGTAAATGCATTAAAGAGGAACACTAAATAAAGTCTTATAAATGTTGTAAACACTATAGGCAAAATGTGTTGCTTGCTTGGTGATAATTGCATTATGTAAGTTGGTTTGGAATGATATAAATATATAAAATATATCCTAAATTCCAACAAAGTTGTACTGTATTTGAAAAGCAGTATAGCACAGTAAAACATTTACTTTAAACATATGTTTGACATTTACTTTCATTATTTCAAATAGGGGGGGGAATAAAATAAAAAAAATAAAATGTAATAACTTGTGCTTCTATTATTTTTATTATTCTTATTTTATTATTCTTACAATTAACAAAAACATAAATAATAATAATAATTATTATTATTATTTGTATTATTCTTATTATTATTAACAGCATTATTATTTGTTTTTGGTAATAATAATAATAAGAATAATAATTATTATAAATTTTTTATTAATAAAAAATCATAAACAATACTATCATCATCATCATCATCATCATCATCATCATCATCATTATTATTATTATTATTATTATTGATAACAAAATCATAAACAGTAATAATATTATTGTCATCAACAACATTATTATTATTATTATTATTATCACTGTTATTATTATTCGTTTTTGTTAATAATAATAATAATAATAATAATAATAATAATAATAATAATAATAATAACATTAACAATAATATTAATTATTGTTATTGTTATTTATTTATTTATTTATTTTATTATTATTATTATTATTATTATTATTATTATTATTATTATTATTATTATTATTATATACTATAAATAAATAAATAAATAAATACATATGTACTGACTGTAAACGTCATTCACACATTTTAAGATGAACACTAATGTTCCTTTCAAGGCTATAAAATAGTTAAATCTCCCCCTGGATCATTATATCATAGTAGACAATAAAGCACAGCCTCTGACTGAGTGGACTCAATATCTTGTCAAACTCTCTCTGCATTTTTCATACGCTGTAAATATGGCTTCAGAGCCCAGCTAGTTTAACTCCTGGCAAGCACTACCTTCAGAAAAGACACAATTGAAGTGTTTAAAGATTAATGCGTGCACAAAAATACTTCAGTGTAAATGTGGGTGCGTGTTGTTTTTCCACTAAGTGTGCATTTAACACTGAATGAAGTATTGATGAGGTCAAATGTGTGCTTTGGCTTTGCGCATTGTGAGCTCGCGCTGAGCTCCTGTGTTTCTGACATTTTTGAAAAGTTCACCTAGCATCATGCTAACATGTAAACACCGGCATTGGCTTCAGTTTTTGTCATGTTGCTACAAAGAGCATTTCCGCTTATGAGTCTGTGCCTCTGCCTTCATATATAATGCATGTCGGGTTTAGTTCAATGAGATGACTAGTAGTGCTTTCATTTGTTTTATGGGATTAAATGGAAACCACTGTGCCTGTTGCGGTTTCTTCTAGTTTCTTTGTGTCTGTATTTTCCCTGCTGGGCAACACTTGCCTTAAGTGAATTAGCGTATTTGCCACCTAATTGCAGCATGATAACATTTGAAGCCTCTGATGAATGATTTATTAATCATATTTGCCAAAAGGGTTTGCTTGTAGCAGTACTTTATTTTGCAATTAGCATTTTACACAAGTTTGCGTGATTAGACTTGTCTGTGTGTAAATAGCAGAAAACAAAAGTCTAAGATGCACTGTACAAAATTTAATGACAAAAATTCAAGACAACAAACATTTTTATGTTGCTTATGTTATTAAATCAATCAGGTTTCAACTTTGTTTATGTCATACAAAGTTTAACTTAATATTTGTTGTCAGTTTGGTTGATGAGATAACTAGAAAACTTGAAATGACTAGAAAAATTTATGTGATTCAACAAAAAAAATTAAGGTAACAATATTTTTTTTACAGTGTACCTATGATGATTTTGCATGTGTAGAAGTCCACGTCTGATATAGTATATTGTTGTTTTTTGAAAACTTTTTACATTAATTCATGGTCATTAAATGAAATTTAAATAAATTAAATGAAGTTAAATTAAATTTCAAATAAATAAATATATGTATGCATATTTCACAGTTCAAGGCAATGTTATTAGCCTTCCTGTGATTAAAGTTTTTAAATGATTTCTTTCTTATTTGTTTTTACATTTTGATATAAAAATTGTTTTACAGAGCAATGCAATTTTCACAGTATTTTTGTTTCACTGTAATATTTCTTCTTCTAGACAAAGTCTTATTTATTTTTATTTTTATTACTGCTGAGCTAAAATAAATAAGTTTAATATTATTAGCCCCCTAAGAAGATTTTTTTCCCCCCAATTGGCTACAGAACAAACCATCTTTGTCCAATAACTGTCCAATAGCTAATTAACCTAACTTGCCTAGTTAACCTAATTAACCCATTTAAGTCTTTAAATGAACTTTACTAATACTAGTAACTAGTATCTTGCAAAATAATTATTATGTACTATCTTTATGGCAATGGCAAAATAAAGTAGTTCTTAGAAATCAGTTGTTAACTTATTTTTAAATTGTTTTTTTTTTTTAATGTAAAATACATTTTACATAATTTTGCTTCAATTAATCATGTATACACATGGATGTAATAATGAATTGTAATAGCATGAAGTAAAATAAAATTAAATGTAATATAGTAAAATAAATACAGTTTGGGACTGTCTGTGTCTCAAACCAATCAATAAAATAAACTAATCAATTCATCAAAATTAAGTAAAACAAACTATTAATAATTAAATCTTTATAAATTGATTGTTAATCATTACAAATAAATTGGATTAATTCAATTTATGAATTCAGCAAATAAAGCAAATTATTGGAATACTTGAATGGAATATAAATAAATAAAAAAACAAGTAAACAGAACAGTTCAATTTAAAATAAATTAAAATATATTATATTAAAGGTCTTCTAAAGTACCTTAAATCTCCCATTATTATTCAATTTGTTGACATAATTTGTACCGAAACAGGAAGACAGGGTGACATACACAGTATAGAGTGTAAAAAAAAGCCTATAATGTTTTCTTTATTCTGCCAGAGCTGTTGAGCTCAGTAAAGCTGCATCTGACAGCCGTGGTCTAATAGTAATAGTGAGTGGATAAAATCACAACGTCACAATTCTGATTTGTCAAGTCAAGTGTTTGTAAAGATGCTTTAATTTCAAAGCAACATAACCAGAGCCTGGCAGTGTGTGTACACAACAACCCAATAATAATAATAATAATAAAAAGTTTAATCCTTACAAATCATAAACACCTTCATAAGCTCTTTTGAGATTATTGAATAAAGTGAGGTAAAAATGTGTTATGTGATTGGTGGGGTGAGCAGAAACTCATTATCATTTAATTGACATGAACCCAAAACGGGTTGCTGTGAACGGAGCTGTTTTTGACAATGTAAAAATTGTGCTTTTTCACCATCATTGAGGAATTTTAAACAAAGTATGGTACAGACTTTGTATTAAGACTCTAAAGAATCAAATCAACTTGTGCAAAATCACAATTTTGATAGCTCATCTGGTAGCTTCTTTAACACCCCTAGTCAGGGTGCAAATTATACTCTGACCATTGTGGAGGGGGCGAAGTTTTCCGGTAAAGTTAGTTTGTGTAATACAAGCTTCAGTGAACCAAATTTATATATGTAATTCGATTGCATCCAATTTATTAATCAAACTTTTTTAAGTTTTCAATGTTTTGTGGGAAATGCTTGTATTCTGACCTACAGTAACCAAACTTACAGTAACACAACCTAGCTATTTCAGAAGATGTGTGATTTTCAAAGACGGTGATACTTTTGCATTCCTGCACCAATCAATAGATGACCATAGAAGATTGCACTTATTATTTTACTGTTTAAAGGTGCCGTGAAGTGCTTTGAAATGTGTATTTTTTTTTTTTTTTGATGTTTAACATAAACTCAACTGAATCATGAAGAGAGGGTAGGACATAGAGTAGCTCCTTCCCATTAAAAAAAAAACAAAAAAAACAACCAATAACAATTAGTTTTTATCACAGCTTTGCCAGTGAGAGTTGTTGAACTCAACCCCAGCAATGGGAAGCGCCTTGAAGGGGACGGGGCATGTCAGACACTAGAGAGCATTTGATTGGTCAAGATTTGATGAGAAACTGAAGTATGAGGTGACATGAAAAAAAGCGTTAATTAATTTAGGCAGAAGGGACAAACTGCAAGCTTTAGATATCTTCTAAATGCAAATTTTGATACTGCTTTAAAAGTACAATAGCTTATAGATATCATTAAAACTAACATACTGATACTAACATCTAAAAAAAACCTTAACTTTTCTTATTTTGATCAGAATCTAAAAAACTTCCATGTGCAAGCAGGTGTATTTTAAAATACAAACTTTGCGTCTAAATTTACTTTACTTTTAGGCTATTTGTAGATACAAACACCTAGTTCTCAGAAAAAGTGTCTTGCGAACACTTACAGCATCTATCAGTGTTTTAGATCTGCTGTTTTCAGGCTGCTGAATGAATAATTCCTTGCATAGACTGCGATTATGCATTTACAATGGTATAAATTGTTATGGGTGGTCAATTGTGTGTTTATATTATCTATTATCTGAAAGGGGTGGTCCACTATGATATTATATTTTAAACTTTAGTTGATGTGTAATGCAGCTGTGTAAACATAAACAACATCGCTTAATGTAATATGCTCAAAGTTCAATGCAAAGAGAGACATTGGCTTTTACAAGTTTAGCTTAGCAAAGCCTACAGCGAACGAAGTTTGGGGACTACAAAAAAATACATCTGGGCTAGTGAGATCACAAACGCTTTAGGTTACGCACATTCACCACGTGCATACACCCTGTGCAGCAAAGGGGCATGGCCAGAGGCGATGTAACATTATAACAAAAATGCTATAACTAAAATGCCATCCAAACGCTGCTATTTTCACAGATCTTGTTCTGTTTCTGTATTTGGGCTTCCAAAGGAAACGACACAAAGAGAGAAGTGCTTACAATTTAATTTTAATTATGTTCCAGATAATTATAAAAATATATATAGCTAGCATTTGACAAAGGACATCTTCCAGAATCTCTCCCAGTTCAGTGCTGGATTCAGCTCGAAACTCCTCCAACCATAATAGACGAAGCTGTGGATTGTGAGCCACAACCTGTAAGTATTATTTGTTAAAATGTATCTATTACGTCAGCGCAATAGCCTAGTGGTTAGCGCTGACATATGGTGCAGTAGCACTTTAGGGCATCCCGAGTTCGAATCCCGGCTTGAGGACATTATCTGTCCCTACCCCCTCTCTCTCCCACTTCGCTTCCTGTCTAAAATACTGTCCTATCCACTTAATAACGGCAAAAATAAATCTTTAAAAAAAAAATATATATATATATATATTGATCTATTACACAGTTTCTATCATTAATGGTATGTTGTAGCAAGGATGTAAACAATGAGAAATGCTGTTTGGCACTGTTAACAATTTAACTACAATTTCATATTTACCCGTCAAATCGCTGTAAACACCCACAATCTTCACCAGCGCTGCAGTGTTTCTCTATGCAGCCGCTTTCCCTACGTTCTACATCTCAAATAATGAACTTGCAACAAATATGTGAATGTCTCATTACTTAGACATGCTAATTCTGAATATGTATGAAAGACACTTGTCAGATTTTATTTTAGAGAACAGGCGTAAAGGTCTGCTGGTTGCTCTGTGTCATTTTCAGATTCAGGCACAAACTGACATGGCTAACAGCTATTCTCACTTGCAGTGTTTACACAGCGCAAAAGCGCATGCTTGTAGGGGCGTGACGTTTTTCCTGGTGATGTGGGGGTGATCCGCGAATCACAGCACATTATGTTAGCTGACCAATCAGAGCCTCTTGAGGGTGGGCCTTTCAGAGGAACTAGTAAATATGACAGTCGTTTTCATGTTAGCTGAGTAGCTGTATATAATCAAAGTAAGGTATATGAAAAAATAATGTGATTTTCTACAAATGAAGCATAAGTGCACATTTCTTTGCATCTTATAAACACAACCAAGCCTTAAAAATACACCCTGGACCACCCCTTTAATTATTAATATTATTACTTAAGATCTCACTATTTAAAAAGCTGACCCCTTATACATCTTATTTTTACCTCCTTCAACAGGGATTAAGCATACATGTAACTTGTAATTTGCACCTTGCCCCTAATATGAAAATCCGATTTTCTTTAGAACAAGAAAAAAAGCTACTGTACTTTCATTGTTTTCTGTGTTTCAACATAACCACTGTAATCTGATCAATATGGTTCATGCTTAACCTTTCTTGGCTGGCCCTAACAGGTCGGAGCTGCTGTTCCTGGTTCAATTAACCCCACAGACCTGCTGCACAGAACCACTGCCCGCACCATAGAGGTCCTGACCAGCACCACCATGAGCACCAAAGCCGTCCTGACCACCGTCATCGACTCCCACTGGTGGAGAGAGTCCCTCAGCCTGCTTCGGCCACTGCATGTAAGTCTCATCCAGAATTCAGCTACAGACGCCTTGCCCTATTATGCATCCTTCCTCTTCAAAACACCACCACCAGGACTAGGTTGGACAAAGCTCAACAGTGAGACTCGGCTGCACTTTTTTTGGCAGCTTTTCTTAGGCCATTAAAACCTGGCATGATCGAACGAACCTCTCCCTGGCCGACGTCTGCTTGTCTCTTCGTGATGAGGTTTGTTTTCGGAGGTTCTGTTGTAGTGCTATTTGGCTAAAAAGGTTGGTTTTGTTCCCCCCTGGGTAAAAGACAACAACAAGAACAACAAAAATAAGTTATTTAAATAGTTCAATTTACAAATGGTAAATGAATTATTAAATCAAATCTGAGAATACATATCAAAGTGAACAAATTACATAAGATTTGAACAAGTTTTTCAGTTTTATTTCATGTCATTATAAAACAAACAAAATAAAACAACAGCTTAATTTCCAGGACCAAGAACATTGCCTATTAATACAGATAATGATTAGCCCCCCTATAAAATGTAATTTTATTTTCCCAAGTTCAATGAAGATATATTTTTGCTTTTTTTATTATCAATTTTATTTTCTCAAACAGTATTACACTTACATCAGATACATAGATACAGATTTTGTATCTTTGTCTAAGGAATGGTATTTTTAACTACAGCGGTTCGAACTGTAGTTTGCCGAATGACTAAAGTTATCAGCTTGATGGTGAAAAACTGTACATTTCTAGTAAAACCATCCTTCTGCACTCTTATACCAAAAATGGAAATAAGGGCAGTATTAATAGCTAAAAATGTGGGAGAGCGTTGCTATTATGTGATTGTATTATATTGCTATATGGAGCAATTAAGTGTTGATGTTAAATCAAAAGTAATTCACAAATACTTGAAAATGAAATTATTTAATGACAATAATTTTCTATGGTTACAACTGAATTAGTTACAAAATAACTGTATAAAATGATTAAGAATGAAAAGAGGAAAAAAAATATGACATAAATTGTACCCAGCTTAAATGTCAAAATAAAGTTACCTGATAGAGGCAGAGACAGGGGAGGGAGAGAGAGAGAGACAAAGAGAGTAGGCTCCGAAGATAGCCTGATAGCAGTAGAGTAAGAGAAGATAGCCTCCAGAGCTGGAGAGGAGCAGAGCAGGAAAAGCGCAGAGCAGGAAAAGCGCAGAGCAGGAAAAGCGCAGAGCAGGAAAAGCGCAGAGCAGGAAAA
>CAIGQW010015581.1:10644990-10658213 GCA_903798125.1 Danio choprae | reverse complement strand
CGCAGAGCAGGAAAAGCGCAGAGCAGGAAAAGCGCAGAGCAGGAAAAAAGACAGAGCAAAGTTTACCAACTATTTTGTATCTTTCTTGACCATGTGACCAAAGCCCAAATGCTGAGACAAACTGACCAATCAACATGTGACCACATTGTAAAACCCAGTCCACACACCAGGCCCTGATCTTATCAGTATCTGCCTTTGAAGTCAGTATGGACCTTCTTGGTGAAAAAGACATGTTTTGCCATGTAAACAAATGCATATGATAATTTCCATTCTTACATATGTATATCATACAGATTACATAGATATCAGAGATCATCCATCTAAATGCATTCACAAACATAATCACAAATTCTGTACATCCACTTTCTCTTTCAGCAATAAATGCTTCCCTCTATGTATGCATGTAAACGTATGTTATACATATAAGAAGAAAGAGAAATAAATAAATAAAAAATAAGGTAAAGGGAAAAATATTAAATTATATATATCAGTGACAAAACCAATCATCACCAAGTGATCCATCAGCTTTTAAACTAACAAACAAGTTCAGTTCGTTTTAATACAAGATAATTTAATAATTAATTTCTAAAAACACTTTTTTCTGTCTTTGACATGATGACAGTGCATAATATTTACTAGTTATTTTGCAAGATACTAGTGATCATCTTAAAGGGCAATTTAAATGTGTAACTCGTTCAGGTATCAGGTAAGTTAGATTAATTAAGCAAGTCATTAGGCAGCAGTGTTCTGTAGACACTCCAAAATCAGTAATATTGACTTTAAAAAATTAAAAAGCTGCTTTTATTTCACCAAAAATAAAAAGAAATAAGACTTTCTTCAGATGAAAAAAATATATAAATAAATTACTTTAAAAATGTCTCACTTAGTTAATAAACATCATGCAATAAACATTGTAAATCTTGAGCTAGTATAACAAATGAGTGAAAATGGTGGACTGGTGGTGACCATTTGCAGATTAATGGGCAGTAATGTATAATAAACTCCCCTTTCTACATCACACGTGGAGCAAAATCTAAATAACAAATTTTTCACATGCTTGCAGAAATGGCTTGCTAAAACAAAGTTACTGAGTTGTGCTTGTTCATAATTTCAGTGATTTGCAAAAGTACCAGGGACCCAATTATAGCACTTAAACTTGAAAAAAGTCAAATTTTCGTGATATGTCTCCTTTAAATAGCTTTCTACTAGGGCTGCACAACATATAGCAAAATTATGATTATCACAATATTAGTACATTTCAATATATGTAATGCAATGACATTTTATTTTATACATTGGTGGTTTATCTAAATTAGAAGGGGCCTTGCTATCTTTATTTCCACCTCCACAGTTGCTGTACTGCTATTGGCTCAAAGGTGAACCTAGAGCTGAAAATAAATACCTATGGCGGGAGTCGAGATGAGAGAAAAAATACAACAGCCAATCAGTCAGAATATCTGCTGAGGTTTTCACTCATTTGTAGTGTTTTAAAGACTAAATGTTTGCACCTCGACAGTTTTTTAATTCTGAATTAGAATTAATTAGATATGAAGAATATATTTTATCTAATGGTATTATCATTAAATAAATGTTATATCATACACTGCAAAAAAAATACTTTTCTTAGTTTTCTTTCTAGTGCAAATATCTATTCTTAAGTCAAGAAGTGTTTTCTTGACAAGCAACAAATCTAGTCTTGTTTTCAAAAATACAAAGTCAAAATGAAGTGAGTTTTTTTCCCTTCAAACAAGCTAAATAATCTGCCAATGGGGTAAGCAACATAATCTTGTTTTCGCTTTGAAGTAAGAACCTTTTACTTACCCCATTGGCAGATTGTTTTACTTGTTTTAAGGGAAAAACTCGCTTTATTTTGGCATATTATTTTTTTTTAAACAAGTCAACATTTTTTGCTCGTCTAGAAAATGCTTCTTGATTTAAGAATTTGTAGATATCTGGACTAGAAAAGCTTTATCGCTTTAAGTAAGAAAAGCTTTATCGCAATAATTAACAATATTGCATATTTTTCTAGTATCCTGCAGCCCTACTTCCTAGCGGGCATCCCATTATTACGATCCATTACACACTACCAATACAAATAATATGGAAAAAAAATTGTCACATGGTTTCTGCATCCTACATCGACGACTGTAAACAGAATCAAAAATCCCCCTCTGTTCCTGGCAGAAGGCTTTGGCGTCTTACGAGCGTTTATGAGCACGGCTTAAACATTAATGGCTCCTGCATGCGTGTCTGTGAATGTTTTATGAATATTCTATGAATGTTTAATGAACGTTTATCTCCTCTCAGGGACCAGCCGTGGATAGAAACCGTGCCGGAGCGGCCAATCAGAACGCAGATCTGGAGAAGCAGGGGTGCAGTCCTTTCTACGAGGAGCTGTTCGATGATCCATATGTCAATACGGTAATTTTCACCATCTCCTTCCTTCTGGCTCACATCTGTTTGTGTTTTTCTCTTAAAGCTTTATTCGATGTCTCTTGAAAAGCTCAGCTGCGGTAAAGGAAAAGGTTAATGATAGTTCTGAAATTATGTATTTATTATGTGTGTGATTACGTTAATGTTGACTGGCTCAAAGGGAGACGTATTGAATAATGCACAGGTCATTGTGTTCTGGGCAATTACAGCGAACCTCAAGCTCTCAGACTTGTAAGATAAAACAAAAGCGCAATTAAAATAGCATAATTAAATTATTCTTGAAGCCATGCTATAGCTGCAATTGGCAAAGTAAATAAGCTGTTAACCACTGCACTTCTCTATTTCAAATAAATACATTGCATGGAGTATCTTAGTAAATAGATGTATTTATATTTTGCTAATTCAAATTATATTATATTATATTATATTATATTATATTATATTATATTATATTATATTATATTATATTATATTATATTATATTATATTATAGGTTTGTATATATTTTCTATATAGCTTCTCTGGAACTATATATTAATACTGGAACTACTATATTAATCTTTTGGATTTTAGTTTCACTGGATTGTGTTTGAGTAAGCCATATTTTTTTGTTGTATTTTGTAAACTACTGATGACATTTCTTTCCATTTTAAAATAAATGTCATTTTAGAGGATTTGTTTGTGCATAAAGTAACAATACAGTGCCCAGTTTTCAGACATGTTTATGGTAACACTTTAGAAAAATGGTCCATTAGTTAATGTTTAGTTAATGTATATAGTAACATTAAGTTTGAATAAGATTGTAAAGCATTTATTAATCATAGTTCAACATTTACTAATGCATTATCAACCTCCACACTTGTGCTTGTTAACATTGGTTATTGTTAACTACTTGTTAGGCATTGGGAGTTAACATGAACTAACAACAAACTAACACTATTTAACTTAAATAATGTTAACTAGCTGAATAAATATTGTAATAAATGTATTACTAATTGTTTGTTCATGTTTGTACACACATTAACTAATGGACCATTATTTTTAAGTGTTACCATGTTTATATAAGTTTTTAAGAACACAATACCAATGTTTTAACTTTAGAAGAGGTAATCAGTATTTAGTGGAAAACCCCTTATTTTCAAGCACCAGATTTTCTTAAAATAAAGAGGAAATAAATAAATAATGTTATCTTACCTTTATAGAATTATTATTATTTTTTTTTATCATTTTATTAAAATCCATACCTAGTCAAACCTTAGAACCCGAGCTATTTCAAGGGGTCTATTACTTTTGCCATGGCTGTATGTTATTTGGTACATTTATTACATTAATGCAAACATCAAAATGGGATTTACCTGTAGGGTTTAGATTTGTAATATTACCTGAAAATAAATAAACGGATCAACATTTATGCTTTAGTAAGGTCTGATTTTGTTACACGCACGCGCACACACACACACACACACACACACACACACACGCACAAATATGTATCTAACAGGTGCTTCTAAACCATTATAATCCTACCGCCTACTCTAGGTGATACAGTATAAATATAACATTGACCTTTGTGTGCTGTGATTAAATTATAAATTCAGCTAATGGGAAATGGCAACTGACATGTCAAAGATAAAAGAACTATACTTTTTAAAAATATTGCTTTGTTACTGTATTTTTTACTCTCATTCTTGATTAATTGACAGTGAGTTTAAAACACAGTTCATATAAAGTATAATTTCATCAGTATCAGTATAATCACGTCAAAAAAAAAAAAAAAAATAATAATAATGTAATGTTCCAATGCAATCTTCTACCAATTTGTAAACTTTTTATTTTAATGGCTATATTGTATGAATTTGTACGATCTATTTCAAACATTTAAAAATTGTAATAGTAAAATGTACTCATCCCCTGTAATAGTTGGGTTTAAAATGAGTTTAAAAATCGTATGTTTTTATATGAATAAAATCTTAGGAATTTGTTTGAATTAGCCACTTTTTGGACAATGCGTGAAATAGTATTTCTTGTGAGATCGGGCTAAATATTCTTGACCCCAGACTTTTTGACTGGTATTGTAGGTACAAAGACTTAAATAATAATTTAAAACATTGACAAAAAAGTTAATTAACTCCTGCTCTCCTCTGTTACCTTTCCAGTCTGAAGATGTCTATTCCTCGTACCACTACAACCCTCAAGAAGACTTTGCTGAAGTTTTACTGCGGACAGGCAAACTGGCTGAAACAAACAGCGAAGGACAAAATCTCTTTCCTGCAACGGAAGGTAGTAGAGCTCCTTATACTAAACATTAAGGCTGCACAATATATCGTTTCAGCATAGATATCACAATGTACACATCCACGATAGTCACACTGCAAGTTTACCCATAATAACCCGTGACGATAAAGCATTTCAAGAGAGTTAAAAAGTTGTTAGTAGCTTTAACAAAGATTATTTCTATTTAATTATTTATACGGTGAAGACTATACAGTGATATTTTACATTTGATTACTCAGAACCTGACTTTTTATCTAAGAATTCTGACTTTATAACTTGCAATTTTGAGAAATAAAGTCACAATTGCGTGCTATAAACTCAGATTTACAGTATAACTCAGAATATTGAAATTATTTATATTTAAATATTTATTCAATGAAGACTACAGTGATATTTTACATTTATCTATTCAGAACCTGACTTTTAATCTCAGAATTCTGACTTCATAGCTCACAAAAATAGTTGCAATTGCATGATTTGAACTTAAACATAAAAGAGTTATAACTTTATGAAGTTATAGGGCTCTATTTTAACGAACTAGGTGCAAAGTCTAAAGCGAAAGGCGCAAAAGCATTAATAATAAATAATACTAATGACAACGTTATACAATGCAAATTGTCATGAGTAAACTGAAAAAAGCCCCCCGAGATGAAGTAGGCATGGAGGTAATGGTTTTTATATTCATGTATAAAATACAATTTTTTGTAATATTTTAATATTTTAATTTGTTTTCATTTGTAAAGATATTTGTGTATTGCTGTACATCCTGTGTGTATTCAGCAATGTGTAAGTGTTTAAGGCACACAACTAATGTGCTCTGCGCTGGACTTTAGACCAGCTGAAATTATTTTATATCTATTTTAGTTCCTCAAAACAGCAATGCGCCAACAATGTGCCTTAGCACACCTCTTTTCTAGACCGACACACCCATAGGTCCACAAAGCGGCGCAAATGGATTTGCAATTTAAACAATGTGGCACAAAGTGGGAAAATTTCTGTTGTGCTGGTCTGAAAATAGCAACACATCGTGGCAAACACGTCTTGCGCCTTATTTCCCCGGGTGTATGATAGGGCCCATAAAGTCAGAATTCTGAGATATCAGAATTTATTATAAAAATTTATAACTCAGATTTCTGACTTTTTATCTCAGAATTCTAACTTAATATCTTGCAAGTTTGGAACCTTTTTTAAAATTATTATTATTCAGTGGTGGAAACGGGCTTCCATAGTATTGTATCTGGTAAAATATACCAGTATTGTATCTGGACTTTATAACTATAGTTAAATCTAAGTTTATATCACACAAATGCGACTGTATTTCTCAGAATTGCAAGATATAAAGTCAGAATTCTGAGATATAGTCCGAATATGATCAAATAAATCGCAGCAGTTCGCAGTTTTTTTCCAATATCACGGAACTCTACTAAACATAAATGCTTGCTTCTAAAATCAGCACAACTAGTGACCTCACCTGGGCCGTCCCAGTTTAATGTCGGCCATTAGCCGTCTCTCATCACCCTCTTGTTAGCTGCAGTGTCCTTGCGAATAATGCTGTAATCTTCCGGCCCGGGGCAGAATCTCAGGTAGCGAATGTTGGCCTCGTCTCTCCCTGATGTATCGCCACTCGCTGGCTACACGTCCAGAAGAATAGCGTCATATTGATTAATTAATGTGTACTCACCGCTAGCAGACAGCAGTAAATAATGCGCACCTTCCCGATACAAGAGAGATAGCGTCTAGTCAAAATATCAAGGCCTTTTGCGTCAAGATGGATGAGGCGAATAAGAAAATCGATGCGGAGTGATGGGGAGGGATGCGAGAACTTCGGTGGAAGAATGCAAATTGCAATTCTCCCATTGCCTCTTCCCTTTCTTATCCTCTCTTTTAATTCCTCCAATGTCACTGTCGTTCAGTTGCGCACGGCAGGCGTAAAGTCACCTTCATCTGGGAGAACGTGAGATGAAAGAGGAAGCGCTTACGGCGAGCCGATAACGCTAAATTAATGACCTGCACGCTAAAACATATGCTGAATACACGGCTTCCTATTAGAGCAGTCATGGGTTTTTTTGTTGTTTGGATATTGCGCTCATGTCCTCTCTAATCTCAGTGCTTATGTGTGAAATGCTTAAAGGTTATGAATTAAGGATGCTTCGCGCTGCTGATGTGGTTAGATTTGTTTCATTTTCTTGCCATCTGGGCAACACACTTCTGACTTTGAAATTTTGCTGTTTTTCATTCCATGTATGAATAAATAATTAAAATATATTTCTTAGAGCTTGATTTTCTTATTTGTAAGTCATAAAACAAACAAATTACTTTACATTATTCTATAAATAAACAATTTATTAGACTAAAATAGCATTTTAATTAACACTTAATTAAATTGACAGTTTAAAATAAATAAATGCAGGTATATACATTTTTATTTATAAATATAAATAGGTTCTAAGAGCTTGATTTTTTTTTTTTCTTTTAAGTCATGCAACTCTACAAATATTTTATTACACTAAAATTACATTTTTATTAACAGTTAATTAAATTGCTAATTTAAAATGAAAAAAATAAAAAAATAAATAAAACAAAATAAAATGCAGATATATACCATTTCAATGTGGTGATATCTTTGGCCTATGAACAGTTCCTGCTTGTCAAACTATTTAAAAAAAAAAATCCTACTATCAAAAACTATTGACGAATAGTTTCGCCAAGTAATTTGAGAATGGTAACAAGAGAAGATTCAGTCATAGCTAATATTAACCGAGCTATCATAAAATGTTTGAATCAATGCGTGGAATTTTTTGATTCTCAGATGATAAGGAAATTTAAAATGTTGAGCAGGAAATACATTAGGACTATTGTTATTGTTTACATCCCTCAAAATAATATATATAATATACATATATATATATATATATATAGAATATATTTTCATTTATATTTATTCCATCATGCCAGATTAAGCATGTTGTATGGATGGTTAATCAATCTAATTTTTATTAATTAAATATATATAAACCTTGTTCAAAATATTTAAAAAAATATATAAAATAACAGTAAAAATGTAAGTATTCACTAAATGATTTATTATTTGAATATGTTTATAGATTATGTATTACGTCCAATCAGCACTAATCACACATCATCTGTATATTTCTTTATTTCCCTGAGTATATATTATGTATAATGTGCAAATTTAAAGCGTGTCAGTTTCTTTTTTTGGTCTCTCTCACTTACTTTTACACTCAAGACGCTTTCGCAGACTGGAATACTACAGAGCTGAAGAAGTCTTTAAGTATAATGACAGCCTCCATCTCTGATCAGCATCACTGTGATTCTGTGTGAAGCCACACGTTTCTTGTTTTGTATGTTAAAGGGACTTTGAGTGAGGATGTGTTAAAAGAAGCCGTCAAACAGCTGAGAACGCTAAAACTGATACTTTTAGAAACACAAGCACCTTTGTTATGCCAACTTGTGCAAGACTCCCTCCGCTCCAGCTGTTTTTGATAACATTGACTTGCTGAGGATTGTCTGATGCTAAAAATGCCTTTGATACTATCAGAGACTAGCTGAATAAAACCCAACACTCTACTGCAGTTCTCGGAGAAATGGGAACTGATGGGCTGCCTGAAACATTACCCTCACGTCACCTGCTAATCATATTTAAGAGTCTGGCGCTGCGTATGTCTGCACAGCAGTCTGCTTTTGTTTCCAGCAGTTTCTTCGCTAGCTTTGCTCGCGTGTTACTGCAGGTTTAATGAATGTTTACAATCGTCCCGTAGGGTGCTTTTGTGGTCA
The DNA here is from genome assembly GCA_903798125.1 of Danio choprae. Lineage (NCBI taxonomy): Eukaryota > Metazoa > Chordata > Actinopteri > Cypriniformes > Danionidae > Danio > Danio choprae. The sequence goes on along the minus strand of CAIGQW010015581.1, from coordinate 10,649,711 downwards.
GATTCTAATTGGACAAATTTAGCCACAATCCCTGCAAGGTTTTGTTCGCTGATGAATGGGGTTAAGCTACTGTATGCAAGCGAAAGGTCAGAATCAAATGCATGTTTATAGAAAGTTTTATGAGATTTCATTGTTGACCCTCATGTCTTTTCAACTTGCTATGTCACATTTTTTTTGTTCTGTTCTAGTAGCAGTTGAAGAACAGATCTTTCGAATACTGTGCATTAGCTCTGTGTTTTACCCATTTGATTAATTTGTAGGGTGTTTTTGTGGGTTATTTGTTTATTTAGTTATGTGGTTAGCTAATTTTACTTATTAATATTTGTAAAATCATCCCTTTCAGAAAAAAACAAAAACAAAACATATGCGCTTCATATGTGGCATCACAAATGTGAAATATGTAAAAAACGTGAAACCTGGAATGTGTTGTTTTGGAATATTATATTAATGTGAAACCCAAGTGATCACACATGTCCACACTTGTTCACGTTATCATAAGTTCACATTACATTTTTTTCCGTACCTCTCACATATTTCACATGCGTTGAATTTGTGTTTCTCATATTTCATGTGTGATTTTCCAGGGGTCCAGTTATGTTCTTTTACAAAGTCTTGATTCTGTTTGGGGGGTGTACCAGAGCAGTGTTTCCCAACCCTGTTCCAACAGTACACATTTTCAACCTCTTCCTAATCAAACACATCTGATTGAACTCATCAGAACATAATAAGAGACTCCAAAAGCTGAAGTTAATGTGTCAGATAAGGGAGACATCCAAAATATGTCCTGTTGGTTTTTCTCCAGGAACAGGATTGGGAACATGCTGTCGTCTTTAGTTGTTCAAAAAACTAAAAATATTTTTTTATATTTGCTTTATTACAATATCTTTCTCCCCACCATGAGACAAACAGCTTGATTAGTTTTGGGTTTGATGAACCTGCCGAAAAGTAAGTTGTCTTATGATTGGTTAGCTGTCCCAGTGCAGTTACACAGTGTATATGGTTGAGAATCTGAATATCAAATATTTCTCAATATTATTAATTTGACCTGAGAATATTGGTCTAGAGGATAGTGCAGAAATTTTACTGCTCCAGGTGTGTGTGTTTACTGTGTGCTTGTGTTAGCTGCTGTGTGTGCGCGCTTGGGTTAAATACAGAGCACAAATTCCGATTATGGGTCACCATACTTGGCCACATGTCACAACTTTCTCTTTAACTTTGCACACACGGATATAGGAAGACATTATTTTGCTCCTCCCCTAACCTTTCCAATTTCCATAAGTGGAATTTGGTCACTTAGTGACATCATTAAATCACAGAAAACAAGTTTACAGTCTAAACAAGCCATTTGTTTTTGTTGATTTTATTTATTTATTTTTTTTTAAACAAAATGTCTTTTTCTTGGAGAATTTATATACGTTTTTATGCCCCACATAAAAACTACAAATAAAAAGGTGAAAAAACATAGGACGTCTTTAACTTGTGGGAACTGTAACCATCCTCAACCAAGCAAAAATTAATTTTTTACATTTTTGCAGTGCATGGTTTGTAAATTGGTGCTAAATATAATTATGAGGATAATGAATAGTGTTTACATCGAGAAGCCAACATTTGCGCTCACACATTTGTATGGGTGTTGCACTGTTTACACCAGATCATTGTTGCTCACATTGCATCACGCTACAGCAGCTAGACTGGACACGACTGTTTCAAATCATTTGATTTGTGTGTCAGTATGTCATAAATAAAAGTGAGACATTGGTTTACTGTTGCTCATGTTGTGCCACATCCACTGCACAGAGACATACTTTTTATGATAAGTTTTATTTACTTTTTTTTTTTCGACCGTACAATAGACAATATTTGGACCAGTACTGTAAATGGGACTGTTCAGTTCATTGTCTCAGAAATACTATTAAAGTAAATTAGTCAAACAAACAAAACATCCTACAAATCCATACAAAAAATTCAAGCTTGTAAGGAAGAATTTGCATATTAAGAACAGCCTCTTGTAATTAAATGCTTTTTAAAATAGTATGTTGGTTACAGATAGCAAGACGTGTCATGGTGCTAAATCTGTGTCATACTCTCAGTTTTGCTGTCAGAGTCACATTTCAGGTTTATACGCTGCCATTGAGATCTCATTTTTTTCTCTCTCTCTTTTCTGTCACATCATGTTACAGTACAGCAAGGAGGTGCTTCTCTGCAGTAATAACTCTGAAATGTTCATCCTTTTTTTTTCTCCCCATCTTCTCTGTCATTTCGCAGTGCTACTTCAGCTAGCCAGTGATGCTTTTCCCAAAGATATGACACTCGCCCTGGCCTATTTACTGGCTCTACCTCAGGTGAGTCTGACTGCTCTATTTGCAGCTCTCTCTCTCTCTCTCTGTCTCTCTCTCTCTCTCTCTCTCTCTCTCTCTCTCTCTCTCTCTCTCTCTCTCTCTCTCTCTCTCTCTGAATGACTTTATGAGATGCTTGAGGTCTGCGTCCTCAGATTATGGTTTTCCATAACTATTTCTCTCACTGCCATCAGAAGTGTGCCGTATTGAAAGATAAAACCATTTAAAAGTCACTGAAAATCTAATATCAAGCCTCATACCTGTTGGCCTCTGTTCCGTTACGTTCGGGGCCTTCGTTTCAAAGTATTATTGCATTTTTCCTGATCCAGATGGCTTCATGCTCTAATGGAATCATCTAAAAATGGTCTTGATGGGCTTAAAATTGATAGCATGTCTCCAGTGATGCCTCGCAGTTCATTATCAGGTGAAGCTGGGTTGAAACTGATGTGCTGTTACTGTGTCTTCTGCTATAGCCTCGAAGGTCCTCGGGGGTTGAATTTCTGAGACATTCAGTCAGTTAGAGTACTCGTCCTGCTTATTACGGACATTACTGCAAGTGTCAGATGTCCCTTTGACCTATTTCATTGAGTTACTTTTTCATTAAGGGTTTTTTTTTCAGAGAGAGCAAAAAAAATAAAGAATGGAACAATGTGTGGGGAAAAAAGGGAAATCTCATGTATTTGCTATTCAATCCATATGTAAATTGAAATACAATAAAAGGCAGTTTTTATGACTTGTGTGTACAAACAGAAATAAATTGCTAAAATGTTCACAATTATTTAGAAATACAAAAGTTAAATGATTTGGCTTTCCTACTCTGTTTAACTTGCAACTCAATGCTCACAATTTAGTTTAAAATTACAGATTCAGAAAAGTGTTTTTAGGGATGCACCGAATTTGCGAAATTTATTAACCATAAATGGCTTTTGTTTAACTTTTAACATAAACTTTTTTTGGTTTTTGAAACTTTCACACCAGACATGGAAAGCGGCATGCTATGAAATCATTCATTTCAATGGCTTGTGGCGCACAAGACCAAAGTGAAAGAGCATGGCAGCATATCGTTGACTAGCCTGCACACACACTGCATGTACCACACGTGCTCACCAGAAAAGCAAAGTCCACTCAAATAACACGCCGACGGGACATTTCTATGTAGTATTACTTTTCCAGCTGCTTGCAATTGTGCTACTGTGCTGTCTTGGTAACGCTAGTAAAATTACACATCTCGACTCAATAAAATGTTTAAATTTTTAAGCTTTATAAAACATTTTTTTTTAACATTTTTAAAGTTGTATTATTATATGAATCATTTAATAAAATAATAAATAATTATTACAAAGCAGCTCCGGTTTCCCCCACAAGTCCAAAAAACATGTGGTATAGGTGAATTGGGTAATCTAAATTGTTCGTAGTGTATGTGTGTGAATGAGTGTGTATGGATGTTTCCCAGTGATGGGTTGCAGCTGGAAGGGCATCCAACATATGCTGGATAAGTTGCTGGTTCGTTCCGCTGTGGCGACCCCAGTTTAATAAAGGGACTAAGCCAAAAAGAAAATGAATGAATGAATATTACAAAGCATTGTCATATTCATTCTTTTTCTTTTGGCTTAGTCCCGTTATTCATCAGAGGTTGCCACAGCAGAATGAACCGCCAACTTATCCAGCATATGTTTTACACAACGGATGCCCTTCCAGCTTTAACCCAGTACTGGGGAACACCCATACACTATCACATTCACAAAAATACACTACGGCCAATTTAGTTTATTCAATTCACCTGTACCGCATGTCTTTGGACTGTGGGGGAAACCGGTGCACCCAGGGGAAACCCATGCCAACACGGGGAGAACATGCAAACTCCACACAGAAATGCCAACTGACCCAGACGGGACTCGAACCAGCAACCATCTTGCTATGAGGCAACAGTGCTAACCACTGAGCCACGGCGTCGCCCCTCAAAGCATTTTCGGTTTCAGTTTTCGCTCAAGTACATTCAGAATTTTTAGTTTCAGCCCAGAATTTTCGGTATTTTTTTACAGCATATATGAGAGAAACAGTTTTTGACACAGTAAATGGGACGTTAACCAAACAGTGATTAAGTCAGTGGATTTAAACACATGAACATTTTCTGACATAACGAGTCTGCTATTTTGGACACCATAAACTGTACACAACATTGACTATATAGTGAAGTAGTCAGCTCTTTTCAACATATTCAACTGTATGCGATAATTACAATGTAGCGAATGAGTCAAAGATTCTGTACACCATCTACTGCAGTGAGTGAATCGAAAATTTTAGACAGCATACTGTACACGACATTGACTACACAGTGAATGAGTCAGCAGTTTTGTACACTGCATACTGTACATGACATTGACT
>CAIGQW010015581.1:10625274-10637229 GCA_903798125.1 Danio choprae | reverse complement strand
GTGGACATTTAGCATAAATAGCCGCTGATGTGCATGCAAAATGCCATAAGCGTAGTCTTTTTCAATGGAAAGCAAGTAAATATGCAGTGCACCTAGCACATTAACCCATCAGAAAAGGTCTTTTAACATCATTAGAGGTAATTAGCATCTAAAACCCGGCTGAATCCCTGAGCATCGCAGTTGCAGGGTCGGTTATTATAGATCACGTGTACATTCGTGGCCATAGGGAGCCTGATTGTATGCGCACTAAACACTGGGCAGGTGTGAACTATAGAAATTGACATTGGGAATTGATAGATAAGCTGGAGAAGGCAGTCTTGTGGTCGGATTGTTGCTCTGTAAAGACAAGGAATGGGAGAGACAGAAAGGGAATAGCTGGATAAAGATGTTTCATCATGAAAGAGCTCGTCTCAGAGAGGGTTCAAATGCTCGCCGTATCCATCCATCATGTCTCTTTTCTACATCCCTCAGATCAGCCACGCTCAAGCGGTGACCTGAAAATGAGGCGCAGGTCTTTTCTGGTCAAAGACAGAGGGATTTTTTTGTTTTTGAAATGCAGCTAACCCAAAAATTGTGCCTGGATTCATGAGTCAGCTAGGGGAATAGTTAGAAAAGATGATGTTGATGTGGTAAATTAACTGCAAAGTGATGTTATTATTCATGACAACTAATAAAATTGTTTTAGATAATAATAAAAAAATGAATTTAATCTTACATTAGCTTGTTGTTATTTTATTATTATTATTATTATTATTATTATTATTATTATTATTATTATTATTATTATTTTGATGGAATATTTTTCATTAACCTTTTTGAAAATGTTGAAAAATTCAATGATAATTTTGCAATAATCTGTATGTAAAATTAGGGCCCATGCTCAGGTGATTTTAGATTTTATTATTGACAATTTTATTATTTACTTATTTATTATTACTTATTTATACTATATATATATATATATATATATATATATATAATATCCCCCAATTGTTTTTAAATTTACTTATATTTTTAAGGTCGTCAGACTCCTTGTGCAAACAAAAATCTCTCTAAATAATTACAATTAATATCAAAATGTATTTGAAAACATGGACATACTTTTGAAAATGGCGTCATACTTCTGTTATTTTGTTTAAAGTAACCTAAAAGTAATACAAAAGTAGTGTTAAACATTTCTGAGACATTAATATTGTAATGTAACTAATTACAAAAAAATCACAGTAACCAGTAATATATAATGTATTACATGAAATTAACTTGCCCAACTGTGTTCGTAACATTGCTAATGTTCATCACCCTCAGGATTAGATATTAACAGGGACTTGGAGCTAAATTGTCTATGCACAATTTAGTTAACATAGCAGATGTTGCATTAGCATTGGTGAATTTGTTTAAATTGTTAAATAGGATAATCTGTACAATATTTAAAATAATTAGATAGTGTTTTTGTTATTGGTCTTTAATTTTTAAAGTTATTTATTCAAATAGAAACAACTAATTAAAGATTTACACATCCTTGTCCCTTTTGAGAAATAGTTACTCTTTACTCTTTACTCATGAGTACATTTTTAATTAGTTATTTTTTTTATTTTACCGGAGTAGATTTATAGACATATAACTTTATTTTTACTTAAGTAAACTTTTTTGGAAGTCACAGTACTTTTACTTGAGTATAATATTTTATTACTTTTTTCAGCTCTGCATTTCTGATATAACCTCAAAACTCAGTTTAGCAAAGTGGCTCAGTAGCGCCACCTACACACTTTCAACAAAATTCCCCTTAAGCTACATTTCACATACATATACACAATTTGATCGACTCATGGAACATCCCAATACCTACCAAAATTCTCTTGGAATGAAATATGAATTCCAACGGGAAGTTGATTCTATTTATTCTCTCCACAGACACGAAAGAAAAGGTTTGCAGCCTTAATTTTTATTGACAGAAGAAGCACACAGTTTCTTTTCACCTGTGTCTTTTTCTCGCTTCACTGTGTTTTCTATCTGTCCCTCATCCTTCTGTCCTGCTTTGAACTTTGTCATCCTTTGTCATCCTGTTGTTGTGCTCCATTGCTTTTAATGTTTTTATTTTTTTGTGCCATGTTCTTTACCTCTCACTTTCTTTTTACTGTCTATTGTCAGCTCGGAACATGTGCTATTTAACAGTCAGAGTTCAATAATACACAATCCCACACAGCATCCCATTATCAGGCTCCGTTATCACACTCGTGATGCACCGTTGTGATAATTTCCATATAGATTAGTGTGTAATCACTCTATATTCTGTTCTTCTGGCAAGGCTCTTAACCTATTCATTACTCCTCGTGGCAGACTAAATAACGCTGAATTCAAATTCGTACTTAGCATACCGATTGCACGAATCTCCACAGGTTTGGAGATAATATACTGTAAAGGTCCAGAGGTTTGAGATTACATTATAAATCTGACTCAAAATGTAGTTTAATCCTGAAAGTTTGAAATCAACAAAGTTTTATTTTAAAAGTTTTTTGGAGGAGTGAGTTTATTAAGGTGTCGTCAGACTTGTAGTACAAATGAATAAATAGATTATATATAGTGTATTATCATGTGATTGAGATAAATTGTGGGACCCCCTTGAAAATTAGATGGTACATCTCAAGGGGTTAATCCCAGTGAAATAATAAATGGAAATAGATTTTAATTTTAAGATATTTTATCTAAATCTTTTATCTGTTCATTAAAGTGCACTCATTATGCTTTATTGGATTTGTGAATGTAAAATGTGCGAAACATTTCAAAGTTGCACAATATTTTCTAAAAAGATCATAGCTTTACATGCATTTCCAAGGGATGCAGAATTTGAATTTGGGTTTGAATTAATTTTCCATCTTTTTGATATAAGAAATATCAATTTTCTTATTCTAATGGTTATGTTATGTTATGCAATTCATATTCATAAATGCAACCTGTTCTGATTAAGTGAGTTTTTTTGTTCATTTATTTTTCTTGAAGGCGGATCCGAGAGCTCTGATTCGTCTTGTGACCAAGCATGTGACCGACCACGCTGGATGTGATTGGCCGGATGAGGACCTGGAGGCCCTGATTGGTCAGTTGCGGCTATACAGTGAGAGACTGACAGACTTCACTCAAGCTCAGGTGCTGCAGGAACTCGGCCGTGGAGTTGATGTTCAGAGATTTAGCAGTGACAACCAGTACAAGAAAGAGACTATTCTGGGCCTGGCCGAGTAAGTAATGTGTAATAATATAATTAATATTTCATAATTATTCAGTTATTTAAGATTTTATCGTAATGGTAGTGATCAGAAGTATAATAAAACATGGAATAGCAATGATGAAGTGACCTTTTGCCCAGATCTCAGCTCTGCACACTCTTGGCATTCACAAAGAATGTGTCCGGAGTTGAAAGAGAATGACACATCTCCTGCATTTTTTAATCTGCCTGTCCTCCGAATATGACTCTCTGGAAGAAAAGCTCATGTTTCAGGTTTGATCCTTTGATCCGAGCCCAGAGCTCTAGCTTTAAGCAGCCTGAGACACAGTTTTATGAGGACTGGAATCACAGGTCTGGGGCGACTAAGGTCTAGTAAGATTTGGTAAAAAAAAAAAAAAAAAAAAAGACGTCAGATACTTATTGCAAAACTAAGTTCCAGCAGCTCAGGGCTGATCTCAATTGCAAAAACAGCCAAAAAGAGGGATTAAATCATTCTTTCAAAGCAGGACAGCTTCAGATTTGTGCAGATTCTGTATGTTACACCAGCCAGACCTTTTATGGACTGCCAGTTTGGCCGATTAGTAAGACTGAGGGGCCATTTACTCGACAACTCATTTCCTGTTAAAATTGGGAAACGTTTTATTCAGTTTACCTGTTTGTTTACATGGCAATAGTGTTTTTTGGTATTAAAAATGCATAAATCTAAAATAGGGATTTCAAAGGGGAGGTTTAGTGCAAATAAATGTACAAATGCGAATGTTTGGGAAAATTATGTCATGCGTGCGCATGGTACGTGCTGAGGGAGGTCAAGATCTAGCGCAAACAATGGTGGAGTATGTGGTAGTATTATTGTTGCTCAAATGTTTGCTAACACTTCATCAGCAAAGTTTGGATGTTATGAATTTATTACAGGTAGTGTTTGCTAACAAGGGGAAAGTGCCAAATACTAGCCTTGTATAAGTAGAACAAAATTTTTGCACATTTTTGTGGTTGTATAAATGTGGATCATTTTGAAAATGTGTTTGGTTTTTTGGGGGTTTTTTTAATGCTACATCATTGACATGTAACATGCAAGCTCTTAATATATTTATATTACTTTTCCTGTTTTTTTAGACATTTTATTTTCCTTATCTATTGTTTCATTGTTTGTTGTTTTTTATTGATGCTCTTTAGTTTTATTTATCTGTAATTTTGTTGTCTATTCTGTCATATATTCTATCATTAATTCTACTGTTTGTTCTGTATAGTAATTGTTCTATTCACTCTATCAATCGTCTAGCACTCGTTCTATATACAGTAACTACAGTATATATGTTACAGTAACTACAGTATATATGTCTTTCAGTCTATCTGTCTGTCTGTCTCTACAGTTTTTTTTTCCTCCAGTTGTTTCATCTATAGTTTGTTCCGTGTTCTACTGTATGTTTTATTGCTGTGACTTTCTGTTTATTTGTTTTTCTAGGACATTGGATGAGAGTGTGTACAGCATCTCTCGTTCTCTGGCTCACCGGTACAGCATTCCTCTCTGGGAAGTGCACATGACGCACCTTGAGTTTCTCTTCACTGATAGTGGGTAAGAAACACAAACACACAGCACACATTAACATTGCTCACACTCATGATTTACTCTACACCTGACACATTTTCAGCAGCATGAGCCTACAAAACCTCAGTTAGAGACCATGTCTGTGGCTTCCACAAGTAAGGGTTTTTATTTTGTGAACGTGAGGACCCCAAACAGGTCAGAACCCTGTGACCTCTATGCTCTAGAGGCGCAAAACGGAAGATTGCACAGATTGATCGCAGCTTCCAGTCAATCGCTCCGTGTGTTTGCCCAGACTTACAGTTTAGTAGTGAAGGCAAGAATCTCTTTGTTTTTCGTTGTTGGTTTTTTTCAGTTTGCAATTTGACAAAGCTTTGAAAAACTGCACACAAACACTGTGCCACCCCTCCTGAGCTTCCTGCATGGTAAATTTGTCGCTGAATCATTGTTCAAAGCCCAGTCTAATCAACTCCCTCTCCATCTCTCACCAGGTTTAATCACCCTGAATCTCTCTTTGTCTCTGTCTCTGTCTCTCTCTCTGTCTCTGTCTCTCTCTCTCTCTCTCTCTGTCTCTGTCTCTCTCTCTGTCTCTGTCTCTGTCTCTGTCTCTCTCTCTCTCTCTCTCTCTCTCTCTCTCTCGATACGTAAACATGCTCTCATTTGACTTTGCTTATTTAGTACAGATTGCTTGGGTGAAACTGATTTACTGTGAATGGGATTTTTTTTTGTTTAGTTTTTTGTTTTTTTCTTACCCATTTTCCCCATGTTACTGTCGTTTCATACTCATTAGCATCCCCAAGGCTTCTGTTTTATTTATTTTTTTGTAGCTCTGTGTAGAACATGAAATCTCTGAAATCCCCCCCATCAAATATGTTATCAAAGGAGAATGGCACCAGAGGGAGTTTGAGCAACTTTGCCAATTATTCAGAAGTTTCATTGTATTGCGGTTTCTGTTGGCTAATTTGTCAGCAAATAGGCTTTTCTGACTGATGAGGGCTTGCAAACACATAATTTTCATCGCTTATGCTATTTAATCAGTTTAAGCGATTTGCATATGATGTGGTTATGTAATGCCTGTTCAAAAACACTGAAAATGGCCAGTTCTTTTTTTCTCTCATAGTTATTTTGTTTATTATGTCATGAGGTACAGCAGAGTTCTGTAAATGCTTGCTTTTGTTTTAGGAGGGATTTTTGGATTTTAAAAATATTTCTTCAATTTATTGGTGCATAATATATTGGATTGAAAACAAGTGTAACTATCGTCAAATGTGTGCTTTAAAACACACACAAAATTAATTATTCTGCCTGTAAATGTTCATTTTGACATCATGCATTGGCTTGGCTGGATGACACTTCAGGCTTTACCTGCATTCCATTTAACTCAATTTAATTCTATTCTGTTATATTCTATTAAAATTAAGTCATTTCAAATAAACAGCTTAGTTCTGTTACATTCAATTTTGTTTTGGCCAGACAGATGGTATATATTGACTAAGCATTTGCAAATAAAAAAAGGATGAATACATACAAAAGTTAATTATTAAATATAAATAAAATTAAATAAAATATTAATTATAAATATAAATAAACATAAAAAATGGTTTATTTACTGTGCGTTTGCATGTATACACATTACTGTTTCATTACATTAATTTGCATTCTCATAAAATGTGTTATATGGCCTAAGTTTATAAACTCAGGACAAATAATTTCAAATATTCTCTCTCTCTCTCTCTCTCTCTCTCTCTCTCTCTCTCTCTGTCTCTCTCTCTCTCTCTCTCTCTCTCTCTCTCTCTCTCTCTCTCTCTCTCTCTCTCTCTCTCTCTCTCTCTCTCTCTCTCTCTCTCTCTCTCTCTCTCTGATGGTTAACCCAAAATGATATAAATTTTTTATTATTTATTTGTTTATTTATTTATTTTAGTTCTGTTTATTTTGATTGTCATACTGATTGCTCATAAGTCATGTTTTTCTCAGCTACTGTGTCTTTATTGTGTTTAGGGCCAAATAACATTGTATTATTTGCATTGCATTGTTTTAGTCCAACAAGATACACAGTTTATTTGTGCTCATTCCTCTTGGCCAGAATAGTGTTAGTAATATTAAAGACAGGTTTTTGGTCCAGCTGAATGAATGGGCACTTTTTGAAAACTCATTTCATGGTTTTTAAGAGCTTGAAAATGGAGGTTGAGGCCACTCGGTTTTAGATGTTTCTATTGGTTCTTTTTTTTCCAATACATATTAATATACTGGAGGGTTTTGGCCTTATTCTGTCCAGAATGCTTTGTTAGTGTACTGTGTGCACAGAGCACACTCTTATGAAACCCTCACCGAATAGTTTCTAATGGCTTTTTATTCCAATTTTCTAATTCATGATTCAGTAGAAGGCCCCACACTGACTGCCATACAATGCATTAGCTTCTATAGCTGAATGCATTTAGGGCCAGATTTTAATTGCCATTTTGTATTGGACAAGCATTTTGTTGGCATCAAGCACTCCTTTTGCTTTCTTTTTTCAGTTAATTTTTAAGTTAAGTAATTTTTGACAAAGGAAATGGTTCAACAGGGCTAAAGATTTGCCAAAAATGAAACTGGAGATCAAAATTAGAGAACAACCAAAAAAGTTAAAGGTCACTGCTTATTCCTATTTGAAGTTTTCCTAATGAATGAAAGAGCAGTTTGTAAACAGATTTCATGTGTTACGTATAAAACATTTTATTTATTTATTTATTTATTTATTTATTTATTTATTTATTTATTTAAAACAGATATTTGAAAAAAAAAAAGATACAAATTAAGAGAACACTTTCAGAGACCTATCAGAGAATTAGGAACACTAATTAAGATATTATAGATTAAATACGAGAGCTCCCTCATCCTCCATAGACGGCAGTGTTCCTAACTCATTCAAAGTCCAGAAAACTGCAAATAAAAAACATCTTGATAACAGACCATGTACCTTCTGTGGTTCAATCGAAATGTTACCAAGCTACAATAATAGTTTTGTGCGCACATATAACCAAAATAACAACTTAATTCTACAGCTTTGTTTTCTCCTGCGGGTCAGTATAGAGCGCACGTTCATGAGAGCATTGTTCTCTGTATGCATATCATATTGCTGATGTATTACCTCAGATGCGCATGTGCTTTGTTTCAAACAGGAAGTTGCACACGACCATCCAGGGTAACAATCAGTGCACAGTGCTTATGAACGTGCGCCCTATGAAGGATCAGAGAATATCTTAATTTGTGTTCCAAAGATAAACAAAGGTCTTGGGGGTTTAGAATGACATAAGGGTGAGTAATTATTGACTTAATTCTCATTTTTGGGTGAACTGTCCCTTTAAGGTCACACACAACTGTTGGTCATTCATGAAGGACAAAAGCACTCAAGGACAGGATAATTTGGAGAATCTGCAGTCAATCGATTCAATGCTGCACCTGGAATTGCTGACAAATTCATCGCTAGTTAAAGATATTCTAAGCATACAGTCTATTAGCATTTAAGAGAATATTGACTGAAAGGGAATTTTTGGAAAGGTAATGTCCAAAACCTTTCAAGTTGAGTGAAGAAATAACCAGTCCAGAGTGTTGTTGGAAACATTGTTCATTGTAAACTGGGGAAAGACTGAATCCAAAATCTCATTGAAAAGTGGAGGAGGAAGTGCCATGGTTTGTTGTATCTTTTCTGCAGCAGGAGTTGAGCTGGCAGGGTGAATGCAAATGTTTATCGGAAGCTCTTTCAGCAACATGCGGTTCGTTTCCCATGTTCATTGCTCAATTAGCAAGTCATTTTAATGCAATTTTCATTTCAGTGCTCCCATCACACAGCAAAAAGACTAAAGCAGTTCATTGAAGCTGAAAACATTGAAATAATGAAATGGCCACACTGCACATATGCTTATAATAATGTTAATAATAATGTTTTGTATTCAGAAATAATTAGTCCAGGGGTGTCCAAACTCAGTCCTAGAGGGCCAGTGTCCTACATAGTTTAGCTCCAACTTCCTTCAACACACTTCCCTGGAAGTTTCTAGTTCTAGTACTAGAAAAAGCTTGATTAGCTGGTTCGTGTGTGTTTAATTGGGGTTGGAACTAAAATATGCAGGACACTGGCTGTCCAGGACCAAGTTTCGTTCACCCCTAAATTAGTCAAAACTATTGTAAGTGGGTCCCAGGTTTGTTCTCAAAAAAAAAAAAAAAGGCAACCTTCCAATGGGTAAGCGAAATAATCTTATCAAATTTAAATAAGATTGTTTTACTTAACCCATTGATAGATTATTTAGCTTGTTTTACAGAAAAGCTCACAAAATTTTGACTCATTATTTCAGGTTTTTTTTTTTACTTGCCCAATAATGCTTCTTGATTTAAGAATTTGTAGATATTTAGAGCTTTACAAAATAGCAATATTTACAAGTTAGACTAAATTGCAGTACCTCACAGTTATTAATATTCCACTTACCTAAAAAATTGTGTTTTCAATTCCTATTTCGATAAAACCCTTTGAAACGTATGAAGTGCTTGTAATTATATTTCAGTACAGCACAGAAACAACTGAAACAAAGATCTAAAAGCAGTTTAGCAGCAAACCTTGTGAAAACTAATATTTGTGTCATTCTCAAAACTTTTGGCCACGACTGTACAGTATACTGCACAAAGTATGTGAGTGGAGTGGAGCATCAGCAGCTTCCCCTTCTTGTTAAAAGAAATTCAGTCATACAGCATACCCACTTAAGGTCTACTAATAGGGTACATAGCGGACCTAACAAAGCATGCTGGACAAAAAAAAACAAAAACATCTGTACAGCATATTAAGAAAAAAGCATTGAAAAAAGTTCCAATGAAAACATGTAAAAAACTGTATTTTTTTCAAGCTCATAAAATCCATGAAAGGAATTCTGAGTGAACTCATTAAGCTTGTCCAATAACCTCCATAATTTGACTAACAAAAATCTGGCAGAGAAGAAGGCTAAAAATAAACAATCTGTCTTGTTGGACTAAACAAAAATGGGGAAACTGTAATGTTATAGAGCGTAGGTATTCAACGCTGCTCATGGAGACCCACTGTCTGTCAAGTAAAGTTTATTTCCAAGCTGTTTCAGTGCACCTGCCTGTATTTCCAAACGGTCCTCAAGAGCTTGATTAGCTGCTTCAGGTGTGTTTTATTAGGGTTGGAGCTCAAATCTGCCGGATTTCGGGTCCCAAGGAGCAGGGATGAAAAGTACAAGACAACACAGTATCTGAGAAAAACATGACTTCTAAGCAATCAGCTTTGTAATTGAGGGAATAAAATATAAACAGAGCAGACATCTCGAAAGTGAAAGCTCATTTTGGCCTGGTTATTTGTCTTATGTATGTCAGTATGTCACTGGAGAAGCAGCTACTTCTGTTTCTTAATAAAATAATTCAGTCGTTCATTGTTTCCTATCCAGCTCCATTTAGTTTTTTTTTTTATCACACATATTTGCTCCCCTATATGATTTTTCTATTGTATATAATATACATATTTCTTAAACAATCTCTCTAGTGTTGTCCAATGCAACAATGTTCGATGTTCAAAGGGTATAAACAAATACAGTGAACATAATCATGTAGTCCATGCTACACTACCTGACAAAAGTCTTGTCGTCAATCCCAGTTGTAAGAACAACAAATAACAACTTGACTTGAGTTGGTCACCCGCATGGACCCAAGATTCTCACAGAAATTAGGAAATAAGGAAAAATCATGGTTAGGGGTTACATTCAGTATGGAGGCATTTGTGCTGCCCATTACATTACAAACCACAGAGAGGGCAAATTCTTCAGCAGGATAGCACTCCTTCTCATACTTCAGCTTACACATCAAACTTCCTGAAAGCAAAGAAGGTCAAGGTGCTCCAGGATTGGCCAGGTCAGTCACATATACATATACATTGAGCATGTCTGGGGTAGGAGGAGGCATTGAAGATGAATCCAAAGAATCTTGGTGAACTCTTGGAATCTTGCAATAACGCTTTCTTTGCCATTCCAGATGACTTTAGTATTAAGTTATTTGAGTCATTACAGAGATGTATGGATGCAGTCGTCTAAGCTCATGGGAGTCATACACAATATTAATTCTTTTTCCACTGCACCATGACTTTATATTCTATACCGTACATTATTTCTGTTAAGTGACAAGACTGTTGTCTAAGCAAAGTCAGACTTTACTGTCCTAATTAAATAATTAAAAATCAAGGCATGATCTTATTTTATTTTGGTTAAATAAGTGTAATCTAGAGGCCTTTGCCTTTAATATAAGTCACTTCTAATACCAAATGATCAACTAGAAGTCAAGTTATTATTTGTTGTTCCTAAAACTTAGATAAAACTTTTGTCAGGTAGTGTACATATTATGGGCCAAAAAAGTAGCATGGCCTTGTAACATCTATAGTATCTACAAATGAAAATAATGTTGTTGTCTTTTTAAAACAGAAAAACTATTTTGATTACCCCACAGTTGTCACTTTAATAGTACTGCTGTAATAAACATACCTTTACTTATTCCTAAAGGTCTACATATTGCACATGTCTCATCAACAGATATTTAATATCTATATATATATATTAGTCAGAATGAATGTGCTTATGTTTTTACGGACAACCGGAAAGCTCATTTACTGGAAACTCATATTTAAAAGGCTTATGCAACAATGACTTGATGATTTTCTAGCAACAGATGGAGAAATTACCTGTGAAATGTAAGTTTTGCATTGAAGAAAACACAACCCAAACTCATTACAGCTCTAGTAGCCTGTTTGTCTAGAAGACATGTATCTTTCAGAGCATCTGATGGGGCAAACTGCATCAAACTATACATGCTGACTAAACATCATAAGTTATTTTTGAAGCCCTTAATATAATGCATGACACTCGTTTAGCACAAATTGAATTATGCACTTTCCCTGCAGCAGCAACAGCTCACTGTCTGTTTCCTATGCTATTTTTCAGATGCGTGTGTATCAAGCTATTTTTAATCTGTATTGCCTTATTATAACATATTCTTTTTTTATTTTATTTTTATGCATATTTGTTGATATATTGAACAATGTCAGTATACCGCCCAGCCCTACTCTACTCTAACATATATGCCAGTATATGTTACTGGCTCTGCCAGTACTCTTGAAACACTCTTGACCAATAAAATTATAGGACCGAAACTATCCGTTATACAATAA